>VWZF01003853.1:508902-587915 GCA_013396755.1 Sclerurus mexicanus
AAAAAAAAAAAAAAAAAAGGCAGCTAATTTAAGCTTTAGTATCTCTCAGATATCTCCTCAGACAAAACAAGACAGGTTTTTCTTGTGCCCATATTAAATGAAGATGTATACATCAATACACACTGGTAAAAGCCCTTGTTCTTAAACAGAAAAGTTTGAACTGACAAAAAAAAATAATTTCCTATTGTGTTTAGCCCATCTGTACAAGAAATGGCCCTCACTTTCAGAAAAAAATAATGCTTAGCATAGGAGGCCCTGTTCCCCGAATAAGGAGTTTATGCATATAAGGGGAAGGCCCAGGAGTGAGGGATGGCACAGAAGTTTTCTTCTTAGGAAATGTGTAAGCTTCCATCTTGTAAGTGCATCTGCAGCCACTGAAATGCACAGCCCAAAAGTTGTGGTGAGGTGGTAGTGAGGAGTGGGTTTCACATGCCCTGGGAAGGACAGAGCCAGACAAGTCTCAGCTGCAGAGGAGGAGAGAGCTACCTGCCTATAAGTAGAGAGAAAGGCTGTGGGGAGACACCAGCTGGGCACAGGGCATGCCAGCCCAGTGATCCCCAGCTGGGAAAGGCCCCCACAGCTCCACTGCAGTGACATTAGCTCAAGTCTCTCTGAAGTCATCTGCCTCCCCACCCCCAAATAAGTGCTGCAGATTTAGTGCTCCTTTAGTCTGTTCTGTTAGTCAAGACTTCTTCATATGGGTCTTGACACAATTAGGAAATACAGACCAGAGAGAAGATGGAATTTTCTCTAGTGGCTGACTTCTTATGAAAGAAACCAAGACTGAAAGATGGCAGAGACACATTTCCTACAGTACATGATGTTCATATAAAATGTGTTCTTGGCTCCTCTCACACACTGTTTATCCCATCGATGAAGCAGGAGGCAGAGAAACAGCACATAAAACTGTCCACACAAGCTGGCAGTACTGAAGACCTTACATCCTGCTAACTTGGCTCTCGCAGCTACCAGGCTGTGTGTCTGTAACCCTTGCTGTTCTCTGCTTGTGTGCTACCTCAGCTTTACAGAGACAGTCTATCCAGTAGTTAGAGTTGAGATCAGGAGTCAGAGCTCTTCCATAGTGCCATTGATGCTCTGGATGAAAAAACAAATCACTTTCATATTGAGTAGAAATAGGATTAATATTCAAAAATTAACAGCTGGTGACAAATACTAGAACTGGGTTGCAAGTGATTTTGCAAATTAAGGCACTGATGTCGTGTTGTACTGCTTGCTTGTTGGGAAAATTCAGATTAGGATGAGATACTCAAAGAAGCATGCAAGTCTACAGCATTTCACAGATTTTAACAGCATACATGAAACACTGAAAAATTAATACCAGAAGTCACATCATTTTTTGGCTAGTGCCTTCTTTCTGCAAAACAAAGCTCTCTAGCCAGGCAGTAGCAGCTCTGCCCCCAGCCTTGATCCATCTCTCAGTCCAGAGGATAATGGTACACATTATCTTTCCTATACATAGAAAAGTATTCCTCAATATTTGGCGAGCTAGCCTGTTGAGCAACTCTTACTGTATCAGTCAGTGAACATGACATCATCCAAGAAGGAGAAAGACGATAATTATAGCAATTTCAGATATTGCAAATATTTAAAGAATTTCTGGTGGGAAGTGTGAGGAGATCTGGAAGTTATTGACAGGTTCATTGTTATGGAAAGCTTTGGCAGGGCTGTAAATTGACAGCATTAAAAAAGAAAAGCTTTCTAAAAAAAAGAAAATAAATCAAACCAAGAATTATTCAAGTATGTGACCCCAGTAAGAGAATGATGGCTTCAGTAAGCCATGATTCCCCTAGGCAAGCCTGCCTGGAGAAGTAGTTCATTGGGAGAATAAAAATAACCCTCCTTATGCTTCTTGTTCCCTTCACTGTACCTCTCTTGTCCCAAACCCACTTTACCTTTCTAAAGGGGAGAAGTAACACAGAGATTTAACTGCCTCTGAGCCCTAGTCAAGCCCCAGAAAAGAGCAGCAGAATGTAACTCTCATGTGACCCCCTTTCATCTCAGCAGCTTGGTACTTCTGACACAATGCAGAAGAGAAAGCGCATCCTTTCTGGGTTCCCTCTCCGTCTTGGCACTGCAGTCAGTAGGCACATGCCCAAAAGCATGCTTACAGCTTTCTATGAAGTGAAGCCATAGGAAATGCATCAAGCCAAAAAAAGTTACACTGTTTGATTTGCTGTCTGTATTCAAGTAATTACATGATCTGCTCCTCCAGTGTTAGAGCCAGTCAGTCATTTATCTCTGACTGTTTCCATTAATCACAAGGGTATGTTTGGTGGGCTGTAGGGCAGATGAGGAGCCAGGAGGGAAGCAGCTCAACTTGTTGGAAAGTGGGATGGAAATTCTTGGCTCACCAGTCTCACCACTGCTGCTGCCATGGCTACACCACAGCCCTCAGAGTGTGCTGGAGGATTAGACTGGGGAGAAGGGCTTGGGGAGAGTGCTGTTGGTGGGAAAGCAGTCCACACTGGCAGCTGAAGCTAGCACATGCAGTGCAAAATGTCATCCTAGCTCTTCTCCCTCTCTCTACATACCAGCTTCCCAGAGCACTTCACGAAGGGTCTGGGACAAAGCCAAATGAGAAAGAAAACAGGGCATCTGTCACCCACTACCTCTGCCAGAAGGTCCCTTGCCCAGTCACTGAAGAAGTGCTCACACCTGCAGGAGCCAAGGTTGACACTGAACTGCATTTGAGAGTCTTAAGTATCTGCTTTTACAAGGTGTCGTTTTTTTTCCTGCATGGAAGGTAATGTGCTGCAATCAAGCCAGACATTTTCAGGGAGGCCACCTCACAAGCTGAAGGACTGCAGGATGCCTTGCTAATGCCAGGCAAGAGGCATGGGCTAGACCCAGGTGTTCCTGTTGCTGCACTGCAGCCAGAACTTCTTGTTCCCTCCTTCAAATCCCCCACTGGCTGCTTTGCTCTGATTCTTCACTCTGCATATCTATCTTGAGAACAGGTTTTCCTGAGCACAGTGAGTTTTGGAGGTTTCCTGTACTCTGGATGTCAAAGATCTTCCAAAATGTCAGAAGGTGAGCAAAGTCCCTTTATAGGGCCAATTTTTCAAACAACTGCCATCTGTAAGCACATCTAAAAATTCCTGCATATAGTTCCTGAAATTAGGCACCTTGAGCAAACAGCTTCTCCAAGCAGTGGACAACAATAAAAAAAGAAATAACATGATCTAAAAAAGAGTAATGAAAAATGATTTTAAAAATTCCCTTTAAACCTATGAAATGGAAAGGAAACTAACTTTTCCAAAGGTTCTTGACTACAGTGGTGTTTTCATTCTGGTTTGCACACAAGCCTACTATTGATATACTAGCTCAGAAGTCATATATTTCTGTCACTTTGTAGTGCTGAACTCTCTCAATGAATTTGATATTGGAATTAAGCTTTTCCCCTTTTTTCTTCTTTTTTTTTTCCTCTTTTCTTTTTAATGGTAAATTTGCTTAAACAGCATTAGGAGAATGGAAGGACTAACAAATATGAGCCAAGACTTGAGTATATGCTCCAGCTGAAGAGCTGGAAGCTAAAATACAGAGCCTTCATAAAGGAAAATCTGAGTTTTCTCTTCAAAATATATTTTTCATTTCTTTTAAATGTAAATATTTGAAGGAAATAGAAGGAAATAAAAAGAGAAGACTACATTTCAGTTTGTCCAAAGCAGAGACAGACACCATCCAACTGCAGGTATCCACACCTGGAGATGACTTTTCTTAGAGTCCTTTCTGGAAGTTCAGAGGAAAAGAGAGAAATTCTTCTGAGGAGGAATTGGTACCTGAGCAGGATGTGCAGTGAAGGTACAAGGGTCAGTTTCTTTACCAGTTGTTCTCTATTAAAGACTATGGGTGCACAATTTTTTTAAGATTTTGTCTAATGTTACTAAAACACAGAGAAGTAGGGTCTTCTGAAAGACAGCACAAAGACAGATTGTGGGGACAGCTAGTATGTGATTTGCAGGCATGACATCAGTATGTAAGATGGGATTGAGATCAGGAAGGCGTTTAGGGCAAAAATGTGGGTATGTTGATGTAATTTCTGAGATCTTAACTTGGAAATAAGCTTATCCATTTTTATCTTTGGGGCATGACCTAGCTACATGCTTAGCAGGAACATGAGCCACATGAACAGGACAGGTTGACACAGCAGTCTGTTACAGATGTTCTAACTTGGTCAAATCCAAAGTGACACAACCTTGCAGGAGATCAAATCTGGTGGTGGGCACATCAAGTTGTTGGGAAGGTAGCGACAGCAAGCATTCAAAAGAGGTCTCTCACAAAATGCTCACATCACAGATGTGGGCTGCCATCAGCCATTTCCAGCCCATCTCTCATCCTGGAACTGCAGAATCCCTCCTTAGCAAAGACCTGATTTAACCTTAAGCGTCTATGAGAAGGTCTGGCTCTGATTGCTGGCCATTTTTCAAGGATGAGATGTCCCACAGGCCATCTCCCAGGATGTTCATCTTCTAAGCAACCACTTCCAAAGGAGCAAAGCCCACTTCTGTGTCCCGTGGAAGTACTGCCAGTGCAGGCTGAGTTCTGGGGTCCCTGCAAAGGGCTCACTCCAGCTGTGGCACCAGCCCTATCGCAGTTGTGCTTTCCCACGTTGTATTTACCCTCTCAGGTTTCGTGTGTTTTCTTTGGGCTCCCTTTGGTAAACCTTTGGCTTTAGCATATTATTAGGGAAACAAGAGCTTGGTATTAAGTGATGATTACGCAATTTATTCTGACAGCGAAAAATGTGAAAAGAGGAAATTGACATTTGTGATTTTAGTTATGCGCTGACAACTATAATTAATCTTAATTCCAGCATGTAGCAGATAAGTGAATGTGATGGGAAAGCTTGCATTTTCATTGCTGCTGCCTAGGGACAGCTACTTAACCATGGCAATAAAATGGCACAAGTTAAAGAATTAAAGAGGGCAGAAACTTTAAACTAGTTTAAATACAAATAGAAAAGAAAGACATGAAAATTTAATGAAATTGAAATACATAAAAGGCAAAAATTAACTATGTAGAAAGATACCACTGTACAAGGGTAAGATACCAAGAGATGATTTTATAAAAGAAAAAGAAAAATCTGTCCAAAAGCCCAGCTAGGGGCAATTGTAAACAGAAACAGGAAAGGGCTGAGCTTAAATCTAATATACAAAAAAAGGCAGAGCGGCTATTTTTCACTTTACTGGTTTAAAACTTTTTTATGAATGTGAATGAAGATTGATCTTTTTTGTCTTTTGATATGCCATTATTTTAAAATGAAAATGACTGGTGATTTTGATAAACAAAATATATTAGCCATTTGCAATGAAGAAGCCTAAAACAGTTTTAAACCACATGAAGTGAAAACTAACATTTTTTTTGGTAAGTCCTGGTGGGGAAAAATATCCTTTAGCCCATTTCACTTCTGTTCATTATGTATCAAATTAAGAGATGGTACCCACTGCCTTCAGGCAGGAGGACAGACTAGAAGGCTTCTGAAGGTCTTTCCCTCTGCTTTCCCCTAGCTGTAATTGAATGGAATAGGATACATAGTGTTTCCTTTCCCTTTTCCCATAGACCTTTTTTTCCAAGCTTATTTAAAGAATCAGCTTAGAACAGCTGTTTCACAGAGTTGACTGGGGTCTCTAGCCCTGCCATAATGGAGATAAGAAGAGAAGAAAACCAACTCTGAAGAACATTTTAGTGGTGTTAGTATCACCCTGCAATTATGCCCAAGGCCATGGGCTCTTTCACCAATGCAGATCTTACAGTTTTAGGTAGCCTCAAGCTCTTATGAGGTAGTTAGCTACCTCCTCTCCTAGGACGGAGCTTCTCCTGCCAACCAAATATACCTTAATTTTGCAGAATTTAGTTTGTTACAAACTAGAGTGAGACTATTGTTCCCAGCAGGTCCTGTTTTGGTGTATTCCTGTACTGAGCCTGTTGCTTCTTCAGCCAGTGGAGAGGAACCCATGGGGCCAATGCTTTCAGATATGTGTCTCACAGAAGGTGCACCACTGTATGGAGCATGGCTGGCTGAGAGGAGAGCCCAAGGTTGGAGTCATACTTTCTCCAGATCTCAAATTTGCAAAATTTCCCTCTGTCTCATTTTAAAACAGGTAAATCCACACACACATATGCACAGACTCTACAACCTATTTGGCCTCTAAATGTCTAATATTAACTCCTTTTGACAACTTAAGCACACATAAATACCAAGGCTTTTTGAACTCAGCTTGAAATTATAGACCAGGATCTGAAACCTTGCCATGCCCATCACATTTTGTGAATGCATTACACATCTATCTGTTTTTCATATCAGCTCTTTCCTCTCCAGTGAACTGGAGTCAGATGGAAAAAAGCTTGCTTTCTGTGAACATGGGTTGCCCTGTGCCAGCTACTGGCACGTCCTGATTCCTCTCCTGAAAAATATGTCCATCCATAGTGCTCTGAAGAGAATGAGCGTGGGCTCCATTTGAGATGGAGCTGAATAAGTTCAGTGTGCCCAGGTGGCTGTGAAGACCAATGGCATCCTTCTCTGTATCACAAACGGTGTGACCTGCAGGACCAGGGAAGTGACTGTCTTGTTGTACTTGGCATTGGTGAGGTCATACCTCTAATCCTGTGTTCATCCAAAATCACCTTCAGTGGATAAACTCTATATCCAAACTGAGGTTTACGAAAATCTGCATCTACAGTCAGACTGTGGAAATCCCAACCACAGAAAGTTGCAAGTTCAGTATAGCAAATAAAAAAAAATAAAAAAAAGAAAGGAAAAAGTGAAATAAATATATAACTAACATTTGATTATATTTAGGATAAGCAAATCTAATTCTTGATGGCATAAAGCCAATCATGTGAGTGTCAGGAAGGAATTTTCACCACAGCTGATTTCTGTTCATTACTGCACAATTAGACAGGTGCTTTGTGTGATGCTTAAGTTTCCTTTGAAAAGAAAAGGTAGTGGTTGTCACTGAATCTGTTAATGAAAATCAGCAGTCTCATTTGGCTTTTTATTCACTCTTTCTCTCCTGCAACTGTCTGCTAAGACAGGCCAGTGAAAGAACTGCTGTTTTTTTCTTGGGAGTTTCTTTCTGTAAAGCAAATGACATAAAAAGGACATATATAACAAAGAGAATCCCTCCTCGAGTCCATTCACTGTGCCACATGTGTCACCATTAATGAAAATGAAGATCGTGTGTTAGTCCATGGGAATGGTCATCTAGAGCAGCAAAGTACACTTTATAACAGTTCCTCTTAAAGAAGATTAATTTTAAAAAGGCTAACTATTCCATCCAGGAAGCCAGCCTGGTGGATAAATCAGAATACAAGAAGACATTTAAGTTTTTTGATTAAAACCCTCTGATCTCTGTGACATGGCTGGAAACAAGGCTACCAGTGCTACCAACCACCTCCTTGTACAGATCAATAGATTAGTTTTGCAGAGTTGGAGCTGACAGCCTAGAGATTGCAGTATCCCATCTAAACCATGGCGCAAAAAGCCTTTTGTACTCTTAACTTCTACATCCAGTACAAGAAAAGTCTTCAATATAATGAATTTTAGAATTGAAGCAGAGATAATTGTGTAGCAATGCTGACATTCGGTGAGATGCTTTAATAACAAGTACCAGAATAACAATTTGATTGAGAAATCTGATGTTTTGGGACAGATTTAGCTGGGCATACTGTGGTGTGTTACATCATAGCTAACCAGGTTTATTAGTTCATTTAGGACTGCTAAGTCTGCACTTTCTAGCCAATTACATGCCCATGAAGAGACATGTTAACTTCCAGTATCTTGAGCATTATGGTAGTTCAACAACCCATTGAAGGACATGGTATGGTGAGGGAAGGAAAGTCCTTGCTATATCTCAGCAAATAACTACAAGTGGATGATGTTGCCCAGCATCTTAGAACTGATGGACCATCAGAAAATTTGCCTTTTTTTACAATGGGAACCACTGAGTAGACAAAGAGAAACCACATCACCAATTTTGCAAATAGATATGAATTCATTGTCATGAACTGATTTCAGCAGTCTTATACTGTGGCTGAACTTGGCTTATGCCTTAAAAGTAAGAGTTGCAGTAGTTATGAAGAAAGGTTATTGACAAGAGCATTTGTCATGTGAATCAAAGCCTGCTTGTTTTTAAATCTGCCAAGACCAGCAGCTTCCATTTGTTCTGCAACAACCTTGCATAAGGATGGCATTAGAAGGCAGCAGTCAAATCTACTGGAGCACCTTATGACTGCACCAACGGATACAGGAGGAAAATTAAAAACTACAAAGCTTGAGTTAGGCTTCACAGGTGGGTGAAAACAGAACCATTTTTCACTGTAGCTCAATCTTAAATAACTGTTCAAACTGCCAAGAACAAAATAGAAAAATCCACCCAACCACATAACTTCAGAGCAATTTCTAGGTTGTACAAAGGGTGTAGTGGGCGCACTAATGATAAGGCCATTTCTTAGCCTTGTGTCAAGCAGTTCTGAAAATGAGAAGTTCACTGTTTTGTTCTGGGCTTCACTATGTACTAACCATCAGGCCTTGGCATGATCTGACAAGGTGTTGATAAAACAAAGGTAATGATGCTCATCCACTTGGTAGGGGACAGTTGAATACTGAAATTTAGAACAGTGACATTAAGGTACTGTGTTCAAACTCTTCATAAGACTGGCTTAAAATTAGTGTCTTCAAGGCAAGACAAGACAAACCTTTCTAACCACCCTCACAAAAAAAAAAAACAAAAAAAACCAAAACACACACACACACACAAAAACCAAACCAAAAAAAAGAGGAAATTTGTTGTAAGAAATACACAGAATTTGTGATATGGGGCAATACTACCTTGCAAAGGTTTCAGTGTTCTTTCACAATTGGAGACCTTATCTGGTCCAAAACATTTCTTTCTTAGCCCAAGTTTTATTTCAGAAGTAGCTTCTTTAGAGAAAGGCTAACTATCAGCCCTGGGCATGGTGTATCCTCACTGAATAGACATTTGGAGCTGAAATTTCATCAGGCTTTGGAGAAGATACTCCAAGCTAAATGGGTTAAGTATTTCCATCAACATACATAGCACAGAGAGATAGAGTTAAAAGACAGTTTGAGCTGATTCAGAGGCCGTGTATATTTCCAAATAAATTCAATTTACTAAGACTGACTCATAAATGGAGCCTAGTGTCAGTAAGCCCTTTAATAGAAAACTTGCAGTCTTTGTACTTTCTGCACTGAGGAAGTACCAAACCAGATGGCACTGGCTCTGAGATGCAATAACCAAGTCTCCTTTCCCTGCAGGGACGAATGTGCTGACACTACATAATGCTTACAGGTGTTATTCAATATTACAAACACTAATAACAGACTTTCATCTACAGGAGTCTCCTGTCCAAAGGGCTCCAAGCTCCTGAACACAAATCAAGTCCAAACATAATTTACATTAAACAAGCAATATGCCCGACTGAATCACATAAGAAGAGCAAACTTCAGAAGAAAACTTGGCATACTGTGATCTGCAATGCTCAGCAGCAACATCAAGAACAAAGAAGATGCAGCAGCCTTGTCTCTTGTTCCTTCTGCTTGTGACAAGAAGGAATTCTCCCAGCTGGGAGAACTCTGGCAACAAGGAGCATGGTGCAAAGCAGGCTCTTTGCTCTGTAGGCAATCCCTTAGAGAGGGTCTTGGCTTGTTACTCCTTCCCTCCAAGATATATGTGGGCCCCAAAAATTTTTCAGGATTGGTGTGATGTCAGTCTCACAAAATGTCTGGGAAGGAGGCCCTGTAAAGATGACCTGGTGATCTCTGAGCCTTGGTCTTTGGGCTTCCTTCTGGAGGTGAGAGGTAGTCACCACATTTCAAGTAGAATTGACCCTCCTTCTAGCCCAAACAGTTTCCTCCCTCCATGCAGAGATCTGTGGTGAGTCTGTAACTACAGGTGTTTATGCTGCCTGATATGAATAGCAGCTGAGATTTGTTACTGTGGGATCATTCCAAAACCATTCTATTGAAGGATTCAACTGTGGCTCCTTACTGGTGTCAGACAAGACATCAGGACACAGTCTGAGAAAGACAAGGTCTTAATGATGTGAAAAGGTAAAGGGTCTTGTGTTATGCAATTAAATCACCTCTTAAAGGAGCAGATTAGCTCTCAATACTACTACAGGGGTAATGCCCATCTTGGAGAGGACACAAAGAATTGGATCAGAACTACTAATTACCCCTGTCTATTCCAGATGGATGAGTTTGTGAGTAGTTTGCTGGCAGAAACCCAGAGACACATAAAGCTTCAAGTCTTCTAGTCTTTACTGGAGGAAATGAATTACAAAGAAGATATTAAAGCAATGTGTCTGCACTCATTTTGCATCAGAAAGATGGAAAGAGTTCATTTCAATCCTCCCTCCCCTCTGTCATCAAGTGTCCTAACACCAGTGAAATCCCTTTCACATCAGGTCAGGCAGATCGCCTTTCAGCGGCTGCTTCCTGCAGCCGAGAGAGAATAGGGCTGGCCAGGCAGCAGCTGGGAGCTGGGGTAGGCAGCAGGTGCCGAACACTTGTGGAGCCCTGGAGTTCCCCAGCGCTGGGACTGGATAGCCAGCAGTGGGGAAAGGGCTCTTCTCAGCTCTTGCTCTGGATGGGGCTGGAGGAACACTGCCATTCATCAGCATGCGTGCTCCATGGCAAGCAGCATAGTTGGATGTGAGGGATTGCTGGGGCACCAGGGTCAGAAGGTACTGCCAATGCCAAGCCATTTGGGCTTGCAGGAGAATGAGTTGGTTGCACGAACCAGACTGAGGCTAAATGGGTTGAAAGTTGCAGAGTCTCCTCCTCTGTCACCTCTTATGGGGTCTGGCTCTTGCATGCTCTCTGCAGCAGAGGGTGCATGGGGCAAATGGGAAACATGGGGCAGAGGTTGTGGCAGATGGGAAAGGGAGGAACAGCACTGTGCTGAGTGTGGTCAACAAGGGATGGTGAACTCATGAGTTCATGTCTTAAACTGCGCATTCCCTGCAGTGGTTATTCAGACACATTTCTATGCTGTGCACCTACCTAAACACACATTCACAAACTTGCCTGCTGTCAGCCTATTTAAACCAGATGTCATGTGGACCAAAAGACTTCTTTCATGTGAAGGAAACTACTGGCATGGAGCAAAATGAGGTGTAAGAGATGGTGAAAAACAGACTTGGGGAGCAGGAACCCACTTCATGTGTCAGTGAGAGGATCCATGGCATCGCAGTCCACAGGCTCAGGAAACCTGCATGAAAAGGTGCCCAATACCCTTGTCACAGAAAAGGTTGCAGCAAGATGAAGTGCAAAATGAAGGTGAAACAAGTTTAAGCCACTGCCACATAGTATGAATGTGGCAAAGCACATTTTGCCACAGGTGATAAAGATTAAGGCCTTGTTAAATATAGCAGACCAAACATTTGGGGGAGACAAATTTGTGTTCCTGACATCAAACATTCAGCAGAGAACTGGGAAGGTGGCATTCTTCCATGTGCTCAGGATGGGAATGGCAGGTGAACAAGAGAGAAGATGCAGCAGTCACAGGAACCTGCTGCTCATAGAAACTTTCATGTGATCACCCCTTTATTATTGCAATGTCCAGGTGGCTCACAATACTAAGGAAGCCCAGTCTGCAGCAAGTTTAAAGAAAAAAAAAAAGAAAAAAAGTGTACCTGAGCATATTAAAAAGGTAGATCTTCTGCCTTGGGGAGTCCTTGCTGAAAAGTGCCATCCTGCAGAACTGCTGTGGAGTTGTCCTTACTCTACATGCAGTTTGACACACTGTCAGATATCAAGTATTGGCCAGACCCTGAAGGACTGTTTTAATGGTCATTGAAGCTGGGTGAATTAAATTTCTGATACAGACCAGCAGCCCATAACACAGCTGAAGAAGCCATGCTATTGAGCAGGTTTCCACTGAATAGTAACTAACATTTATTTTTGAGAGCAAGGAGTAATTTTTTTTAATTTTTGATCCAAGTCTTAATCCTTATCAATGCTGAGAACTTGGATTAAAAAAATACAATTGAAACTCCAAAGGTGGATAGGTATTATTATCTCACTTGTTACTTACTAAGTCTGGGGTAGTGAGGGTCCTAAGTTGGTCCAGAAGGAGCTATGCTTGCCTTGAATGACCAGCTTGTCTAGCAGCAGACCTAGGACTTTCCTGATTTAATTCTCAGTAGAACACGCTTGGGCCATAAGTGCTATGATTAAGAGGAGCAGTAGATCTTTGGTCTTGACTCATGTCCCATGGGTCATGGGAGTGTAGGACAATGTGCCATTGCCCCATGATTTCTTTCTGAGATGACACTGGCTTCATAACTCAGATGTTCCTAGGACCTAGCATTTTCCCCCTTCTTTTTCTCCACCCTAAATTCACAAGGAACTATGCAACTATTTGCCCTGCTGCAGCTAATCAAGTTCTCCTTCGCCTGATTTCTCACCTTGCTGGCTCCTAAGGCTGTGAGTGTCAGGCAGGACCAGAGGCAATGAAGTCAGGCCAGTGGAGCAGCAGTGAGGAACTATGGACTTTCAAATGGGCTTCACTGTATCCAAAACCCAAAACTTCTGGCAGAGATTGAGGATAATAACAATATTAAATAGCAGAGCCCTACTAAATGTAACAGTGAAAATGGGACACTATTTAAAAACAGCAGTGCTATGCACGGAGAGAAAAACAAGAGTCATTGGTACTTAGGCTGCAATTCAAGTTGTCCTTTAGTGCAATAATTCAATTAGAATAACGTGAATTGTTTGTTCATTCCAGAAAAAAAATTAGATTTCTCTTTACGTCCACTTGTTCTTACACCAAGGGTATCACTTATGCATCCAAACAATCTCTTCATTACCTGAGAGGAATATTCCTAATTCTTTGGCCTTCCCTGGGATATAAAACAGAGGAAAGAGAATGTGCTTGGCATATTATAAAGTCTAGCAACCAGTATTGCTCATCTTATTAAACACAGACAAAAGATGAAACGTTCAACCTCATATTTTCCAGGTTCTGAGGCAGGATAGCCAACTGCTCTGCAGCAGATCATCTCCAAGAACTTAACAAGAACTTCTCTGGTTTGCAGGCTACAAGGAAATATCCCTCAATATCACATACCAAACTATACTCCCATGCCAGAGGAGTGGAGCTGTCACTGGCCCCTTCTCTTTTTTTTTGCTTTTTATGGTGATACAAACCAGACCCAAGAATTCCCTTATTACCTAATTTTTCCATTGCAGGGGACAAAAGTTCCTACCAGTCATTTTCCACAGGGGTTTACTTTCACACTACAGCTACTTCTCAGCTACACATAAAGAGGCATGAAAGGTGTTGCTGGAAAAAGGAAGAGGCTTGTACTTCTGGTCTTATATTTTCTCATTTGTGGTGGGATCTCTTGTTCCTTGAGAACCTTGTTTAGATTGATCAGTTTGAAAGTGAGGAAAAGGCAGAAAATGTTAACATTTACCAGACGCTTCCATTTGTATGTGTAGAAGCATCAACAGTACTCACTAGTGTGGGGAACTTCTGCTCTACTTCTCTCAGTTTACTACAAGGATATCTTGCCACCACAAATGGAAGTTTACCTGTGCAGGTTGTAACCTTGCTCTTTTGGCAGAACGAGGCACAGGCGCTGCAGAGCTGACACCTCTCATCTAGCTGCTTTGCTTGAAAAGCTATGGCAATTTTATTCCTTCAAGCCTGTCTCTTTCAGAAAGGATGAAAGGTCTTCAGGGTTCCTCTGCAGAGATGCAACACACTACTGAGTGAAGCAGCCCCAGCTAGACTGTCATTTTTGAGAAGGGGAAGAAAACATAAGCTAAGTGATGAAGCCTTGGTCCCCACAGGTTGGGTTGGTTTGCAGCCTGTAAAGTATGAATGCAAGCGAACCTTAACTCCCCACGTGGAAACACATCTACTTGCCTGGTCATCAGTGGAGCAGGTGGGCTGTGCTGTTGCTAAAGCTGTGCCTGCAGGCTGGGTCTGCTGGCCCCAGTGGTGCAAGCTTGAGTTAAGTGTTGTTCAGGTGTTGCTCAAGCAGGTTGAGCTAGCCTGTCCTTGTAACTCAGTGGAGCACACCAGAGATCCCACACTGAGGTTCCCCTGGGAACAGAAGTGGTCTCAGGGTGCTGAAGGTGTGCCCTGCTTGAGACAAGAGGGGTTATAAATGCAAGCACATCCCCTTCTAAACAAGGTTGAACTATTTTCAAGGTCTGCGCTGTAAACAGTGCTGCATGGATGTAGAGATGTGCCAGCTCCAGACAACAGCAGCTCAGACACTTCTACAGGTTGTCCCCTTGCAGAGTAGCAATATCCACAAGCTTGATAATTATATATTAGTAAAAAACCTTCAACTGATATGGGAGAAACAGAAGAAAGTATTACAGCTTAAGTTTTACTGAAAAGATGTCTTTGATGAAGACTGGGGCATTAGTAGAAAAGCACAAGATTCTTTCCAACAATGCTTTATTACTAGGTCTGTTTTTTAAAAAGTCTAGGCCACTTTAGCTGGGAGATGTCAACCCCCTGGTTTCTGAGCACAAGTCAGAAGCCTCAGAAGGAGGGCATCCAAAGTGGATGGTGATTTACAAAGTCTTGGATAGAAATTACTCTTTCAAAATAACAACTATTACTTTAGACAAGTGCCTTCTTAAACATTGATGCAGGTATTTATGTTTGTTTTCATTAAAATTTAGTGGAAGCAAATTTAGCAAACCAAGAACTTTCATTTTCTCTTCCAAGAATGTAGAGATAATGGTATTTTTCATAGAGGTTGAAGGACAATCCTGCTAAACTTGCAAATCTACTTGTTTTTCAAGCAAAAATGACATTTCTTCTATTCAGGGCACTCATTAATTGCAATGGAATGTGATTTAGGAACTCAAGTTTATCTGTATGGTGGCACCAGAATGCAGTGTTTTTCTAAATTGAAAACTTCAATAGTTTGTGTTTCCTGTTTCAAGGAAACTTCAAAAGTTTGTGTTTCCTGTGTTAGAAATAAAAAAACAGATGCAACACTTAGCCTTTTAGATCTGGTATTTTTTGGTTTTGATTCTTCAGTTCCAGTAAGTGTTGTTGAAGATTTACTCCCAGAATTTGTAATGTTGTTCTGATCTTCTGACCTCCAAGCTACAGTGCTGAACATAGCATGGAAACTGTCATAAGAGATACCTCATAACCAGTACAGCTAATAAAGGATCCTTTTGTAGCGGGAATCTTTTTGTGTAATCTGTATGCTCTTCTCCATTTTTCCTGTCCCCTGTGGGTGGTCAGAGCTGAAGTAAAACATTAGGGAAAAAAAAAATCAAACCATTTCAAATGCAAGGAATTTTAAGTTCACAGACTGTGGCTCATTGTCAGTAACAATTTCCTCTGGAATGGTGAAGAGAGTTTTTTTCTTTCTTAGTAAAAGCGCCTCTTCTCTATTTTTGGTTTGCTATGCTAGAGAGATGTACCCCATTGAACAGTTCAGAAAAGCAAATCTTTTTTAAAAGCTGACTAAAATCTGTAGCTTAAGGAAAAATTTTCTTCCTCCCTCTCCATCCTAATACCAATATATTTTTTTCCCAAATAGCTTCTTTTTCTGAAAGTGAATCCCAAAAATTGTTCCATTAATAAATAGGACACTTTCTAAAATTCAGTGCTAGGATACACTTTCTTATTGTAGACAGAGGTTAAGAGAGTTCCTCTAAGCAGAACATTTGGAACAACAACACTCTGTTCCAATTTCTGTTTACAAAGAGTGTAAATTCTAACCAGTCATTATCCACTGTTAAATGGAGTAAGAGCTGCCACCTGCTTCCCAAACCCAGTGCTGTTTCACAGTAATTCCTGAGAGGATGGTGTGGTAGTGGGGCCAATGGCATAGCCTTCAGTTCCACTGTTCCCATATGCTGAAACCTTCGGTGCTGTGCTTGTGGGATGCAAGCTGGGCACTACCATCAACCGAGTCAGAAAATGGTCTAGATGCTCTGCTGCACTGTATGCACAATATTCATGAGTTATTTAGTGCAGTCCTGTTCATCCTTTTTACTCATACCCATTATGACACTACTACTGCTAACTCAGAAAATTACTCAATGGATGCATATTTTTGATTAGCTTCTTCAGATTCCTAACTGACTTGGGTTAAATCAAAATAACACTAATTTAAAGCAGGATGAGAACTGCACATTTTGTGATCTGCTTAAATCACACTGTAACATTTTTTCCCACCCAATATGCACGTGACAAAAGTCAAAGCCTCTGACATCCTTTCTGAAGGCATCCCTTTCTGAAGTCCACTTTCTGTTATGTTGAAAAGTTTTGTCTTATCTTTACTACACAGTCTAGCAACAGGACTTAGGTTATCAAAATGAGAATTATATAGTTTTTGTACAGAGTTTTTGATGTCTGGACGTGATCTTGAAGGCAGTGAGGACAGCAAGAGGCATGTAAATCAGAAAGAAAGCACTGGTTAGGGAAAACAGCAGGGCCATTAACTTGAAGCAGCAGAGAGCGCTAGTTAATTATGTGTGTCCATTTTAAACTCAAAGGAACAAGGGAGGATGGGAATTCGTTGTAGTCAGACTCAAGGAAAAGTCTTTCATTCCTCAAAGAAACATGTATTGCTATCTGAAAACCACAAAAGTTTCCAAATGATGCTATGCATCAGAACTGCATCAGAACAGTCTGGCTCTGCCCTGTCACAGGACAGGGAAGGGGCTGTTAATGATACCTGGTTTCAGTGACCTTCTTAGGACAAGCTGGCCCTGTAATTTGAAAGAGCCCTTCTTCCAAGCAGGACACACATGAATATCTCATCTAGCAAAGACAGTTTTCCTCCTGCACAGAAAACTGTGTGGTGAAAGAGACAGCTGGGAATCAGACTCAAATCAAATTCCAGAGAACTTTGTTCTGAAAAGCAATGTTTAAGGCTAGAGAGTGTGATTTTTTTAAGCAGGTCCTCAGGACCATGTCAAGCTGACCTTTCATTAGTTCCTGTTCAAGAGGGTGTATACAAATACTGGGGGTGTCATACTCGATGTGGCCTTGAGCATCAAGCCTGCAGTCCTGCCCATCTGTCACAGAAAGGCAGGCCTTAAAAGAAGCAGCTGCAAAGGAGCTGGAGTCTTCACTCTTCAGCTGAAAGAGAAAAATCCTGAGGAAGTAGAAAACTGAATTTCAATAAATTTAAAAAAGTAAACCCTGGACATTATTTCCTTGTTTCTGTACATTGCATCTAAGACTTGCCCTTGACAGAAGAAAGTAGATTTGTAATTCATCTTTTGATTACAATTTATTGAAACATATGGAATTTGTGTTCTCTGCAGAAGCTGACATGCCTAATGTATATTTTTCTTTCAAGTGTGGTGAATCAATATACACATTCAATTAAACACACTGAAAATATGCCTGTTAAGTATATTTTACTTGTGGGTGGCACTTCTACTTGAAAAATCTAACCCCATCTCTACTCCACTTCCCTCTCCATATATGTCCCAGGAATTATTATCTTTTTTTTTTTTTTGATCAGAGGAAACATGGCCCAAATTAACCAATGCGACTGAACATGCAGATATGTTTCCTTCCTTCTCATTATCTTACTTTTGTGAGCTCAGAAATATGCCCACCAGAAATAAACAGGTCTCAGCTGCAAGCAGCTGGCTCTCTACTGCTGCAAGTCCCAGGCCAGGGCTGAGAAACTGTGTGTAAGAGTGGGCCAACTGCTTCTCCTCTTGCCTTTGTAACATGCTACCATTCTGTGTGTGGGCTTTGATTCATGCACCCTATTGGAGGCAGTCCTAGGAATTTTTCAGCAGCTTCAGATAATTAAAAATGAATAATGCCTTCAGCACAATAACCCTTGTGCTAATTGCTTGGATATTAAGCTACATTCCTTTCACTTTGCCCTTACACTTGGAAATTCTTGCATTAACTTTGCAGTGGTACTGTGGAAGTGGTTAGGGTGAAAAATTGAAAAGTTAAGGCATCTGACTACAAGGAACGTGAGCATTTGTTATTTGGTGGCATGTGAAAGGCAGTGTGGCACACCAGTAAACAAATTGCTTGGCTTTTTCTGGTAAAATAATGGCCTTGTATCAATTAACAATTATAACAGGAAGCCTACAGACCAAAGTGTTAATTCTGCTTTGTCACCAGGATGAACAGGGCAAGCTGTATCTCTCAGCCCTGATCTCCCACCAAGATGCCTGTGCATATCAGTGCTCTGCTCTGCAGTACTCCATGGGGCAGCCAAGTGAAGATCAAAAGGAAGGAAGGCCTTCCACTGTAAAGCAAAATCCACAGATTTTAGGTCCCAGTTTCAAAGCCAGGAGTGGATTTTAAAGCCTTTCCGGTAGGTTTGGCATGACATTAACAGAGCTGGCAAAACATACTTAAAACTCAGAGTGGTGGGGCCTTTGGGAATTGCCTATAATACATGATCACATTTCAATATCAAATTCATACAGATCATAAAAATAATCTAAATCTATGCTATTTTATTATCAGTAACATGACAAACAGAGCTCTGAATGGAGTAAGAGAATAATTTTGTTTGAACAAGAAGCAAAGGATGATTTCAATCATCAGGAACATGCGGCAGGAGAAAGGTATGAAGAGCTTGTCTCAGCAGGGATGGGAAGAAGAAAGGCCTCAAAGTATATGGAGAGAGAGGCAAGAGAGGCATTGAGGGAAGCTGCTGTCAGCAACAAATGAAAGTTCGAACCTTGCATGAACAGGGATGGTAAACAGAAACTAAGACTACATGTATTAGCATGTTGCACAAAGATTGAAAGGAAACAGAAGGGTAAAATAGAAGAGTAGATGCAATAAGGGCCTTTGTTCATCAGTGTAGGAAATATTCTAAGTTTTCATAGACAGGGCACTACCTGAAACTTGTATTTGCTCTGAAGGGAAGCTCTACGCCAGGACAGCTGGAACTAATTTCTAGGAGAAGCCAGAGGCAGTTTGCTGCATCCTATATGAGATGCACCTGTGAGAGGCCCACCAATCACCTTAATAAAAGTGAACATAAAAAGGGTCATGGGCTTATGCAGTGGTGTACTTACGTGGGGGACTCATGTGTATTGGGGTACTTTATCTGAGCCCTCCTGGTCCAGCATGTACCCTCACCTATCTCTCAGTTGAAGCAGCATGTGCTTGCTCACTCTCTCTGCCTGAAGCTCAAGCCATGAGGACCTCCCCAGATGTGTTGTGGGTTTGGGGCAGCCAGACAGCTTGGCTGGTGTGTGAGCCCTGCAACTCTGCTTGAGAGGATTTTGGTGGGGCTGTGTGGCCAAGAGGAGTCACAACTATTTGTCAGCATCAAAGTTTGTTTCATGTTATGGGCCACTGTCTTCTTCTGCAACTACACAGAACAGGGAGAGAGAAACCTAACAGGCAGGGGGTGTTTGTATGCCTCATGTTCATTCTCCATCAGTCCAGGTGAGTGCTGAGTTGGGGATGGCAGCCAGAGCCACTAGAGGTTTCACAAATTATTTTAAAGTCTGTGAAGGACAGCTGCTGCCAACATCTACTCACAGTGTCCTTCATATACTGGACTTTGAATCAGGCTCTGATTTGCTTCACCGTTATTCTCTTACCCATGCCACCAAAGTCATCTTCCTTCCAAATCACTGATGCTTTTATTTTTTATTTCCCTTCCTTCCCTGTCCCATGGCTGCATCCTAGCAGGTGAGTGCCTCAGGGAGGGAGGATGCTGACTAGCTGTGGAAAAGTGGCTCTGGTCAGCAGCTTGGAGATGGGAAGTGGGGAACAGCATGTGCCCCGAAGTTTGCACTGCAGTATTGCAAAAGGAAACAAGCATTTAGCAAAACACTTTGAGAAAGGAATGAGAAGGATGGGGAGATTAAGCTTTTTCTTTTTTTTTTGACCTTGTGCATTAGCCAGGCAGTGTTGCCATCAGTTGAAGAGTAGGTAGATGAAAGATTCAGGGAGACTCATTTTCTTACTGGCCTTGATTGCCACTGTACATTCTCATGGGAAGGTATTTCCATCCAGTTCAGTTCTTCTCAGGAAGTGCTGCATAGCTTGAACAGATTCAGGGAGACTTCACTTCTACATTCCTTCCCATCTTTACTGTGAAATGCTACTCATTAACCCTAAGACTAGCTCAGTTGGTTAGAGCACTGTGCTAATAACACCAAGGTGGTGGGGTTGATCCCTGTATGGGCCATTCACTTAAGAACTGGAGTTGATGACCCTTGTGGGTCCCTTCCAACTCAGAATATTCTGTGAAATCTCCCTGTGCTTCCCCTTATCCTCTCATCGAATGGGTCCCATTCAGGACTCCTAGCTGGGAAAAGGGGCAGTGCAGCAGGCAGCTCTGGTAGGTTTTTTGGATGAGATTGCACTTGCTGAGATTTCATGGCACTTACTGGAAGCCACTGCAGCTGTGTGGTTGCTCCAGTGTCCAGGAGAAGAGGCTCAGCACTTAGGAATGTGAATTCCTGGGAAGATGTGCCCACCTTTAGTGACAGCAAAGACATGGTACTGCATCTTGTAACCAGAGGCCTCTACTGTTCAGAGGCCTTACTAAGTGGGTCAGCCACTTATTCCAGGAAATATGCAGGTAAAGATTGGCTCAGAAACCAGGACTGGTCTGGGGGTGTTATGAAAGTGTCGTATGCAGAGATTTCAGTCAGAAGCAGAGTTTAGCCAACCGCAGTGGAGAATTTCTTTAGTCAGAGAGATTCCCAAGATTATGTATTCAAAAACTGCATTACTGAAGAAACCAGAGGCCACGTGTCTGTCTGTTTGTGCTATGCCAGACTGAAAATGCACGCAGTGAGCCAGAGTTCTGGCCTAAAGATCAGTGGGACAAGAACAGCAGTAATGTGATTGAGGAAAGATTGTGATGCTACATGGCAGTCCCTATGCTGCATTAGCAAGACACATCAAGAGGTACTAACTGCAGTGCTATGTGTCCTCAGGACCCCAGGTAAATGCTCAGGAAGACAGTGTTGGGGCAGACCCAGGAGCAGAGCTCAGGTCATCTTTGCTTCCACCCTCTACTCTGGTCTGCTATTTGTCAAACTTGTTTTGATTTTCTGAGAAGTCACCCTGTACGGATCACTGTACCATGTTGCCAAACTGTCAAATAAAAACGGTTTATTGCTTTCATTTTCCCACATGCTTCATGCTTACATGCACATGGGTGTTTTGCAGTAGTTTCATAGACTAACTCCTGGGGTTTTGTGGGGCACAGGCAGCCAATCAGCACTCTAGCCTTTGGTTCGTGCTGTCTACAAGGGACTCCTGTGAACATTTCCAGCCTCCCTCATGTAAGTGTTAGCTGGCACATGCTTGTAGCTGTACACATTTCATGTGTGTGTTCCTTTGCACACACATCTCACAAAAGACAAACTGGCTTTTTCTTGCCCTGTTGCACACTCACAGCCCTACAGCGCTTTCATAACCACATACAGTTTTCTAGACAAAACCTCATCCAAGTCCTTCCAAAAGCCTGTATATACCTTGATTTTTCTTTGGCTGAAAATAAATCTGCCGTGTTTGGAGTGTTTCCTCCCTGCTCCATGTGATTCTGATTTCACTAATTAAAGTTAATCTGATAAAGGAAGGAACTGCACAGAAGAATAAGAGCAAAAAGGCAGGCGAGCAAGGGTCACCCTGCATGCCACAGAGAGAGGGCTTTGTGGACGGGGAGCTGTGCCGCTGCAGGGCATGGAGGGAAGCGGCGGGTTGAGCTGCTTCATCTGTTTGGCCCATGGGCTGGGGCTGAACTGCCGGCCACCCTGGCTGCCTGTCCTGACCTCCTTGCTGCCCTGCAGCAGAACCAACACTTGCAAGGTGGGATCTAATGAAAGGCATCAGGGAACTGAAGGAGCGCTTCTGCCTCTTGATCGTATTTATCCAGAACAGAACAAAATGTAGGCTGGCCTGGGGATGAGTAATGGATAACAGAGCAGCTTCTCATGTCCAGGACCCTAATCTGGCCCGTGCCTGGAGGGCAGCACTGAATGGAATTCATTGCCACCTGATGGTGGTTGAAGGGTTTCTGTAGGAAATGAACACTTGGGTTTCAGGATAAAATGCCCCTCTGTGGACAAAATGGTTTATGTGGTAAGGGCACATGTAGTGGGAACAGTGTGTGGTGATGAGTATTCCAAAGAGAGCAAAACTGCCATTCATGGCTTTGCCATGCACTAAGCTACTTTCCTTGAACTCTCCTGAACATTATCAGTTGGAAAAAGCACACTGGCACACAACAATACAGCTCAGTGGGAAAGACACCTGACGAGGTGTCATGTCTCTATCACTCGGAGCAGGCAAGGACATGATATTCAACTTCATTGTTCAATATATTCTCCAAAGAGAAAGATACTTGTGTCCAGCAGATTTACAGTGGCAAAGATTTTCAGAGAGAAATAGCCACTCAAACTACATATGTACATGTGTGGAATATCAGAGACTGACAACTGGAAAGCTAGGAAATAAAGTGAGCTCATCTTTTTTTTCTGAAATTATCTTGATGGTGTTTAGGTACTGGAAATAATTTATAGTGCAGTAAATCAGTCTAAAGGCATCAGAGATTTAACTTTATCCAGCTTCTGTCTGGGCAGCACGCATCCATTGGTGAGGTAGAGCCAGCAGCAGAATGGCCTCTTGCCCTACACATGCCAACAGAGATGTTTGCTGAACCTCTCTGCTGAGGCTTGATATTCACATGCAGCAAAGAGATTTACCACTTCTCTGCTTTCTTTAAATGGCTGGTACATATATCGATTTCGACAGCAGCCCTGCCCCGCCTCTGCAAACTCCATTCATCGTTAACTTGTTTAAATTAAACACAAGCATGGACAGGATCAGCAAGCAGCCGTCTGTTTTATTCGTGCTTCTACTTCAAATGTCAGTCTTAGTCCTTCCTTGCTGGGATCTGATCTCTCATGACAATTTGATTAACTTTACATTTCCTTTTATTGTTGAAGAAACATTTGGAAAATCTTAACATATCTTACTGGCTGGTTCTGAGACCAAGATTGTGATTATGTCCATGCTTAGCATCATCCATCAAAATCAGGCATCTGACAGTCAGGCCACCTGAAAAAATGTGTCTTTCCTAAGAAGTTCACGGGCCATAAAATGGTTTTTACTTGTGAATAATCACAGGACACTGGTTTTTCTCTTAACAGCAATGCTTTCATTAGGAAATGCTTAAACACCTTCATTAGAAGGAAGAAGTTTCCACTTTATACTGGTTTGCCCAGATAAGAGCACCTTCTCAGGTACCTTCTCTCTTCTATCTAGGTTTTGTCAAGAGCCACCTGCAAAGACTCGCTAATGGGAACATACTATTAATGAGGAACTGACAGGACAAGACAGAACCCAGGGAAAAGGTTGCTGCATTTCAATTCAGCAGAACTGTTTAGAACTATTTTCCCTTTTCTCATTCTCAAGCTAATCTAGTAAGAGGCTCAAGCCTCTGGCATATACTCATAGCTACATTTCTGCTGGTCTCTGAGCTTCTGGATCTTGGCTCAGGCCCAGAGTATCAAGGCACCAGTGGAAATGGGTGGAAGTGAGCCTATTTTTGTCTTCATGTTTCAAGATCAGGTTCAGAAATAGAAGTGGTAAGAACTTTATGGAAAAAAGGCCTGGTTTCCTAGCTTTTTTGACAGAGTTAATTACCTGTAGACATTTAATTCTTTCCCTGGTACTATTTTCATTAATTTGAATGTGTAGATAATCATTCTGAAAAGCCACACCAGTTGACACTATCTGTGAGGGCATTGGGATGAATTCTTCTTCAGCAAATACTCAGCAAAACTCAGATACCAGGGTTCAGCAGATGCCATTAAGCCATGATAAATCTGCACCATGTCTGAGCCACCCATGTGCCTGTTCAGTAAGAGCTAAAATCATGGCTAACATATTATAGTCACCAAAGAACACATCTGGGAAACTCTGTCTCAGGTCCCAGTCCATGAGAGGAACTCTTAGGTCTCAAGAAGTACAAAGTACTGAGGGTCTCTTGATAATTGCTCAAAAAATTGCTGTATGTCTTACAGCATACCAATCCCATTGCTTCTTATGTGATTTACAGCTCTGTTCAACACTGCAAGTTGATGATCCTGGTACTAGGATTCTCCTGATGGATAACTCCAACAATTTTATTCTGTTTTGTAATTTTCAGTCCCCAATGAAGCTCTGCTTCAATTCTCTGACATTTGTAATATTTCTCTACTGAGAAAAGCTGCCATTTTGGACTTTGGGAAGGAGCAGTTCTCTTCCTATTCAGGCTACAGAAGGAAAATGGTCAACATTTCCAAATGGAGGCTGTCCTTAATGAAATCTCATTTGAATCTAGCAAAAACACCCACAACAACAAAAAACAATCTCATCTTCTATTCTTGGACAAAGTAATTCTTACATTTTCTCAGAAATCATAGAATCATAGAATGATTTGGGTTAGAAGATCATCCAATTCCAACCCCCTGGCTTTGGTCAGTGATGCCACTCCCTGGACATCTGCCTGTTTAGTAGAGAAGAAAAAGTAAAGAAAAAGAAGAGGAGATAGAGGAGAATTATGACTAAACATAAAATGACAGTTGTTTGAATTTATAATAAACAGTCTCAGACTTTTTCTAACACTTCTGCAGCCCAAATCCCTGCAATAGAGAGGTCTAGACCCTTAAGAAGTATTTAGGCTCTTTATATCTCCAAATATCTGTACTTCTTATGTGCAATACGGTACTAAACCTCTCCTCCAGGCCTTCAAGAGGAAAGCAAGCTATTTATGCCAGCTTGATGCCACAGCCATGCTTTCTTTGCTAGAGCAAAGAAAGACAGCACGCAATGAAAGTTGGAATCTGGCGCCTTATTACCGGCTCTCCCTGCCTGAGTACCCATAAACCACAAGCCTAATCCAGTATCTTGCTTTCAGTGCAATGGGTGTTGGGAAGGGTCCAGCCCCCACTGTCCCAGGGAAGTGATAAAACCACATGTGCTAGTTAATGCACTGCCTCTTACAGGCCCATGCAGCAGGTGAGCAATTATCACTTGCAGCCCAGCTTAATGCTTTACAGGGTCTGAGAGCTGTTTCCAATTAGCCTCTTTGTGCAATGGAAATTAACTCATTTGTGTCACCTTGGCTTGCAAGTGGGCTGTGAGGAACTAGTGAAACAACTGGAATTGAGTACAGGTGGCACCTCACCTCTCCTCCTATTCCCTGGCACTCCTTGCACTGGATCAAGAGGGGCTATATTTGTTGAAAGAAAATACAGATGGAAAAACCAGCTTGATCCATAACCAGGATCTGTAGGAGGTCTTGATACATCCCCAGAGTCTTGTCTCCATAACATTTTTCCAGGCCGGTTCTGTGTGTCCCAAGAAACAGGCTTCCAAGCACTTCCCTTTGGATTATTTAGTAATCTCATGAGGCTTCTCAGCATTTGGCCTATAAAAACCTCTTTTTATAAAGAACTGTGTCATATGTGTGTTTTATCTGTGAGCCTTTTTTTAATGAATGCTTTCAGACATTATGAGCCTGTTCGGAGCCTGTTGCAAAGCCAGCACTATTCCATCACGCTGGCCACCAGTGTCATTGCTGCCAGGCATTTTCTCTTAAAAGGGTATTCTGACAGTTGATGTAAGGGCTAAAATTAGGTAAAATACTTGCAGGGATCCTTCTGTGATCTCCTAATACAACTTCAGTGCCCATGAATGGTGTGCATATCAAAGGAACTATGATCTTATGGACAAAGACCAAGAGAATTGAGGAGCTCTCAGCTGAGAGTTTTGAGATAAAGAGTCCTGCATCATTTTAAGCACATCACCTCATCTGTCTGTGCTTCAGTTTTCTGCCTTCAGAGGCTACAGTAATCACCTTTAGGTGAGATTATGGAGATAAACACATTGTAATTGTATTGGATGTCAAATTAAATTTTCTTATGCAAGGATTCAGTTCTATTGAAGAACTCATTAGAAAATGAATGAAGAAGAGACTTGGAGTTGCTGATCCTGCTTCTGTTCTGTACTCTGAATGTAATGTTATCACTGCATGTAAGGGTAACTGTGGAATCTGAGCTGCAGGCAGATGGCCAGAGATTTAACCTGAATTTCCAAGATTTCTTGCCGTTTCATCACTTTTTTTTTTTTCCTCTGCATGAGCAACACATAGCTTCAGAGAGCCCAATTTATCCAGGTTTTAGTAGGCGCAGGGACCAAAATGCCACAGCAGCATCATGGAAGGCTTATGCCCATCACTGCAGCAATTGAATTAGCTGCAGTAACGACAGGCAGGGGCTTCTGAAAAACCCAGACCAGCAGGAGAGCTTTCGGCAGCAGAGGGCCAAACCCTGGGGGTGGCTCTGCACTGGGGAGAGGCTACACGCCCAGGGAGGGGAGCTTCCCAGAACTGGAAATGTCAAACTGCTTCACAAGGAGAATCAGGCTTGGGCCCAAACCCAAAATGTCAAGCCAAATCTGAACTGTCCCAAATTTGGATCTGGATGTGAAATCTGTGGCTTGGGACCATTTCTAGTTTATATTTAAAAAGCTAATTGTATCTTGCCATGTGTAGCTAAGTATCACAAGAATGGACATGGAAGCAGCAGATTGAAATCTGTGAGGATTCCGTTTTGCAGTAGTCGAAAGAAACCTTTCCTGAATGCAGGAAGCAAGCTTGGCTACATCTGCAAGCCAGGGAAAATCACTGGAAACTCTGGACTGACTAATTATACACAAATGTTTACAAAAAATAAATAAGAAGAATGTATGCATAAGTGAAGAATAACAAATGACATGTGGCCAAAACCCTGAATAGCTACTAAGGCCTGGGACTGGGGTATGCAATTTTCACATCATTTACAGCCTTGGGCAGCTAGAAAGGGTGGTTAGGAGATATTAGTGTACAACGGCTGCTCAGTACCTGGTATTTATAGTAAATTTCCAGTGGCCAAGGAAACAGATCACAAAAACCCAGCCTGGGAAAGGATGGAAAATGGCCAGGGTAGCCAGTTTTCTGGGTATTCCTTGCCAGGAGAGAGGGGTTGAGCAATATACTTGCCTGCTTCAGGTCTGTGTATGCACAAACCCAGACTCCTGCTTTCATTGCTCTCCCTGGCTTGCTTCATGGACCTACATTCTGTTCTTATTTCAGACACATCTCTGTATCTTACCTTTTTTTTCCAAGGACTGAGAGGTTTCATCTTCCAGCAGATATTACCTCCTTTCTTGTATTTGCTCCCAGCCTGCCTATGCATCCCTGGAGGATGGGGTCTGTCCTTCAGAGCCTACAGGACTTTGGTTTGGTTTTTTGAGTTTTGCAGAAAGCAGCTAAAACTTGAACTCTGGGTTCCCTGACCAGCTTAGGTTCCTCAGGTTCCCCACCTACCTTCAGGATCACAGTCCCCTCTCTAGGGGCTTATTTCTCTCATGCAGAACCTCAGGCTTGCCTGATGATAATCCTGAGCAAGAAAGAAACACAGAAACTGCATGTGAGCAGAAGTGATTTCATTTCTCCCGCTCGCTGAAGGAGATCTAAGAGAGGTCAGCTGCCTGGTGCCATCAACATCATCTTGCTTTGGATTTGGCCTGTCCCCAGAAGAAGGTGGTATTCTCTGCTCAAGGCTGAAGTCATGGGCACCCAGAAGTGATCAGAGCAGGCTGGAAGCTTTGCCATCTCTCAAGGAGCATGAGAAAAGTCATTCTTGCTCATCTTAGGAGTTACATGGAGGTCGTAACTGCAGACCTCCATTCATGCTCAGTAGCAGATAGCTGAGCTTCTGTAATACAACAATATTCCTGAGCACCTCTTAGCTCCTTCCAGTAGATTACTGGGGACGAATTTTTCATTTACTGGCCCTATGAAAAATAAAAGACAGAGAGAAAACCAATTTGGGAACTATCAAAGTGAGTAGCTGTAGCTTTTATGGAGCTGGTTTTATGAGAGGTTGTTTCCAGGTGAGGCTTGGCTGATGCAAGGGTTTGCCTGACATACGGCAAATCAGACTGTGCAGAGGGCTTGAGGCAATCAGATGGAAGCAGCATCCCACTTTTGCCTTGTCCTGGACAAGTTCTGGCACTCAGCTGGATCAACTTGGTGAGAATCTCCTGGGTTACTTAAAGCAATTACCTTCCTGTTATAAAAAATATATTATGCATGTATATGGAGAAGGGCTATTGACAACAAATTAGAGAGTAAAGCAGAACCATATTTGCCTGTGGAACTGGGCTGCAGAAGATGATGCATTATGAATTACATTGCAGGGATTTCCTCCTTGTTACTGCTCAGTAACAGGGCTCATTGCACACATAATCTACAATACCTAGGTAGGAAAGCATGCAGGATGTGGCAGCCACATAATACTCTTCACCTCCTCCAAACTAACAGCTGACTGCAACAGGGCAAAATTGCTACAAGCTGCATCTGAAAGTAAACAGAGTGTTTTTAATTGTGATGTGACTGTGAGGATTTTGGGCAAGAATTCCATTTTAGCTAGAGATGGGCATGACCTTCACTAGATTCTCTCTAAAATTAAAGGCTCTTTTGATCCATGATTTTCAGCCAGGTAATTGGAAAATCTTTTCTGATGTTTAGACCCAGGGTGAGATGCAAATACTTTCTCTTTCTCACCTCTCCTTCTGTCCAAGTTCAGCAGACATGCTCACATACACATAGCCACATCAAAACCCCACAGGTGCAGCAGACTGCACTGCAGTCCTCCTCCATCACTGTAAGACTGCAGGATGCAATTACTATTTCTGAGATGTCTTGCCAAGCCACCAATGCTAACAGGGCTTCTCTGGTAACCACGTTGTGAAACATGTGACCTCCTGCTGGAAGACCCACTCCAGCATGGTCTCAGTGGTTGGGCTGACATGGTTGGGATCCAGTGTACATACTCTGGGCTGATGTCAGCAAGGCATGGGGCTGGAAGGGAAGCCACCCAGATGTCACTCTCTTACTGAGATACATGGTTCAATGCACATAAGGCTGGATGCTGCTGAGGAGCAGGAACCCACAGGGTTTGTCTCTCCATCTCTCTGAGACAACTTAACTCTAAAGAAGGTGCAGAGACAAGGAACACAATATAAAATGCAGTTTAAGAAAGAGAGGTAATTTTTGACATCATGCCCCTTCTGCAAGTTTGAAAAATTTTGTGAGCATTTTTACTGCTTGTATACACTCCTTCATTTTCCTATTTTCTATTCTGCTTTTTTTCATCTTCTTCCAATATCTTCTTTCTATTCAGGGAAATGTGAAGGTGGCTTTTAGAACCAAAAAAGTGCAGAATTAATTGCTAAAAAGGAAAAGGTGCAATATCCCTCCAAGCCCATAGTTTGTGATTTCTCAATTTTGTTCAAATAAACCCCCAAAATAATAGATTGTTATTACTTGAATTAATCATTAGGTTTTCAATGAAAGAAGTCCATAAATGGCACCATTTTGACCAAAAATAAAATTAAAAACCCCAACACAACAAAGCAAAAGAATCCTCAAGATGAACAAGTGACACCTTTTTAATGGAAGAAACCTTTAAACATTTTTATGTGGTTCTATGAATAATGACTGGCGGCTGCTTTTATCTGAAACCTGGACTTGGGTTTTAGCTTGGCATCTTTAAAGAAGACAGCAGAACATACTGATCTACAACACAGAGTGTGTGAGAGCACAGAGGGCAGGGTGCAACGGACAGGTTTCCAAGTTCTGGTGTTTACAACTATCTGGATGATAAGGAACCTGATAACTACTGGCAGTGGCAAGATAGTGCTTCTTTTACCTGCTTCATCTGACCCTACAGGCAGGAAAACCTCCTGTTTTCTGTGGGAGGAAGATCCAAAGGACAAGAAATGAGGATGAAATAAAATTTTTGTCCCAGCAGAGGATGCTGAGGCTGCCTGAACAGCTGCTCCTGGGTCACTCTCTGGGCTACAGTGCTGTCACATCATCACAGTTTGTTCCTCTCCATTTTTTATTATTTGGCATCTCTTGACAAAATCAACCCATCCTGAGAAAAGCTCTTTTCACTCTGTTCCTAAATTTCAGATGTAAAATCTTGTCCTCTTGGAAATCCATAGGAGTATTGCCACTAATATTCTTTGGGTTGGGATTCAGCACATAGCCCTCAATTTGAGAGTGCCTCCTGCTCCATGGAGAGGACTATATTGTCCCTGCAGGCATATCCTGCCCCCACAGTGATCTTGTTAGATGAAAACCCCTCTTCTATAGCTGTGCTTGTTGTTTTCTGGTATTACATCATTTTGCAATTTATGCCAGTAATAGGTGCCAAGTGGCCCTTTTATTTCTAATCCCTCCAATGGTCAGTTGTTTCTCTTAGCTTTCCATTTTTTTGCCCACTGATGCTTTTGGCTTCTGATGCAGCAGCACTTCACTGCCCTGTACATTCTGTATATAAGTTGATTCAGGCAGGGTCCTGGCCACCTGGGGTCATTTAAATTGCTGTATTTATCTAGCACTATATATGGGGCTAAACCCACTGATTGTGCCTGGCTATTGAATCAGTATTGCCACTGGACTGGCATGAGATAAGAATTCAGCACTTTCTCCTTTCATCTTTTGCTGCTTGCCTCTGCATTGTGCCTGCCTGCACAGCTGAGGCAAAAGTGATGTGTCAGGTTTTGCACTGTAGCTGTCCAGGAACTTTATCTCATCTCCTGCAGACAAAGAGTTAACTGGTTCCTCGACTTTCCAGCAAGAGGAGGATTTAGAAGGGATTGCAGTATCATTCCTTGGGCATAACCAGATGCTCAATATTAACATATGCAGCTCTGTGAAGATTTCTTTTCCTGCTACAGTCAGTTTCATCAGATGGGAAGAATATTTGGATGAAGAAGTTGTTTGGGTATCACTTTGCAGGTCTGGAGTATAACTCAAGTAATTCAGAACACAGAAGAGCCGCCTATTGCAAAGTTGGTAGTTAGTTTTTTATTAGCTCTTACTTCAGTGGCAAGAGCCACAGCAGGCTGCAATTTTTTGCCTTTTTTTTTTTTTTTTGGAGTGTACATGTGAGGCCAAAACCTCAATCTGAGCATCTTGAGCATCAGAGCAGGTACCGAGATACGACTCATAGGTGTGTATTTAGCTACAGTCTCTAACCAAAGAAGAAAAACAAGACAAGACCAAGCTGTCAATACCAAACTTGTTAAAAAATTCCAACAAAACAAATCAACAACAAATCTCCATTCTTTTCAGCATTTTTTGGTAAGCTTATTTTATTCCTTTTACTCTGCCTGGGTCATGAAACTGAACTCCTCTCCTCACAGTTTAATGCAATTCTCATGCCATAGGCAGGTATTGTTTTGTTTGGGTCTCCAACACTACAAAAATTGTTTGTATCCAGCCCTAATTTCATCTATGTTGAGAGTAAAAACAGTATCACAGAATAAAAAGTGAAAAATGGAAAGCTTTCTTTATTGTGTGTTACAACACAATTGTGTTTGTGTCTGATGTTACAACAATCTGAACCTAAACTAAGATGATGATATTCATTAAAATTTGATTATAAGTGAACAATAATCTATTTATTAAAGTAGAGAAGGGAAATGGGTAACTTATCTGACTTGGAAAGCCCCTCTGACAGAAGAGGGGATTTAATTATCTCAAAAAAACCCAGGGGAAACATAAACTAACCCCCAGGAGTACTCAAGGGTCCGAAAGAGGTATTGATAAGGAACAAAATGCTTCAAAAGCCTTGAAAAAATACAATGCTGCCTGGTTGAATAGTGTGAACAATTAGCTGCTAACCGTACATGTGAATGTGTGTAAGAGGATCACTAAAATGAGGATTTTCCAGAAAAGTAAACCTTGTTCTTCCCTTTGTTTAGAACAAGGTTTAGTTTCAGAGTAGTATGTGTTCCAGCAACTCAATTCAATGCTGCAGCTTGAAGAAACTTGAAATATACTGGGTAGGATACCAGAATAGGTGTTTGTTCCAGTACAGAAACCTGCAACTCTTGATAAATAACAGAGCATGATCCCAAGCTGTCTCCTAGATTGTCTGAGCAGAAGGTATTTCCCCACAAACCTCTAAGGTTTGTTTTCTGTTTCTAATCATTGTGAACGCAGGCTCCTTGAGGCAAGGACTGTTCTTTGTCATCCTTAGTGCCCTGATGCACCACAGTCTAGTTCTGCCCTCTCCCAGATGATGAGGGAGGTCAGTCACTTCAGTCCTAAAATTACTTCTGTTCTTCATTGTTTCTCCATTGCATTATTGGCATCTATATGTGAGTAAAGGAAAGAAATGAAGGTTATGAGGGGATATAAGAGAGTTGTTTATCACGGTAAAGCTGTCCATCTGCACAAGCTCTGCCTATTCATTGGCTCTCTGAACTATTTTGAGTCCTAAGTTTTGGCATTGTACTGTTCCAGGATGACCCTTGTTCAGTCTTCAGTGAATTTATCTCAGGACCTGGGAAAGCTATACGTACTTGTGCCAGTTTCATCAACACCTTTTTAAAAACAAAAGCAAAAAACTACACCAGAGGGTTGAGCTAAATATGTTTGACAGGCCATGCTTTTCCTCCTGGGCTTTAAAGTCCAGCCAGTACTGACTATGCACAAAAATGGGGTGGTTCTCTCCCCACCCTTCCAAAATGATTTAAGCCAAATGAAGGATGCCTGATTCCTAACCTGATGCAAACTCCAGAAAAATGCAAGGCCAATTTTGCTGTGTCACAGGCTGATCTTTCGCAGATGCTGAAAAGCTAGGAAGTGCAATTATGGGAAAATTGCACTAAGGCAAACAAGTACATGCCAAGTTCTGCCATTCTCCATTACTCACCTGAACCCCTTGATTGTGGCAGACAACACACCATCTGTATGTGCTTTGTCAGAGGGGGAAAAATAATCTCAAGAGTAGTGCCTGAATGGAGGAGTGGGAGAAGTGGGGGAGGCTCCCAGAAGGAGAATGCACCCAAGAGCCTCTGCAAAGCCATGGCAGTGTCCAAGAGCTGTGCTAGTTCAGGAGCTGTGGTTAGTGGAGACCTTCCCCACGGTAACTCCAGACAGGGCAACCTCAGTGCTACCACATGGTAGTTCCCATTGTGTTTGGCCATGAGGGGTTTCCCCAAATCCCTGAACAATGGCCCTCCTGAGCATGCAGTGTAAGGCACAGTTTTCATGAGAACAAGCTCTCTGGGCACTTGAAGATGCCAGATACTTCCAGCTCCTGCTTGGACTGGAAATAACTCATGACCTTCTCTTCTCAGAAAAAATTACTCATATTCTGGTAATGCTGTTTCCTAACCAGGCTGGATCCCACTATTCCTGAGGTACCAAAACACAGAAAAGAAGAAAACAAACGAGGAAATAACAGGAGAGCAGAGAAATGAAAGAGTTAGTCACATTCATTGAACCACAGAGATTGCTCAGTTTGTTTATGGCTGAATCCCAGGTTAAGGTGTTGTCCTTTTTTGAACAAAAACATGGCATTCTCTCTAGTGTGCCCCCCGTTTGAGAGGCAGGATGGCTCTCACAGGTCCCAAGGCTACTCTGTTTCTGCTCTGCAACACATTTCCTGGGTGATCATGTTCAAGCTATCTCTTACCCCTTGTTGCAGGCCCCAATTTTAGGAAGAGGTTGAACAGTATCCCCTGCCTTTTGGGATGAACACCCCAAAAGGCCCCACAGGGCAGGAACAGGAGCCGAACAGAAGAGATTAAGAAAAAGCTGCACTGGCTCCTGAAGGCTCATCTATGCTAGTGGGTTCCCAGGGGAAACTGTCTCCCTGGAAAAGCACAGCTGAGCTGCTGTGTGGGAGCAGAGAGGCCACTGCCTCCATGATACTCTGGGGCACATGGTGTGACTCTTGGGGATGGTCCTGCGCATGGCCAGGAGTTGGACTCGATGATCCACAGGACTATGTAGAGAGATGGGCTTGTGCCCTTTCAAAGAATACATTTACAGTTACAGTACTTTGTGGATGTTGCAATTCTGTCAGTACATTATCACTGCAATGGCTGGAAGTTTTCAAAGTGAGTGCCCCATAGGGGGAAGCTGAAGACCAAGGAACAGGGTTTTATCATTATTTATATTAGTGATATTTGGGGTAATGATTGCAATAAAACTGAAGGGAAATGCTGACGATTTGATGAAAAACTCCTTAAAACTGGGAGCAGCCATTTCAGGTGGGTGCATCATCTTTCTCTGTGGAGCTGATCAACTATGATGAAACTACGAGAATTTTTGGTGCAAACCTGGTCCTGAGAAAGGGCATGGAGGCTCTGCTCCACTCTGCCAGTGTGGGGGATCCTGGCTTCCCATGTCAGTGTTCGGCCCAGCCCACCCCTAGCCCCGATGTGCCTTGGTCCAATGCCATGCATCACTCTGGTGCCATGTGTCACTCCAATGCCATGTGTCACTCCAATGCTATGCGTCACACTGGTGTCACGCATCCCTCTGGTGTGGGCCACGCCCTGGGCACTGTGCAGGGCCCACGCTGAGCAGGTGGCCCAGGCACCCCTCAGGCATCCTCCTGTATGGGGCTCTCAGCCCATGCCTGCTGACTCTTGCCCTTTCAGGTGAGTGAGAGCCTCAAGGGTGAGGATGGAACCCAGCTAAGCAAGCCCAAGGGCTTCCTGCAAACACAAGCAATTTCTATGCAACTTTGGCTGTGTCCTCTTATGCTGGCTTTTCACATGTATTTCAGCAAACACATTTGCTAGCAGGAATGTTGGCAGATCAGCAGCATTTAGAGAACCAGGGCTGGTCCCAACTGTGTTGTGAACTGGGGAGGTGCCGAGTGCAGGGAAAAGAGGCTGTGTCATGTGTCATGTACCTCAGCACATTTGGGTGGTGCCTATGGAGCAGGGTGGGTGACCAGTTGTCCTCAGACCCTGCATAAATCCACTGATACACTGACAGAAAGTGAATTCTGGTTATGTGAGCACCAGAAATCACAAAGCAGAAGCACCAGCGGTGGAGAGCTGTGCTCCCCAAGTGGGGAAACAGAAGTTCCTTGAACGCCAGTGTGAGACTATAGATCGTTGGGGTGCAGCTTGGAGCATGGCTCACAGAGGAGCCAATGCTATATCCAAAGTTAAAAAGGTCATCCTACATGCATCCCACACCAAATGTATGTGAAAAGGAGATTTTGTCACACAAGTAATTATTTTCTGATGAAAACCCTAGAAAAACAGACAACTTTGGTTTTAGCATTACCAGGGTCAGCACAGTAGTGCTTAAGAGTCATGACTATGGAGAAAGATTCCCTGTGCTCTGCACTGTGCTCATGCTTTCAGCTGGATGGTTCTCTTGAACACATCTGAGGTCCTGTCTATAACTATGGCTTTATTCTGGCTCTGATGAGGACTTGGAGAATGAAAATCAGAATAAAGCAGGAAACAAAATTCACACTAGTTTCCTGGTATCAGAATGAGACTTTTACACTCTGCTATTCCTTTTGGGACAGTGGAGTAATCAGGGAAACAGAAAGCAGTTTGCAACCTCATAGGAAACAAAAAAATCCATGATTATTAGCCTAGTAATCAACCTTTAATGCCCCTTTAGTCAATACACAGGGGACAAAAATTACTGGATGGTAGAGGCTGCAGAATAGAACAAAGCAAGAAATCAACTCATGGCAATGCTTCCAGAATTTATACTGTTTTGGGACTGGATATATCATCCTGGCTGTCTCTTGCCCTGAGGGATCTTGCAATAGCTGCCAATGCATGTGAAAAGTAGCTGATAAGGAGTTAGGGACTTCTGCCTGTGTAATGGGAAGTTTGAGTAGATGAGTTCCTCAGAAGTATCCATGTCCAAAATGGTGCAGACAGCTGATCAAATCACTTTCTGAAGTTGAATTGGTTTTTGGTGTCCTCAGAAGAGTCAAGACAGCCTCCTAAAGAAAGTATCTGTGCAGGTGGGTATGTTAGAGTGTGGAATTGTCTAGACCAATTCATGACAGCTGCTGCTGATCGTTAAAGATGTGCCTGACCTCTTCCAGACTCAGCTTTGGATGAACATTAGGACTTCTGCTCTCTTTGTCCGACTTCCAATTCTGACTGATAACTATCTGGAAGTGGAAGGGACACATTAGGTCCCTATTTCTCCCTAAATCACTTCACACTCAGCTACTAGTCAGGATTGCTCCTGGACAATAAAACGTGTGGGTTTGTAGGACCAACTGCAATATGATAGGAGAGGGGACGAATCTTACATGCTGGAAGGCGTTGAGACACACTGTCTTCCTTCTTCACCAATTGTAGTAATGCTCCTGGTCCTTTTCCAAACTGATCATGTTTCTAGACTGCAGGGACCATTCTCAGCCATCAGAGAGCCCAGCTCCCACAGCCCTTGGCAGCCCTGTTGCTTGCTGGGGTGCCAGGCATGGAGAATGGAGAGAGACATGCAGCAGGGCAGTTTGGCCTAGAAGCCTTGTTTGGAGAGATGGTAGGGTTCCCAATTTGTGCTCATAGAATACAACCTCATAGAAGGTCACAGTATAAACTTTTGCCATGGGTAACCTACTGTGCTCTTGTGCAGTATAAAGACCTCTTTGTAAGGGCAGGAGCACAATTTCTTGCACTGAGTTAAACTTGCTGAGGTTCTAGGAAAACAGACTGAAGTTCTTTGAGCTGGATCATCTTGGATCTTGTAGCAAGCCTTAATGACAGCACATAGCAGGAATGGCATCTGTGGAGAGGCATTTCAAATAGCTCAGGAGGTGTTTGTCCAGTCTCAGTGTCAGTTACTGAAGGCACAGCAACTCTTCTTGCATCACAAAGATTTTGTTTGAAGGTAGTTTTATCTGAGACAAAGGTAAGTCCTACCTTCCTGCACTGCAGAAAACCCTGGGTTGAGCCTGGTGTCTCAATGCATCACTAGTACAAGAGAGGTCTGGATAGGGGGGTGAAAACTGCTACTGTGATAATTTTTCTCCAACCTAACATCCCCTCTGAGAAGCACTTCATAATCTGAGGCTATATATTTTATTCTGAATGCCTTTGCCAGTAGAACCTGAACTTTTCTGCTCTCTTTAGACACCTACACTGGAGACATTTCAGACTCTTCTTTTAATCAGCGGGGGAAAAGAAGTACAATCTATTTCACTGATTTAGGAGTTCTGTCTCTGTATGAGATGCATTACATCCTGAAAACATCTGTTTCTTTCCAATTAGGGACACCTTAAGGAGGACAGCCAGTCAGCGCCAGTCTAAATATCAACATGGCAAGAGTCTAAAACCAGGCAAGGGAATCCATTGTTGGTGTTTCATGTCCAGTACTTGGCTGGGCCATGCCCTGGTATCTTTCATGAGCCATTCCCTGGCATGGTGACAGCTGCCTGGTGAATAGGACTCTAGTGGGGGATTTTTCACCCTGTAGCCTTACAGACTGCAGCTTCTTGAACAGAGGCAAAGTAAGAAGCTGAGTTTAAAGGGAGACAAATAGAACAATAATAGAATAGCCATGAAGAATGGTGCTGGTTTAATGTTCTCTTTACTGCTTCCAAAGGAGCATGAGATAATGCTCTCATTTGCAGAACACACACAGTCTGATGTGCCTGAGCTTGCCCAGACAGATCAAAGCGTGGCATTATGAGGTGCAATACAGCCTTCATCATGCCAGGAGACATCTGGGTTACCCCTGTGGACAGGACGTGGGAAATGACATGCCCTGCTCACCACTGCTCCCTTCATAGTCCATCAAAGGCTGGACAAGCATAGGCAACAGGGCCACACATACCTAAGTGTGTTTTAGATGAAGAACCGCCCGTGATCAAGTTCTTTTCTTATCAAGTCTGAGACAATTTGTTGAGCTGATTTGCATGCACTCCATAAATGCAGAAAATGAACCTCTACTACCAAAAGGCACTTTTTCTTGAAACTTGACACTAAGTAAAAGGGAAGAGAAAAAAGTGAGTATATATGTAACTTCCTCCCTCTAGTTCAAAAATTGCACTGGCAAGCTTACAGTTGGCAAGGGACAGCAACGGATGCAACTATTTTTTTGCATTCCCATAAATTTAGTATGATTGGTCTAATTTAGGAGTTTACAAGCATTTCCTTCATTTGCATCAGATCTCAATATATCACCTCATGCTTTTTCCCATTCCTAACTGTGCTCCTTCAGTGCATGCACTATCTTCCTTCTACCCCACTCTCCTCCAGCCATCCTGAAATCATTCACCTAGCAAGCCAACATGGGGAAAATATTTACTGTCTTTATAGCTGCTTTTTTGTGCAAATTGGTATATAGAAAGAAGGAAGAGATCTGGCTAAGGGCCAGAGTACCCTCCATGGAGCACCAGTAAATGTGTCATGAACCACTGGCATCATCAATCCAGAACCCAGTCGTAGCCATTAGTGAATTTAGGAGTATTAGGTAAAAAATGCTTTGCCATTAGTTTTAGATTCAAAGAGAGAGAAGTAAGTTGCTCTTAGACTATACAGTCCCTTGGCAGTTTCAGGGATGACATCTGATGGTTCTGATTTCCAGACTGGTTGGATATGCTTCCTTACAAACAGAAAGACCTCTCTGATAAAGTTTCCCAGGCTTCTGTGGGTGTAACTCACCATGGGCTTGGAGCCATTAACATGTGTGGCTATGTCCTGTGACAGACAGTGTTGCTGTTCTGACAGGAAGGCTGCTGGGGAGTCAGAACTGCAGAAGCAGAAGGATGCAAATCAGCATGGAAGGCTGGGACCAACCCCACTGCATTGTCCTGGATCCCGTGTTGCTCCTAGACCAGACCAGCTGCCATATTCATGGAACAATGGGAGCCCTGGGGACAATGTCATCTCCTGTCTGGAAGCTGCTCCTGGACTTCTGCCCCCTTGGCACTACCAGGGCTGTTGTGGTTTCCAGAAAAATGGACATTTTCATATGGGGCTTGTGGAATTTTGGTCACTCCTGGCTAGATAACCACTGAGTTTATCCCACTTATTTACCTCTCCGAAACACAAATAGATTCTAGTTGCATCTTCTTTCAAGACACGCACAGCTTTCCAGTTTATTTCTTTTTTGAGTTTTTATTGGGATTTTTTTTTTTTAATTTCTAAAAATAGGTTAGAATTCAGTCTTCACATAATAGGGGGTTTGGAAAAGCTCCTGTTTCAGAGTACAATTCCCTTTTTCACTCTCAATCCCATGAGCATCCCATTGACTGTGTTGAGAAATCAAGTCCAGATCAACCAGTTACACCAAGTCCAGTTCCAGAGCCACACCAGGCTTCTAAGTGCATTTGAAAAACTCACCAGTGCTAGCACACCTCAGACACATCCAGCCATCTTCAGAACAGGCACTGTGTCACACTGCATCAATTTGAAACATGTGGTGGTCTGCACACGGGGAAGCCAAATGAGGAGTGGCTNTGCCAGGCCCTCTCTCTGCTGCCAAATTATCTGCAGGTGTAGTGCTTGTTATTCTCTAGTTCTAACAAAGCAAACAAAAAGTATTTCCTTTCCCTTCTTTCTGGCACTGCTGGAGGCTTCAGAGCTAAGTGTCTACTACATTCAGTCTTTCTTGGAAGATGCTGGGGGTATAGGGGACATGCTGTGTACAGAAAACTGCAGGTAGAAACAGTCTCATCTTCTCCTGGAACTCAGGGAAACTTTGAAGCCAGGCCAAAAGATGGACATTGCAGTTTACTCTAAAGTGCTGAACGTCACAGTGACATAGTTGCAGATCTGTGGGGAAATGCAGCTTTGGATCCAGTTCTGGGACAGAGTGTGCAAGACATGGGCTCACCTCAGTCCCAGATAGATACTTCTAGTGTTTGCAGTTCCCCATCAGCAACATGCATTGAAGCTCCTGTCTTCCCCCTGCTGTGCCTGCTCTGTCTCTGCCCTTGCATGAAAAATTTGTCTCTAGTGAATCAGTTATGGGAGCTTGGGAAGGATTATGTAGCCAGATCATATGGAGGAATTGGCATAGGTAGCAGAGAGGAAAAGAAAACAAGAAAACTTGTAGATGGGAGTTCTAGTGGGACATTAAATCAAATGAGTAAATATATTTATGAAGGCAGCATCACAGCCATCATAAGATGTAAGAGAGGTTTGAATTCTGAAGTTCTTATAAAGGAAAGGGAGTTTTGCACTCTCACTGCAGGAAGGAAAGGGGCAGGAGCTTCATGTCATAGTTTGGATTTGAAGACAGTCTAAATCTATTCCTAATTGATATAAACCCTCTGAGGTTGAAGCATCACTGTATTTCTAGGAGACAACAGGCTGTAGCCTTTCTCTTTACATTCCATGTGCTTCTTAGGGCTTCCTAGAGTGTATTTTGTTATCCCTTGAGCATGCTCTTCCCCTACATTTATCAATGTCATTGCAACGTTGAAGTTGCTGTGGTCATCTTTGGCCATAGGTATAGACAGGAACCAGCACTTCTGTTTGCTCCTGTTAAGCCTGGAGACATGGCTAATGTGTGTGATGTCAGAGGCATGAGCACACATGAGAATGAGCTGGCCCCCAAATTCAGCAGGACTGAGATTGGGGTGGGAAAGAACGGGGCAAAAGCACCAAATTCCAACTGTTCCCAAGCTCACAGAATTATGTTGATGCCAGTACTAATTAAAATTTTCCAAGGCCAGTTTGAGCTTTGATTACTAGCTGACAGGTATGTACAATTCCCCTTCTGGGATCTGTAGCTCCCTGCAAATCATCAAACTGTCTTCAGTCAGCTTTGGACCAGAGTTTTGCCAGAGGCATCCTGCATCTGCTGCATCATATACGCTACATTAAAACCATCTTTAATACTCTTTATAAAGAAACCACAGTTGTTAGAGAGTCCTGAATGCTCAGCCCTCATGTACTTCCTTGCTGTGTAGTTATTTGCCTGTGTTACCCCCCCACATCTCCTGTTGCTTTGAGACATGGTAGTATGTAAAGCAGCTAATCATTTAAAGCCATATTCATCCCTGCTCTTGGAATAAATAGTGGCAGATATATAGTGACACACAGGATTGAGGGGGATTTGTTCAGTCCCATCTGTAATTTATCCAGTGGGAAATGCAGGGGGAATGTCTTTGTTCATTTGTCTTATTCAAACATGCCTATTGTAGCCTCTTGATGTCTGTGCAATGATTGGGGAGGGGGGAGGGAAAAGAAATTAGAGAGGAACAAATTGATGACAGCCATCACAAAAGAGATGGAGTCACCACCAGTGCCTGATGGAGAGCTGCAGAGCCTGTCTCGCAGAAGGGCCACAAAGTGAGGGCTTGCGGGGGCTATGGGTGACTTGCACTTCACATCCCTGACTGAGACAGAGGGGGAAGCATGTAGCATGTGCTGGAAAACACAGCTGCTCTATTTGTGTGTTTGCTGCGACATTTTAAGTGAATGTAAAAGGAAGCTTCAAACCAGGTAGTTTATGAAACTCTAAGATGGGTATCAGTAGATGCTCTTGTCAGATGTTCATGTCAGCACCCACTTTCCCTTTCTTAATCTAGGAGTTTTTCAAAACATATAATTATGCTAATTGATAGAATTTGCCCTTATTCAGATAGTACTTTGGGATTAATTAAACATTGCAGCATCAGCAAATGCAGAGGAAACTGCCCCTCTTGTCCAGAGCATCAAAATCTACAAAAGGACTTGGTTTCTAGAAGGGCTGCAGAGAGCCAATGTCCAGTGTCACAGGCTGGAGCAAGGCTGGGCAGTTTTTGTTACACTGCTGTTTGGTAAGCAGCAAGATCTCCTGTGGAGAGCAAGACTTCACCATGTCTGGTTGTCATTTGAAGCAGGAATCAGGATGCAGATGAGGGATCCTTGTCCCGCCCGCCACCAGCCCAGGGCAGAGTCGCCATGCTGAGAACCAGCACAGTGATTCCTGCCCCTATGGTTCCCCACTCTTTGCTTTACTTTGAAAATTATGTTCAATGTTTTGGCTAGTTTCATTTTCATTTGCAAAGTATATGAAATATTCCTGGATATAGCAGGTGTCACAGTTAACATTCTGCCTCATGCTTTGATGCTATAAAAACAGCAGTTCACACCAGCAGCAATAAATGCATTGACAGCTATGAATTGAAATGTTTTAGCATTTTATAGCTGAGGAAGTTCACGAAGACTGTCTTTTCACTTTCACTCAGAATAACATATCAGTTTTAAAAGCGAAGATTTCTCACAAAATGAAATTTTAGCTTTCCACCATCCAAGTTTGCCCTTTTATTTATACAAGTTATGAAAGCAGAAAGGTCACTTCTCTGTGTATCTCTCAAGTTTTAACAAAAACAATAAGGTGCCCAGACATCACTGGAAGAACCATAAAACTTTGACGGACAGGCAGTGTTTCACTCTTAAACCTGGTCTCATGCCACACCTTAATGTGAAAGCATGAGAATGTCAAGAAGGAATGGCATTAATTGGTATTTTCTGCATGGTCTGAAATCTCAGCATCTCCCCAAACTCTGAAAGTGAGCAGACCATTCATACCATCTGAGACAAATAAAATATTGATGGGAAACAACTAAAAAATGACATCTTGCAAGTCAGATTGTTGAAAATCTATTTATTCTTAAAGTCATATTTTCAGCATAGCAAAATCTTAAAATGTTTTCTTATCTTGGCAGTTCCAATTAAATGGAGCTTTTAATCAGAATCCATTCCACTTATCAGAATCACAAAAGGAATTAAGCTCAGATTTTAGCCATCTGAAAGAGAATAAATTGTAAAAACATTTTTCCTGAGTTTTTCTGATGGGTATGCAGAACAAAAGAAAAATCATTGCTTCCTGGAGTTCCTATGGTCGCACAAGTTTTAGAAACAGGCTGCTCTGACATCACAGGAATATCCTTTAGATTTCCTTTGTGAATCTGATCTATACCCGTCATTTTAATTGGTGCAATCAGGAACTGTGTGGCAGAAGCTTGTCTGGGATGACAGTAGGTTCAAAAGCTCTTCTGCACTACCAGAATTTCTTATTTCTATTGATCTAGCCTAAGCCTGTCCCAGATGGAGAATTTTTCCCCATAAGTCCTAATACCTTCTTCTACCTGGTCAGTAAAATCATGTGAGGAGCCACTTTACAAAGCCTGGACACAGTATTCAAGCACACAAGATTCAGAGCCACATCTGAGAGCCTTGAAATTCCATCAGCATTTGCATACAGAGGGAGAAGAAATTCAGGGAGTGAGTTCATTTCCATTGCCAGTGGAGATCAGAGGCCCCAAGCCTTGTACATCAGTTTTCACAAGCTTAATTTTACTGACTTTCTTGCGGTTATTCCTGATTTATGACAATAGGAGATTAAAATGAGTCTTAGGGAGGATAGCTTCCTGCTGAAATCCCCAAGGAGACCAGATCTTGCATTATTTCACATCAGAGTAAATGATTCCTTTGGACAAAAGAAACTCATGAAAGAGATAAATATGCGTCCAAATGCTAAGACAGATGGGTTCCTTCAGAGCTTCCTTACTAATCAAATACATCAGTGCCCCCTTCAGTAATGTGATGGGCCATTTAATGTGGGATATATTTCATGGGGTTTGTGGGAGATGGTCCAGAATCAGCTTCCCTGTGAATGGAGATGGCCATCCTGATGACCTGGAGGGCTGCTCCATACAGGTATTCTGTCTGTACCGGGAGGTTTTCTTTCTTTCTTCCTTCCTTCCTTCCCATCAGTCCAGCCACAGCTGTACAGACAGATGGCAGAGTGTGAGCAGACACTGCAGAAAGACCAAGTTAGCAGGAGAAAAGCTGTCAGGAGTCAGACATTTGTGGTTAAAACACACATGGGAGGGTGAAAAGCTGATACGTGCCATTTGGAGAGATGCTTTATTTCTGAGAACAAATAGAAAAAAGACATTTCAGGCCTTTGCAGAAAAAGCCAGAACAAGTGAACAGACCTTGGCAGTACAGTTCCCCCCAAAATGAACAATGGAAAGTAACAAAAGCCTCAGAACACTATTAAGAATTAAAAATAACATCTAGCAGAGCTGAACCTGGCACTCTGCTGGCATTTTGTATGTGCAGCTCAGCAGCAGCCAGAAGTACAGTGCTGCCCTGCAAACCTCTGCCGGTCAGAGACCACTACTGCAGAAGTGAGCTGTAGAAGGTGAATGACATGAGGCAGGAATTTTGTTAGTACAATCCTGGGATAATTCTTACTGATGGGGAAACGTGGATTTCCTATCCTGTTCTTCCAACATTTTTCTTCTGTATTCTCTTCAGGATGGATTAGTTTTGAAGCTTTCCAGTGAAAAACAACGCAAATGTAACTATCAATTTAACAAGGTTTGGAGGAAGGTAAGAACTGCTTTTAGACCTACTCTAAGCAAGGGATTTGGGTGTGGATCACCTATGTCCCCAGTAAAGGCCTTAGCTGCTGGTCATCCTTGAGAGAGCACACCCACCTCAATTCTGACCATCTGAGACATGAGAAACTTTTCCTAATGAAGCTTTTACCAAATGTTGAGCTTTTTTTTTTTTTCAGGCAGAAAAAGATTATGCATAACCTGACAAACTACTACAGCTGTCTAGAGCTGATACTGCCTCTGAAGCTTCTCATCCACACTGCTCACATTCCTGCACTGCTGCTAGGCTGCCAGAGTCTGACTCCTAAGAAACCCATCAGCCACCAGTGAGGTCTTCTCCTCAACTTTGTAGCATCTTCTGCCTTTGGACTCTCTAACTATTGTCAGCTTTACCATAGTCCTTGTTGTCTTCAGGCCTGGCAGCTTGGTACTTGTGGCCAAAAATGCCCTGCCTCCTCCCTGCTGCCACTGGGGCACACCTCGATTTGGCTCTGCAGCTGCCAGCCCCCAGCAGTGGGTGCTGCCTGCTGGCCCTGCTGTGCCCCTTGGGATGCCTCTGCTGGTACCCAGCAGCCGAACAAAGGGGCAGTCATACGACAGGCACCAAGATGCTGCAGCTGACAGACTGTCTGTCATCTGGATCTACTTTGTTCGGGAAAACCACTTAGTTTACAAATATTTGTATTTAAATTCTTCTCTGCCCACTTAATTCAAGCCTGTGCTGCAAAAAGAAAGGAAACCTTCCTTAGACAAAAGCAAAACACAAAGACGAGGCGGAGGGAACTGCTCGTTCACTAATACCACATTTTCCACAATGGAAATAATTGTCTCTCTTCATATTTGACAGTAATCTTCAGTCCCAAAATAAACAGGGCTCCTCTCAATTTTGCTTCAGGGTGTTTCCCATCTGTCAAAGGGGAGCAGGAGAACACAGACAGCCATAGCAGAGGTGCAGCATGCCCAACTTTGTGCACCTCACTTTTGCCTCAGGATCCCAGTGGCAAAGGGTTAAAAACTTGTTGGCCATCAGGGCAGACACACAGGTACCTGTTGCTCCCTCATTAGTCAGTGGACAGCCAGGACTGGCAAAGGAAGGAAAAAGCAATAAGCTTTGGATAGAAGTAAGGCCCTCTAAAGGAGCAATATAGGCTGAAATGCAACATCATCTAAACATACAAAGGACTGTGTGGTCCTTTGACACAGAAGCTGACCAAAGGTTCAGTTATTCTGGCACCCTCTGATACCTGCATAATGGATGCCTAGGAAGGGGCAAACAAGGTAGATTTTAAGCACATATTTCCAGACTTACAGCAATTTAATATCCTTGTTTTTAACAGCTTTAGATGACATTTTCCCCTCAATTTGCACTATAGTAAGTATATTATTTGTATTCAAACATCCTGTAACAAGGAATTACATGGCTTGACTTTAGGCTGGATGAAGAAATATCTCTTGATGTTTTGAACCTGTCACTAGCTGGTCTCTTCCATTCTAGGAAGAGAAGATTTGGTGACTAGTCCAAGCCAACCATTATTGTGTAGGTCCTCGTCCTATTTTCCCTCAGGCTTCTCTTTTGAGGTAACAGAGGACACAATGTTTCATAGCTGGGTCTCTAGATGTCTTATGTGGTGGGAAGCCAGGGGACCCACCTTAGTACATACACATGCATTACTGTTCTACTCACACTCTGATTTTGGGTTTTTTTCCCTGATTGTTGGTTTTCTTATTCAAAATAAAAAGTAATTTTAACGGAAAATAGAAAGTTGAACTTTCTATGATGTGAAGAAATTCAAAAGTTACCACCTTTCTCTGGTTTTCGTGGGGGTTTTTTTTAGTGGTTTGATTTTTGGTTTGGGGGGGGTGTTTTTGTTTTTTTGTTTGGTTTGGGTTTTGTTTGTTTTTGTTTGGTTGTTTTGTTTTTGTTGTTCGTTTGTTTGAGGGGTTTTTTTTGGGGTGGTGGTTGAGCCTGGTGACTAAATCTCTTTGGTGAAAGGACTGCAACTCCATGTAATGGCACTTCTCTCCTCGAGATGAGGCAATTCTAAGGCTGTGGATAAAGCTTGGCTTTCACCAGAGAAGCTGTCAGGGGATACACAACAGGCAGAAGGAAATAATCATGTTGTCCCAAAGGGTTCCTTAACACATGGAGGCTCAGACAAGGAGATCAGGTTTTTGGGAATAATGATGGGAGAATGCTGGCAGGGAAGGGGATGCAGACATCTGCACCATGTGGCTGACAGACCAGAGACAATTCAGGTCCAGCAAAGAGCAAAAGGCTTCCTATAAAGCATAAAATAAAATCTGTGAAGGCAGGGAAAGGATTCCACTCTCAGGCTCTCTGGGGATCTTTTCAAGAGAGCACTCAAGACCTTTCCAGATTCTGAGCTGTTCTTTGATACCCGGTATAAAACGAAAGCCACTCAGTTCTTTCAGAAAGCATTAGGTGAAGCAAAGAGTTGGCATCTATTTTCCAAATGCATTGGGACTGTGTTAATGGGAAAGAACCTTGTGCCTTCTAAGAAGGGGAAACCTTCTCTAAGAATCTGGTTTTGTGACAGTCTTGCGCAGTTGGACTTGAACTCATGGGGAGTAGGAGCATCCAGCAGCTATTGAGGGGCCTTGGGGTATCAACAAGAGGTGGAGAAAATGTTTTCCTTCCTGAAGGCTTAGCGCTTCCATTCTCCTACGGGGAAGAAGAGATCACCAAAGACAAAAAGAATATTCACTTCAGATAAGGAAGACCTGCAGATAAGCAGTATCTCAGAGACCTGCTGAAGGGTGCTCATTTCTGATCCCGGCCAGGAAACTGGTAATATTTTGCCACTTTAAATCCTTCCCTGTGGGCTTCAGAAATGCTGGTCTGTGAAGGGCTATGGGTGGGTATCACCTCAGGATAAGATGCTCAGCAGAAAAGGGGAAGCCCAGAGGAGCCTTGTGGCTTCAGTCACGATTTCTTCCTAGGCAGTTTGGCTCAAGTCAAAGTCAGAAAAAGGAGATGAACAAAAGGCAGCAAATGAATAAGGTGTCTGGATCACAACTTACCCACCCATAGGGACAGCTATTAGTTAACACTAGTGATAACCCCAGTGTTGTAATAGATACTGAAGTAGCTTCCTGCAGTGGGAACAGGCTGCCTGCAGTTACAACTGGAGACTTAATAGTGCTGTCACAGAGCTGTAGCTACAGATGATCTGAAAGCACAGGGTGTTTTAAACATTAAAAATATAAAAATTTCATCTGGATTATTGTTAGTATTGAAAATATTTATCTTTTTCTGGCTTATGTATATGTCAGTGCCTTACCAGATGGGAGCTGCAGTGAGAGTTCTTCATGCCCACACTCAACCCTACAAATCAGATGCTGGGATAAGACTACAGATTCCATGATGCCCTTGTAGAAATATGTGATGACGAGTAACTGAAGACATTGGCTCTAAAAAGTGAAGAGTAACTTTTGATAGCTCACTAAAGTTTCTATTGTTGTTTTTTTTTTTTTTGAGAAAAAATACCTTATTTCTGGCTGACAACCCCAAACTTCATTTGTTTGGACATTTTCCTTTCTGAAGAAAATTTGAAATTGTCCAGAAACACACAGGCAAGATTTTTAAGGACAACTAATATTTGTTAGAAAATAAATTAGTATTGGGAAGAAAGGAATACTTACAAGCATAGAAGCCTTTCTGTAGGTAAGAAGACATTTTCTGCATGCACATGCACACGCACATGCATGCGCACACACACAAAATCACTTTATAAAATATTTCCCAAATTGAGCAATGTTATATTTTGACAGTTGTAATTATAATGGTCTGCAGCCTTTGACTTTCCCTTCATGGAGCCTTTGCTGCTAATGCAGAACTGATTTAGGTACTGGGGTCCCTAGCAGCAGCTGACTCTTATTAGATCTTGTTTCCGGCAGTAGGAGTGAGTGGTAAATGACCAGGTAGCCCAAGAAAGGCACGAGGAAGCCACTCAATGCATGGCTAGAGCACAGAGGAGAATGGTAACTTGGGTCAGCTCAAACAGAAACAAGAGCACAGATACTGACTTGGTTTTCCAAAGTCAAGTGGAGGTAGACAACTTGGGCTTTATAAAATAGGTGTAATGACAGTGACTGGCACCCCCTGACTTGAAGCCTTTTGAGATCGATTGGCTTTTTGATGCTGGGTAATATCCCAGTCACTAGAGTCCTGCCTCAGGCACTGTGCTGCTAGTGCAGGAACACATGGCAGTGGGGACTAGCAGTCACACCATGTCTTCTGCAGCATTTGTTTTATCATTCCCTGCTCTGCCTTTGTTTTGATATCACCTCAATCCCACCCTCCCCGCCTCCCTTCCCCCTCACACACACACTGTGGGCCTTCTTTCGGTAGCATGGGAGTTCCTGTGCTGGTGCGATGCAATAGGCAGAGGAAGGAAGATGAACTGAGTATGGATCAGATCCTAGGTGCCTGCCCTCTTTGCAAATGGTGCTTGACCTGAGCCATTGGTGCCAGGTTCTGTCCCTGACTGATGCTGGTAGCCTGGGAGCACTTTGGCCTCAGGGCTCATCATGCCCACCCTTATCAGATAACGTGGTTGCTGACATTTCCTCACTGTGGCACAGGAAAAGGAGGTTTTTGTACCCTCCTGAGCTGAAGTATTTCAGACTTTAATGACTCAAGTCTGTGGAACAGAAGCAATAAAGATGTGGGAGAGGAGGGGAAGCAAACTCTCTCAAAGGTACCAAAGTGTGTAACACCTCGTAAAGCAGTGGGAACTGGAGCTCAGAAAGTTATTGGAATCAAGACTTTCATCTCCTGTCAATAAAGCGTTATCAGCACCGAGCCCAATTTTCGGCTCTTAATTCCAGATGTGCACATTGGAACTTCATGCCTCTTCTCATGCTGAAAACTGCAGTTAAGTTCAGGCCCCAGGGCAGATGGATGGTAAACTAGAAAACAGACAAGTTCTTTCCACTTGTGACCAAATTCAGGAGTGTTAGAGTATGCCTGAGATTTAATTCCTGCTTTCCTGGGTTCCAGTCAGGAGGAAAGGCTGTGACCTTCTGATGTGCCCTTGATGAAAGTGAAGTATATGGCTGAATTAACAGAAAAAGCCATGAACTGTGGGTTTTCTCAGGTCTAGAAAAGGAGGAGCTATTCAGTTTCCCAGATAATCTGAAGATTTTCACTTGGAAAAGTTATTTGAACAAAGGCAACATCTTCTCTCCAAAGGGATCATAGTATAGACAGAATTGAAATTTGCATAATATTGTGGAATAGTCCAGAAGAGGCAGAGACAGCACCTTACAGTCTTTACTCCTTGTTATTAAGCCTTCATTGCCTGTTGGTGGAAACACAGCTATGCCAGCTAGAAGTGTCCTGCTCTTCCATGTCAATCTGAACCTGCATCTCAGTTCTGAGAAGCCAAAACTCACAAACCATAATCAGTGAGCTGAAAGTTTTATACCAGAAGGTAAGTACTGCAGTACAGGTGAGGACCATGAGGCTGAGGATAGTCTGGTACTGTTCAGTCAGGGTACAGGAGGTTATATCTAATCCCTGTTGCCTCTGAAAGTAGCAATTTACTTAACTGTCCAATTTTATTCACCAGTAGCTGACTACATTGTTCCTTGAGGGTTAGCTGAGATGTTCTCTCACAGCAGCAAGAATGGCACCCCACCTGCTCATGTCCTGCCTTACATTAGAAAGAGGATTTTGAGAGATATGCAAGTAAGGTGGGAGTCATACAATGGTTGAGTACATTGACAATAACAAGAACATGCCACTTGGGTCTCTTCACTGGGCAGTTACAAAACATCTCCATCATCTGTGCTTTAGGAGACCTTAAGACACCCTTTGGCTCTCTGTTGATTATGCTTTGACATTTGTGTTTGAAGTCACAACAAAAGCAGACAAAATCACAGCAGACCAAGGATAAGATTTGCATGAGGCACTTCTGACAGCCACTTTACACAGTAAGATAATTAAATATAGTGGCTTTTGGAGTAAATGAAAGAGCAGTGTTCCTTTTTTCAGTCTCAGCTATACACTTGACAAGGAACAATCAGAGAATAGGCAGCTGCCTTCAGTGGCAGACAGCCACACTTTCTGAAATCAAAAGGGAGTTGGAGATATTCCTGTACAAAATCCATGGTAAATCCTCTGGGAATAGGGACTAAGGAATAAAAAAGGCAAAAGGAGAAAGGATAAGGAAGAGAAAAAGACAGAGAGAAATCCCTCTTGTGAGTTGCAATAAGTCTTCATGTTCAAAGTGAAAGCGATAGAAACACTAAACATTTTATAGTGCAGCTTCATTTGTTTAGGCTTCCCTATTGAGCATTAAATTTTATGATACTTTAAAGAGCACTTGATAGTTTTGTAAAGCCCTGCACTAAACACACACGTACACACACATGTGCAAGTGCACACACAGCTTTAACAACCTCAGCATCTTGTAGTGGCCCAATACATTCTAATTTTACACTGTGAACTTAATGCAAAGCATCAGAGAACACCTTGCTAGAAGAGAAGTGTTTGATGTTGAAAAAGAGAGAGGAGGAGAGGGAGAGGCAAACAAGGGCCAAGAGAGCCCACTCGAACCCTGTACACAGGCAGTCTCGTGAGAGCCTGTTCTCACTAGTGAAGCAGCCAGCCCTGTGTAAATTATCCACAGGAGAAGTTTGTCTTCCCCAGAGTTGTCTGTACATAGGATGTGCCTCACAGTCAGTTCTCCCCACCCAAACAGACATTTGTGCTGGTTTGCAGAGAGCAGGGTGGAAGGTGCAGTTGTACAGTAAAGTGGGGCATGCAGAGAGTACTAGGTGGGAAGCTTGCTCTGTTGAGAGGTTATCAGATAGATGAACATGTTTTCTGGGCACTGAGGAGACTCCCAGGGGATGGCCTGGCTTCCTCTGCACCCAGATGTATTTGGATTGGATGGAAGGAACTAGCACCTTTCAAAGGATTTCCTTTTCATGTCCCTCACAGCACACACTCTCCATACCTTCTGCCAAAGCAGTGACGGACTTTTCATGTGATGAGAGAGAGTAATGAGGGAGGTCTTAAGCTGGCCTGAGACTCCAAAAGCTTCAAGGAAATGCTGGAGGCGCTGAAGGACTGTGCTTCCTTGGAAACACCTAATCCCCTTCAGATGAGAATCTTTAACCCATGTGACCCCAGAGCCATGAATCACCCACAAAAGGCCTGACCCTCAGCGTGCTTCATTGTCAGTTCAGCAGTGGAAGAAGGGCTTGCTTTACGGTTTTCACTCAGGAGCACTCTGCCTGCTTAGGACTTCAGACAAAAATCATTTATCAACAACTTTTTCTACGCCAAACTCTCTTTATGACACTCTGAGCTCCTCGTTGTGACAAGGTGAGTGTCAAGCTGTGGATACAGATGATGCCATGTTCCTTGAACTCCTCTAGTTCCCTCAGAAAGCTCTGAAAAATGGGAAGCTGTTGGTCATAGTGAGCAGAGATGCTCTTCTCACACTCACTGTGCTGCAGTGCTATGTTTGGGCAGCAGGGAGGAGAGCTAATGGCATGCAAGGGATGTCTCCATGAGCATCTCAGGAAGGTCTGAGTGACAGAACAAGAGCTGAGAGCATAAAGGAGTGCATGGTTTTGAACTATTTGAGAAAGTAGTGTTGAACCACTAAATGACTGCCTGACAGCAAACCTTGCCCTGGGGGTTTGGAGGGAGCATTTAGATGCCATTGAAGTTGCAAACACAGTCCTTGCTAAGTCTCCCTCTCAGAGGTGCATATCACTTACCATAGAATGCTTTGGGTTGGAAGACACCTTAAAAATCATTTAGTTCCACCCCTCCTGCCATGAGTAGTAGTTGCTCAAAACCCCATCCAACCTGCCCTTGAACAGCTCCAGGGACTGGGAGTTCACAGCCTCTCTGGGTAACCTGTTCCAGTGTCTCATCACCCTCACAGTAGGGAATCTCTTCCTAATATCTAATCTAAATCTAGATCTTAAAGACATTCCTCCTTGTCCTATCACTACATGACCTTCCAGTGTGATAGGTACTGTAAGGCTGCTGTAAGGTGTCCCTGAAGCCTTATCTTCTCCAGGCTGAACAGCTCCAACTCTTTCAGTCTGTCTTTACAGGACCTCTCTGTTCTAGCCCAGAGAACAACTTAGTGGCCCTCCTTCAGACTTGTTACAACAGTCTCACACCTTTCTTGAGTTGGAGACCCTGGTCCTAGACAGAGTACTCCAGATGAGTTATCACAAGAGCAGAGTAGAGGGGCAGAATCACCTTCCTAGATCTGCTGGACATGCATCTTTTGATGCAGCCCAGGATGTGGTTGGCTTTCTGGGCTGCAAGTGTGCATTGCTGAGTCATATTGAGCTTTCTGTTCACAAATACTCCCACTCTTTCTCTCCGGGGCTAGTCTCAATCCATTCTAGCCCCAGCCTGTACTTGTGGTTGGGATTGCCCTGGCCCAGGTGCAGGACCTTGCACTTGGTCTTGTTGAACTCCATGAGGTTTACACAGGCCCAGCTCTCAAGCCTGTCAAAGTCCTTCTGGATGGCATCCCTTCTCTCTAGCATATTGACCTCTGACTCCATCTGATCGACTTCAAAGTTCATCCCAAACCCTTGTTTGTTCCAAACCACCTCTACTTGAATAGCTGGAAAATACAGTCCTAATGAGACAAACTTGATGTGAGAAAGGTGTTTCTAAGACTTGTTTTGCAGAGCTAAAAATAATTTAGAGAGAATAAATATGATATCCCATCAGGACCTGGATTTTCGTTGTTTTTTTTCCTTTTTTTTTTCTTTTCCCCTCCTTTGTGGGTTACTTTAAAAGCAATTCTTTATTGAAATGAGAATCCATGGGCAATTGTAGATACTCCTGTTACATCCTAAGGGGCTTTGATCTTACAAACACAAGGAATCCAATGAAAGAAGCCTTCATGCAATTACATCTAGCCAAGGTTTGCAACCTAAAAAAAGGCATGCTGCTCTTACCAGAACTGGCTTTTTGTTCATTGGTGGTGTTGGTGGTGTGAAAACACTGAATGCCTTTGGGAACTTTGCTTTATCTACTGCTGCGCTTATTTTTAACTCGGAAAAGTGCATAAAGTCTTCTCTGCTGTGAGAGCCAAGTGATTTTCCTGGCTCTAGCTGCAGGTTAGCTCTGCCTCCAAGTTGCAGTTCAACAAGTGGCACTTCACAAGACATGCAATTTTGTGCCCCGTGGTGGCTACACAGCAATTGGTGTATTGTGTACACATACAACTGTAGTCTTCTACCATACGCAGAAACAGAGAATAATCAACAACGGAGCCTTATGCACCTGCTGTACAAGACCATGGAGGACTCTGGTCACCCACCTGGCCAGGTGATTGTCCACCCTGAATCCTAATACCTGGGAGGGAATCATAGGTGTAGAAAGCTATATCAGAGCTGTAGCAGATATGCTGCATACATACTCCATGCACTACCATACAGACGTCTTATGATGTAGCAAGAGGAGGGACAGAGGAGGACAGCACAGAAGTAAACTGGGACTGTGGTTTTTTTTCCTGTTTTACTTCCCAAGTAATACAACCACTTTGCTGAGATCATAGGCTGGCCCTCTTACTTACATCAATGCTCAGCTGCATTATAGCTTCTTGCTACTTCATTCCTCAATGCCAATATCCACCAACAAGCACCTAGCCTAGCCAAGTCAAGCCAGAAGTTCAGACTCTTCAACCCTTCTGTGTTCAAGGGATAGAGACAGGCTCCTCCAAAAGGCAACCAGAGCATTTCAGTGAAGTTTCAGCTCTGCATTTTGCTCAGCCAAGACATCAGCTGCTGTTCAAATTTGTCACCAGATATCACTTAGATTTTTACAAAACTGTCATCAGGAGAGTGAATTCACTGAGGTTTTTTTTCTTTCTCAAACATGTTCTAAAGAGAAGAATCCAAAAACTATGTGATAGTCAGGTCCCCTAGAAGCTGGTTTCTCTAGGCAAGCACAGTCAAGGGATTTACAAACTAAATTACTGGATTTTCCTTGCAATTTAAGAAGCAAAAGGTGAGATTTAAATAGTGGAGAAGATATATAGATCTGGAACATGCACAAACTAGTATTTGGTAAGCATTTGCTATATTTAGGGAAGGTTTCCAATGGACCAGTGAAAGTGCTTATTACCTACTTTCTTCTAGTGACTCAATGAGCTTTGGTTTTAACTGTGTAGGTTAAAGACTAGTATGCCTGAATTTTCTATTAAAAGTTGTATTTTGAGCACCCTGAGAGACAGGGATCTCATGCAGAGATACTGCATGGGAGTCAGGCAGCTGTCACACAGTGTGGGAATGTGTGTTATCACCATTGCCTCATGCAGTAAGAGTTGGACCTGAATTGGCACTGGCATGCTGGTGGCTCCTAACATTAGGACAAAGCAGTTTTTGAAACCAGGACCCAGTAAACCTGGACCAAGACTTGAGTTATAAGTAAGGAGAAATTAAGGCAGGCTAAGGCTTTAGCCCTGGGGTCTAACTCCAGTGTAAAACTGTACCCACAACACATGAATCAATACAGCCTCACCAAGCAAGCAGCCTGAGCCCATATCCATGCCACAGTATAGAGGGAAAGCACACATCCTGCATCGGTTCTGGCTCCCACAGTGAGCCTACAGCAAAAATCACAGTTCTCAAGAATCCCACTCAGCTGCTTCCCTCCCAGACTTTATTGTCTTTGGGAACCCACCGCAGGCAGGCAACAATTTATGTAGATAGGAAAGCTTTTAAAAATGTTTCTAATTATTCAGGTGCCTGGTCAAAAGCCCCATACTTTTACTTGTGGTAAAAATGACTCGTCTTTTCTTGGGACCCTCTTTTCATTCTTCCTCTATTTTTTATTTCTTAGTCTTTCTGTCTTTCCTGAGAAAGAGAACTGGCTGTTTAAATATCATTAAATCCAACTACTTCTCACAAAATATATGCTTGCAGGCATAACCCCATTGCACTGGGGACAAAAACATCCTGGTCTCAGAGCTGTCATCACAACCATATGCTTTGTACTGTTTCTCTGAATGGATTCGTCCCAAGGTGAATACGGTAATGCTTTAAAGTATTGTATTTGTTAAGTATTCTGTCAGAAGCGTAAATCAGGACAGGACAGCATCTTTTCTGCTGGAATGGCAGGATCTTAGAAGGATCCTAGAGCCTCATGTATGGCAGTTATGGGGACTGAACATCACACCACATCCCCTCCTTGCCAGTAAGAAAGAGCTCAGGACCAGCTTATGGGAAGATGTTCCCAAACTAGTGCTCACAAGCCTTTCCAGGGCCATGAGTCCAGACATACAAACAGAGTTAAAGCCTTAATCCCACTAGTGAGGACAGAAACAAAACAACAAAAAAGTCCAGGGATTGCTAGCATAATGTGTTCTATTGTTAAGCTGCTCAAGGTAGCCTTGCACCCATTTAATTATCCCTCAAAGGACAATATCTACTTCTTGTGAGCTTGTACTGTTTCTGGGAACCATGACAGCACAGGCACACAAATATTTCAAGGCTGGCAAAGCCAGTCTGTGCCTAAACATCACCACATCATTTAAAATTTGGGATATGGCAGTTGGGCATGTACCAGAAAGAAGTAGCCACAAAATCTGAGCTCTCCCCAAGTTTCTTCAGATCTCTGCATTCACTTCAGTTTCCTTTCTGGCTTTGTCTGGGAATGTTTGTGCCAGCAACCTAGAGAAGAAAATGAAGTCCATTGCATACAGATGCTTGGCCAGCTCTCAGTAATGAAACACGTCTTTATCGTCCACAATTTTTGATTTAAGGAAAGGGGCAAAACTGCCCACAGTTTGCAGAGAAAATAAAATATATAAAAAAGAAGCAAGCCTCAATGCTTAGGTTGTGAAACGCAGCTTCCTCGGGACAATAAAGACGTGTTTCATTATGGAAAGTGGCCGACCATCTGTGCGCATTTGCCTTGTATCCCTCAGATCTGGGAAGTAACAAGGCCAGTTTTACACTCACTTTGCTGACTGTAACTGTGTTGACGTGTCTGACTTTGTAAACATTGCCAGCATTTTCAGAGCGAAGACCACATGCCTCCTGCTCCTCTGGGCACGATCCTCTTGTGGGGTGCAAGGAGCCCTCTTACTTCCCCTTCTGCAGGCAGAGACATTTGGCATGTCATCTGTCTGTTATGTGTTGCTCAGAAGGACTGTTCCCTGTGTGACTGGCAGCCTCTGGTATGGCTGAAATTATCTCAGAGGAGTAACACTCATTCTGTTTTCAGGACGTATTGTGACACGCTACCTTGGGATGAAGTGATACTAGACAGACCATGCTTAGTTGGTAAAATCCTGCTGTGCCTCCATGAATGCTGCTTCACTGTTTGCTCTGCTCATACTGATCTTCAAGTAAGGGAGAGCTATTGGATGCGTGTGGAGCTGGATGCTTCCTGTCTGTACCCAGTGTATGACAATGGCAGTAAAGGTGCCTGTACTGCCCCCTGGCCCCCCAGCACTGCCCCAAAGTTGTCTGAGGCCGCCCAGTCATTGTCTGGCCCTTGTCTCCCCTCCTGACACTGCCCATCAAGGCTCCTGCTTGTGGTGAGACTTTCTGAGCTGTGGATGCTTCTGCCTGCATCCCTGAGTAGACCTGTGCTTGGTGGCCACTGGCTAGAATAAAAACCCTTCACTTAGAGAAGACACAGAGCTCTGGTAAGTGTAACAGTTCATACCTACCCAACATGATTGAAGCTGCACCAAGATCTGCTCAGGCTGCTCCAAAAGCCATCAAAGACAGCATAACGACTCCAGCTGTGACCACCAGCCCTCAGATCAGGTCCTAAATGAAGCCATGTGAACTACATGTGGACAGAAGAAACAGAATTCTAAGTGCACAATGTGGCAAATATGTCACATTTTCCAAACAGTGGAAATAAAAATGAAAAAAAAAATAAAAAGAGAAAAGAGAAGAGAAGAGAAGAGAAGAGAAGAGAAGAGAAGAGAAGAGAAAAAAAAAATGGCCAGAAGAACAAAACAGTGCCTGTTCTGCATGGCTCAAAAAGAGTCATACAGCACCAGGAGCCCTCATTTCTCAGCAAGACACCAGGAGCTGATATTGGTGCTTACACTGTCATTTTAGGGAAGAAAGAGAGTTTAATTTCAAGAACACCCCACCTATAAGTATGCCTGGATATCATTACTGGCAGGTGCATGTAATCATAAAAACACCAATCAAATAATAAAAACATTAAGTTTCAGCTCAAGATCAAAAGAAAGAAACAAAACCTTTATCCTGGCTCAGCCTGATGTGTCAGCCACAAGCCTCAATACCTATAGCTTCAAGATTACCCATTCCTCCAAGGCACATATGTTGAACTCTCTAGGAAAGCTAAGCAGCTTCTTGTCCTAGGCTCCCACCTGTAACATCAGTCGGCAGCAGCATTCCTGGGAGTAATGCAATGAAACCAAACTTGGGCAAATTTTTGAATGGTGAGGTCTTGTAAAGGGCTATGTGCAAAGCCCAAGGAACAGCACAGCTCGAGTAACCGATACTGGTGAGCAGATGTCCAGCCGTGCCTGTTGAGGTTTGAATTACCCCTGCAGGAACAGAGATGGTTGAGCAGGCGGGTCAGGAACAGACAGGTGACAGTGCAGCATTATTAAAAGTGGGAGAGATGGTAGCATGGCACTGATTGAAATAAATGTCCTTCCAAGGCTAGGGTCACCTTCCTATTGTTAAGGTAATTTTAAAACTAGATTAGATAAGGAGTTGAAGAAGACATGGCCTGGATCAGTCCTGCACTGGGCTCCCAGGGAAAAGCTGAGATAGGATTTAATAGCTTATTTCGCCCAGTTCTAATTTCCATTAAGTGGTAGCCTTTGTGTCTGCCAAAACCAGAATGCAAGAGTTCTTTGAAACGCTTGGCTAAACATTCCTCTGTTTGCACCAGGAGAAGCATGGAATTAATTGCACAGCAATCATTGGAGCTCACCCAGGGCCTCTGGTGTTCCGGGAGAAGCCTGCCTGATGTCCCTGCCATGTCTCCTGCTCCAGCCTTCACACAGACACTGCTCATGTCTGTCCAATGCACAGAACATCTGCCCTGCCACCAAGGCAGTCCTTGTCTCCATGGGGCTATGGTGCAATGTGGCTTTCTTGGGGTTTTATTCTTTCTAAACTAATCAGACGCTGGACCACTAAAACTGGCATTTTAGAGTTACTAAATTGCAGCTGCTTGGCATAGTGCACCCTGACAAGCAAGGAAAAAAGGAAAGTGAGCAAGAGATTTGTGCACACAGTGTCCAGGTCAACAGTGGTTTATTAGGTCCCATTAACCATATGGTCACGATTATAATAAAAGTCTGAGTTATGGCCAGTGACATGTGTAAACCACCTCCATCCTCAAGAGCCGATATATATATGATGGGTGTAGATTCAATGCGAACACAGACCTATATCACAGGGGTTTTTTTAACCCTTTCTTGTCCCCAGGGAAAAGGAAGAAAGCCAAGAACACAACCTGGTTGTGTCTGATAACTCTCCAGATCAGCAAAACCTCTCAAAGGATAAAAGCTCTCCTATTACTACTCTCCTTTCCTTCAAGTGTTTCATGTAATTTCTTGGGTTGAGAGGCCACTCTTACAGCACCGGACCACAGAAATTTGGACTTTTCCATGTACTGTCAGTGGACCCAACTTCTGTTCCCTCTCCATCTGCTTTGTGAATAACCTGAGTGGCCTCCATGGGCTTCCCTTGGGCCAGGTGGGTGTAATACAGACCCAAATTTGGCCCTGTACATTTCTGAGCAGTTTTGTAATGGGCAAGCTCTGGACTGAAACAAGCTGACCCTTGCAGGTGAGAAAATATTCTTGGTGCTTTGAAGACATTTCTTTAGTACCACTCACAGAAAGTGCTCACAGTACTCCACTGGCAAGTAATGATTTGACATGTGAGATGCAAAAGCTCTTCAACTATTTAATAAGTCAAAGAGCCAAGGTAAAAACAGGCACTGGCTAACATAAGTGATAACATTGGTGACAGAGCTAGAAAGACAATTCAGAGATTATGACTAGGAAGGAGAAGAAAAAATTTTGGAGATACTTTCCTGGCCAGGCCAGAGAAGGCAACAAACAGTGAAAAAGAATATGCAATTTAAAAAATTCTTTGCATTTTAATCATTGCGGAAGTTATTAACCCCTGAAAAGAAATTTAAATGTGTGAATTTTTGCTTTGGCAATATTCCTTTGAAACAGAAAGACTGAACTTGTGAAGGACCCTGACTCATCCTGGACTGCCTCCTCCCCTATGCGACATGGCAGCAAGCAACAGAGCTGTGGCTTCCTCTCTGGAAGCTACAGGAGGCTGGGATGAGGCCAGTTTGCCCTCAGCCTCCACAGCTACAGACAAGGGAGACAGAGGAGCCACGCAGAGGCCTGGAGGTCCTGCAGAGCCCACAGCCAAGCCAGTGCCACCCCTCCAGCCCCCGCTACCTCCAAGCCCTCTGGAGAGCTGGTGGTACTGGCAGCTGTGCCAGGTTGACTCTGACTGTTCGCCTCAAGGTCTCCGAGTCTGTGCAATAACCACAATGCCATTCACATTCTGTCCTGTCTTTCTAAGTGATTAATTTGCTGGAGAGGTTATGTTCTCTCAGTGCTCCTTCCTTAGCCTGTGCGTTAGCATCTTCGCCTCCTGTGTGAATACCCACCAGGCAGATCTAGTAAAATGGGACATGTCTGGTGACACCCTGTTCCGTTTATGCCCTTTGACCATAACCAATTATATTATAAAAGATATTTCCATTTCCTAGCTCTGACAAGAAGTCAAATCTAGCTCTTCATGGTTTGGATGCATCACCACCAAGGCACAGGAAGACTCCCCTCACCTTGTCACTGTTACAGTGCTGATCTGAAAGGCAAGAGTTTGTGCCCTGCTCAAGACTTGAAGTGAGGCTGGTGGCAGAGAGCAGATGGATGTTGCAAGGCATAGTCAAGCACTGCAGGCAGGGTAGCAGTGGCTGTGATGACTGTTAAGGAAGACCTGAAATTTGGGAAAGATAACTACACATAGCAGCGGTCAACAAGTGAAGCCTGCTGGGGACAATACCCGTGTCTGTTCTCCCCGCAGGCGTCTTGGCAGCCTACAAAGCAAACATCACAGCCATGCAATTCTCAATGTGCCCTCATCATGCCTAAACCATGTACCCATCCATCCTCTCTCCCAACGTGGCTGCATGTTCAGCTTGAGCCCAAAGTCACGCAAAACTCAGCTGCTAGCACTTATCTGAGCACCCCCTCCTGACACATAACCCACCCATTCCCACCCTTCAGCAACTTCCTAAATCTCTGTCCCAAGGAGTGATTTGCCTCAGGGACTTCAGTTCTGCTGGAGAAAAGGCCCCGGTCAGGAGCTTGCCTTTCCATCATTGGGAGCTGGAAAGTTTCAGACAGCAAATTCTAGGACATAAATAAAAGTTTTGGCAAGACTTGGAAAGTGCCAGACGTGCAAAGAAATGACCTAAAAGGTAAAAGTCAAAGATAAATAAGAACAGTTCGTGTAAACTGTGTGCTCATCTTAACAATAAACAGAGCGGCTTCCGCAGAGAAACTTGAAAGGGCTCCACTCTGCAAAGATGAATGGTTTGCTGAGCCTGCTCTGGGCTCCGTTTGAGGGGTTTCGGCATGAATAATTGGGTGTGAGCAGCACTGGCTCACCAGGGCCGGAGCAGGCAAGCTCCAAGGAGGGGGAATGCATAATGATCACTGGGGTTATTTATCGTTTCATTTGCTCATTAGCTTGGCATCACCTTAAGTCTCCAGCCGCAGCACGTGATGGCTTTGAACTGGCGCCCCGGGTGTCATGGACACAGTGACATGCAGTTTTGATGTGTGCCCCGCAGCTCCTGTAGGATTTCCGCTCTCCACTCTGCTCAGCCCAGCCGTCTGACTGGGGATAAATCACCTTCCCCTCCCTAGAACAGCTCAGGGCTTTATTGGTATTATCTATCATTGTATAGTCCTTGTCTGGACGCGTGCAAGCTTACTGTCTCTCAACACTGAGGGCAGGATTTCAGTGTGCTGGGATAGCTAAAACATGGGGAGCTAAACCCTCATGGGTTTCCCCAGGCTCACTATTCATCACAGGCAGCATGCGAAACTGGAGACAGGATGTGGGATGTAGCATGGTTGGCTCTTGATGATGACTCTTGCCTGCAGAGGGGCAAGCTCTGCAGCCAGCCCATGCACCGCTCCCCAGGGTGGAGGGAGCATGGTGGAGTCAGTTCTGCTCTCTGTGGCTCATGGCTGGTGGCCAGCTGAACAAAAACTTTATCTGCTCAGCAAGAGCAAATCTTCCTTGCTGGTACTGCCTGGCCTGAGCGGCATTGGAGAAGACACAATGTTAGAAGACAAGCCCAAGTTAAAAAGATCTTACAGAGAAACTGTCAGTCCAGGGACACCTGCTCGAGTCCAAAACAGCTGCATAAATGCCATCTGACATTGTAAATGTAACATATAACCGAGGATTTGGTCCAACACGTTATGGACTTAGTAGGCCATCTGCACAGAGACTGCCAGTATCAACATCTTGTGTCATTAGGCATCTTCAGTCCTTTTATTTGGCACCAATTGTTCCTTAACCTAAAGAAAGCCTGCATTGCAAGTGACAGAGTCCACAGGCTTCCTTAAGCCACCCTGATGTGACTCATGATCATGACAACGTGCTATGTGACTTCCATGATAAAATACAAACTCAGCAAAACTACATTGGCAAGAGAATGCCAAAAAAATATCACTGTGACTTGAGAAAGGTGAATATGGTCCTAAACTGCATTGCAGTAGCGTTTACACTGTCCTTGTTACCTAGCAGATCCGAGATCTGGTCTGCTTGGTTTTCCCTCACTTTTCATTAAGAGGGTTTGACCATGTTCTCTGTTAATGGCTTGCTAGACCCTACTGCTTAGGGTGAGCATTAGGAAAGTACTTATCATCAGAAATGGACACATCATCAACGAAGGGTAGGCAGACCCACTGTCCAATCTCCTACATCCTAGTGATGAATATCAATTAATAGAATGAGAATTCAGTGGTAAGAGAAAGTTGGGAACTCCCCTCTTCCTCCTTTCAGAAAAAAACAGCTAGTTAGCAAAAGCCAATGTAAACAACTAAATGTTTCAAGATGCAGTAAAAGGGAGCAGGCTTTGAGTTCTGCTGGGGAAAACTTGAAAGCTCCTTACTGAGAAATTTGTGTGCTCGGACAGGGAAAACTGGAGGCCACAGGCAAGGGCCTTTTAGAAGCTCCTAGTTGTTGGGAGGCAGCTCTTGTCCTTAGCTTGTATCCAGCTCAAGAGACCTAACACAGAGAACAGCAATAAACACATGGCTTGGCTATAGGAGCAAACTCAAAGTTGATAATGTGTCCAGGGTGATGGATATAAGAGGCATTAGAAGGCAAAAAGGTGTTTTTGCTGCTGTGGATCCACTCCAGAGACATCACCCTAGGTTCTCTGGAGACAGATAGAATTACAATGCTTCCATGTTTTGTTCTGAACATCCATCCTGGCACAGCCATCCTTCAAGTGCCTCTGTAGTCTCTCCAGCAGTTTTCAAGCTCCAGGTAATGCTGACTGACTTTTCCCCCAGTCTTTCTCTGGCTCTCTTTCCACCTTCCCATGCTAGCTCCATGCAACATGAGCAGCAGATCTCCCTTCTCAGGGCTATTTTCACATTTTTCCTGTGATGCTCTGTTCTGACATGTGCCCCACATATGGGCCAGAGACCTGGAGTGGCAGGCAGGGGGGTAGCTGCATGACATGGATGATACCCTTATTAACACACTTCTTTTCCAGGCTCTGAAATTGGATGCCTCTGAAATGTTTTGAGTGGCAGTCCCAGTCCTCTGCCAGCCCTCCTGCACCAGAAGACAGGATTGTGAGGAAGGGCAAAGCCAGGTTTTGCAAAGGTAACTCCATTTCCTTCTTTCTAGCTGTGAACACACACAGTGGTTCTGTATGTGGGCTTCCCCTACTGTTTCACCTGCAGCCATGCAGGTGATAGTGCCCAGCTAAATGAACCCTGAAGAGAGGTGAAGAGGCCCTGGAAGCCTGCAAGAACAGAATGCTTCAGATGAAAAAACCAAGTGCACCTCTGTGATGCTGGTGACGGACACATTAAAGGCGTCTATTTCAGCTCCTTGGAGCCAGATGCCTCCTCCTTCCTCTGCTGGGCAGAGAGCTGGCTCAGCATGGAGTTTTCTCTCCCATTTCCTAGGGATGTCAGTCAAAACCAGGCTCTTGGAAGTTCAAGCGTGGCCAAAAGGAAGCAGATTTCAAAACACATCCCTCCTTCTATTCCCCCCTTCGTAGGCCTTTTGTTTCCAGCTCCCCCTCCTTCCATCAAAGAAAGAAACAAGAAAAGATTCTGGAGTCACCAAGCCATGATCTATCATCCTTTCAGGGGAGTTTCTTCTAATATTAATCAACACAAGCCTCTCTCCCTGCCTCCCCCATCCCAAGGGAACAGTGGGCTTGGAAAGCTCAGGCGGGTTTCTGATGGGTCTTGCAGCAAAATTCCTTAGTTCTCAGTTGGAGTGAGATGATATTGGTGCAGTTGCCAGTCTTTCTGAGATGCTTGGAAGATAAATGATATTCACTGTCTATTGCCTAGTGACACAAAGGCACAGGACACCCAGAAACTCCTGTATTTTTTGCAAATTGGAGCCAGAGTCCAATTCTCTCTCTTCGCTGCAATTCTCCCCAGTGAAGAAGGTGAGACTCCAGCCAGGAGATGATGACGCCTTCAGTATTTTGCTTTTCAACCCTGAACCAGATTGCAGAAGCACAAAGATTATCTTATATATGTCAGCTGACAGACCTCTGGGGGTGGCCTCCCAGTGGCACAGAGTGAGAGTACAATTTCTTGGGCCGCTTTTTCCCCTTCAGGTCCTTCCCCTTGGTCTCTCATAAGGTTCCAGCAGAGCAACACAGGAGTGAGCTGTTCCCTCCCTGTGTCAACTAATGACAGCTTTGTATTAGGACATGAGGCAAGTTTGAGCTGTTTGGAGGGTGCAAAGAAACTGATGTGATGCAGAGAACTTGCCTTGCCCTGCAATCTCTCCCCCCAGTATGGGATGAATGCCTCTAATTTTAAGCTCTGCTGACAAGCCAAAGAATATCTTCAGTGGTTGCCAAGTGGGACACTCCTGTCTATGCAGTTCAAGATGTCGGCTGGCCTCCCATCAGGTCAAGGCTTGGATCTGTAGATGGCAAGAGGCACACAAGAAGCTCCTACATGCTCCTTTCCCAGAGGTAAACCAGGTAGCCAGTCAGTGTTCAATCTCCTGGGGAAGAAAGAGGGACACTTTCAGGTTTTCAAGTACTATCAGTAGATGCTCATCTTCCCTCTTGCATATCTGGCTCCCATGCCACACTCTTGACTGGGGATGAATTAATTTTCTGCTGTACCCATCATTGTTGATCTGGCTGTTTTGCAGAACATCATTTGCTAAACTTTGTACCCATTATGTTGAAATAATACTGCCACTAGATTTACTCCAGTCCATTAAAACCACAGTGGAGGGCCTCTACTCTTTCATGAACCCTTGCCAGCATTGCTGACTTCATGGATTTGGTATGATCTCTGCCCTCAATGTCCCTTTGACTTTTCTTTTCTTTAGTTATTTAGCTAGTTTAAGCATCATGAGCCACTAAGCAACTGTCTTACTAGTCCTCCAGACAGCCTTAAAAACATAACAGATGAGGGAGAACAAATAGAAATCTTACAAAATCCTGCATGAGAACCTGGGTGCTGAAGCATAAGTGCACCACAGCACCCCTGAAAGATCTCTTGAAAGAGTCAAAACAAGTTACAGCAGAAGAATTTGCTGATAAAATAGTGTGACCTCCTGAACATTTTGGCTAAAACCGCTAATTAATCTGACAAATAAAGATTGTAACCTGAACCTCCTGCACTAGCAAAAGCAGAGACTGCCTCTAAACCATGCCCATGTTGGTGCTCAAACTGACTTGCAGATGTCTCCTTCTGATGGCAGAAAATCTAGTAACAATCCCTTCAATATATGTTAACAGCAACAAAGATGTCCTCTCTGGATCATGATCTCCAGAATACTCTTGCCATATTTTATTCACTTTTTATCTCAGTCTAAAAGGAGATAATTTCAGATTTTCACACTCATTGTTTTAATATTTAATCCTGCATGACTTTTTTTTTTTTTCCTTGCAAGTATCTGACTAAAGAGTCATAAATATTGATACAATGTTGAGGACCAGATTGGAATCATATGTGTCCCATTCTTCTTCCAGAGATCAGGACTACCAAGGAAAAAGTGTAATGCTTAAAGTGTTTTTTGAACTCCTTTTTAAATTCAGCATCAAAATCTGCTGGCTGTGTGTCAGGCCTTGGTCACTGGTTTCACCCTCACAGGTCAAGTGTTGGCAGTCAGCACAGGACCAGGGGCCAGGGCAACACAGCCCTCCACAGGCTGACCTGCTCCAATATGCCTGCCCTGTGAGATTCTGCCAGAGAAAACCTCACTATATTCACTATATACAGGGAAGATATGAGCATTTATTATTTGCCTCATAGTCGCTCTAATGCTCAAGCATAACCTCTGATACAGAATTAAAATCACAGTTCATATCTCAGGGATCTTACAATCTGGTTGCACTAAACCCAAATGTCTCTCAAGTTGATGTCCAACCCTGATCTGAACTTCCATGAAGCCTTTTCTGCTGAGGCTCATCTCAGAAGATTTTTGGTTAGATATTTGACTTTCCAATAACTTTGAATGAAAGTGATGAAATTGCACTGATTTTGGTGAAAATTCCCATAGAAAAATACCTTATATTAGATTTTTTCCAGTTATAATAATAATTGCGCTGGTGTTACAAACATACTATTTTGATTTGATTTGATTTATCATTTCATTTATTTGTATGTTCTTCTTTCCACTATTTCATTGCACTTCACCATAAACACATGCTGGAGACACACTTGGAAGTAGTGTAAAAAGGATATCAAATATAATGTAGAAAGGAAGGAAGACAAAATGGTAATTCAAAATTTGACACATTTCCAAAAGCAGAAGCAGTATTTTTCTCAAACAAAGCCTTTATAAATGTCTGAAATTATCTTAAAATATCTGCTTCACTGAAAATTATCTTTCATTTTTTTTATCTTTCATTATCTTTCATTTTTAGTTTGGTGGGAAACGAAACTCATCAGTGATGACATCTCCTGTACAAGCAGCATTCAGATGCCGAAGCAGCCCTTAGTCTGTGTCTTTAAGAAGGAGGGATGACAAGAGGCTGGCGTGCAGCGGCTGTTAGCATTTTCAAGATGCTTTGTATTATGGCAAGGCAGAAGAGTTGACAGTCTCTTCTCAGTTCTGTGGTTAGCTGGCTACAGGCATGCAGTCATTACTTTATATTAATGTGAGATGTGAACATTGTTTTGCTGGTTGTAATTATTCTCCAAGTGGTACAACCTTAAAAATTACAGCTTTGGAGAATCTCTTCCTCTGTAGTTCTTCCTGGGAGTCCTTGCCTGGGTCGGTTCCCAATAATAAGATTTTCTAAGGAGGCTGGGAACGTATTGATTGATTTATTTGCTTTTGGATGCTAATTAACTTTGATGTTCTGCAGCCACACTCCTGGCTGCCATACTGCATGCCGGGGAACAGCGTAGCTGGGCCTCCACTTAGAAAAAGGACCGCAGTGGGGGTCAGATGGGAGTAAGTGTCACTGGTTTGTGTTGCATTTTTCTTCCTGAGCCAGAAGCAAAAACCTTTCTGAAGAGCGCTTCTTTTCACAAAATATGCCAATGCATAGGAACAGGGACAATCCCGCGCACAAGGCTTTTCTAATATGGGCAAGGCAGATGGAGATGTCCCCATGTGTGGCTGCCCCCCAGCAAACCTGAAGTGAGAACTGCCCACCCCTGCCCAGGGATCTGTACCTTCTGGCAAAAGTTGTCCTGAAGCCTCTAGTGCCTCCAACGTCTACCCTGATCAGAACAAAAGCAAGGGAAAGACATCTGAAACAATTGCTTAAGCAGTGATGAAAGGGATCAGCCTCCCTTTATCTCCACAAAAGACACTTTGTCATCTGTCTTCATACCATATTTCAGCACTATCCTCTCCATCAAGCCTGCCAGTGAGGGGCTGTGCGGCTGTGCAAGCAGATGTGGTGATGGGTTCAGTGCTGTTGAGTCTAAGGTTTGGATGAAAACCAAGTTGTTTCTCTCACACAGGCGAGAGCCATCAGAAGTGATGACCTCTGGTAACAGTCAGCTCTCAGTGGGATCATAATCAGAGCCTTCCCCTCCATCACCAGAGCCCTTCAGTACACACTGAAATGGGGTGCTTGAAAGCCAAGAAGCACACCCAAGCCCTGCTAGGCTTCAGGTTTATGTTGCTGGGGCACACTAATCCTCAGGTCAGAAGTGGGAATTTAGGAAGGAACATAGTTGGCTAATACCACACACTGATGTTCGCTCCTCAGCCCAACACTGGCAAACATACCAAAGTGGCTCACCTCCAGCTAGGGTCCAGAGTGTGCTTCAAGGTCAAAGTGAGACTGCAATGTCCCAACTGTTTGCATACTGGAAGTGCAAACACGTATTTTTCTTCTTTACTGCTTCCATCTTCACTCTCTTTTTGTTTTGTCTTAATACATGAGGGCAAAGTGAAATAGGAATGGAAAGATCATTTCTTCTGGTACTGCAGAAGAGAGATGGCTTCTTTTGCAGAGAAAACAACACTCTGCTTGCAGAACACCATTTTAAGAGCTTTAATCTTAAATGTTTACATGATGCTGAGTCTACTAGAGCAACACATATGATACACACATTTATGGTAGCAGCCTCCTCAGCCATCATTTTGCCACACACATCATAGTCAGCAAGACCTCCTGTGTATTGCTCATGGAGCTCTGGTTTTGTGTCTCTCCTCCAACCAACTTATACCATACTGTGAGTATTTAGTAGCTTGCCACAGTGCAGAGCCAAGCCATAAATCCCTTGTTGGGAGTCATGCTATAAATGTCCTCATGAACCTCTACACTGTCAGGATAAACCAGGCTGTTCCCTGAGGCCACCAGAAAGTGGTCCCTTCCCTCCTCCTGGTCACTCAGTCATCTTTAGGATGGAAAGAGCCAGGTACCTACTGCTGCTGCTCAGGAAGGACCCAATCTGTCTAGAGCATGGTGGTGTGTTCAACCACAGGGTACAACATGGTGCCTTGTCCTTTCAGTTGTGTCCAAAATTCTGGGTAGTGGCCTCAGTCATCATTAGGTGATATAAGGGTTTGAGATCTGGATGCAGCTTGGTATCTGTTTTTTGATCTCACATCTAAAAAAGTCACTCTACAAATGATGCTACAGAAGAGGTGAATAAGGAGACCCACAGTTAACCTGAACAATTCACTCTTGAGCAGGATGCAGAGAGCCTTGCTGAACCTAAAGTGAGACAACAAAAGCTCTGCCCTGTGGGGATGAATCTAGCACTGACAGATGGTCCAACAGTGCAGAGTAAAACAGTTTTCTTGTTGCAGCAAGAGGTGGAAAGATGATAACAGGCAAGAAAAGCTGTGGAAACACCCGTTCCTGATCATGACATGAAAGAAGCGGGCAGCTGATGCTGCTCATCAGCAGAGTGAATGCAACTATCCCTCTAGTGAGTAGGTAAATATATAGTATAATCATTCATTCATAGTAAAGAGAACTATGGGCTTCTGCTTCCTCTCTCTTTCTAATCCTGGCCCTAATTCCTCCCAGTTTTTCAGATATCTAACTCCTTTTCAGCTGCTGTGATCTGCACTAGAAATCCAGACATTGGCCAACAGTCTGAGCTGTTAGTGACAGATCAGTGGGTGCTATGGGATCGTTGTTTAGCTCTCAGACAATGAAAGGACTGCTTTTTTCGAAACCTTCTCACTGACTGCCACATTTAATGAAGATACATATTGGGACAGTCAGCACTTTAGGTGGTGAGACCATCAGTTGTCTTCTGCAATGAAAGGGGCTCTTTTTTTCACACTTTTAGTTACTGAAGCTTATTGAGAAAGACTGCAAGAGATGAATTATCGCAGTTGAAAAGTCTGGGCCTGCTAAATCTCGTAGAGTGGCTAGTCGGGCAGCACTATTGCAACATGAAGATGATTCAGCCACATAGCATCTTTGTTGGCATCTGCTTAGCTGCTGTGGAGACTATTATTTCTTTATTGCTAAACCGAGTCTGTCAGTGGCTTGGGGCATTTCTATGAAAAATGTAACAGAGGCAGAATAATAATTCAAAACATGTCAGACCAGAAAGCCATGGCTCATCATATCAGACTCCTTCTGCCTGAAAATCAGCCAGTTCAGATCATTCAGAGTGGGTGAACCAATGCCACAGATGCTTGTGAGTTCACCAAAGGCAGTGCATCATGCCAGGAAAGCAGGATCCTCTTCTCATACAAATGGCCTTACAAATACAGAAACAGAAGAGAGTAGAGTAATTCTCAGAATAGAAGCTACATCAGCAGAACTGACTCAGAAGAGAAATTTGCTTTTCAAAGTTTTCCATAAGGCATCAGCTGCTCGTGGGTGAAGTGACGCTAGCAGGCAGCGTCCCAGTTACTTTCCCACTGTGGGAACCAAACGCTTTTAAAACTGTTTTGACTGTAACCAAGGAATTAGAGAGATGGATGAAGCCAGCCGAAAGTGTGACAATCTCCTAAAGGCACACAGATGGTGAGCAGACACTGGAAACTGATTCACTTTGAACAATCACTTTCCTGAAGCACATTTTGGACAGTTTTCAACCTCTCTGAAGACCTGAGGAAACCTGTAACTCCTCCAAAGCAAAATGAGGGGCAGGAGGGGAGGAGAAAAAAAAAGAGCATGATTTTTCCTTGAAATGTGCATTCACACATAGTTATTTATTTGCCCTCTGACACTGAAAGAGGCTCATCTCAGAGAATGATCACCCATGGCTCAGCCCAGATGGAGGTGGGCTACAAATTTCATTGCCAGTTCTAACCATGAAAAGATTTTCCTGTTTCACCAGAAACCACAATCTCCCATAGTTCCCAGACTGTTCAAGTGATGTATAGCTTGGTAATTGTCCTGAAAAATAAGGGAAAGCCTCCTCTGTGGTTTCATTTGATATTGGCCTGATGTATGGGATTGCTCAGTGCCGGCTTAGTGGAGGGTGTCTCTGCCTTCTTCTCGCTGGGGAAACTCTGCTGGTGGCAAGCAGGATCCTGAGGGTTGAAAATTGCTTTCCCACATCTAACATCCCTTTCATAGCAGCCTTAGTCATTTTTTGGCACGAGGACTAGAATTAAAGAGTTGTTTATAGCTTGCTCCAGAGCCTTCTCTGCAATGCTGCCACCCCTGTGGCATCGCTACACTAGGGACTGAGAGGAGCTACTGAGACAGCTCAAAAGGCAGGAGTAAAATGAGGCATGGGGGAATGTCTGGCAAATGAAAGAGGGCAAAAAGCTTCTGGAGAGGGAAAGCTTCACCCACAGCAAGTGACAGTAGCTCCTTTTCTTGGGTTAGAGGAAGTGACCATGGACAAACACCTGATTAACTGACTATTGAAAATACTGGTTGTTGAAAATACAGCTAATCAGATGAAGCCTGATACAGAGATCTTCCAGCTTCATGCTATATAGAAGGGATAAACCACTTAAGATTTTCAGATAAGACTCTGCGATGGCTATTTTTCCGTTTTCCAGAGAGAAATGAGGATCCCATTAATAATTTGAGATAAGACTGTCCAAGCAATTGGGAGGTGCAGCCACTAGATGGCACGTCCATCCTCATCCAAACTCCGTGTCCCACAGCCATGAATGTCCAGGATGCCCTGTTCATCCCACAAAGGCACAGCAAAAGGACGATGTTATCTCAGCATCTGCTCTAAGAAAACTAGCACACTTTGCAGTTATTTTGCATTGGGGATCTGCAATCTGATGGTCATTCCTCTGTGATTTTGTAAGGATTTAAAAATAAGCTGCACACAGATTTTGCAAACTTGCTCTCACCGGTTTCAGTGAAGATGTACTGGGACTGCAAAGAGCATTTATTTACAAAACAGCTTGTAAAAGGAAATATACAGTGCTTTGTTCTCCCACAGGAGGGCTAGCAAATTATTTGGGTAGAACCCACACGAAGTAAGAAGTTATTGGAAGATACTATTTTCCAGATCCTTGGCTGCTGTTATGTGGTATACTTCCCTCATTTATACTAGCTGAGAGTCTAGTCTTTAGGTCTCCAGATCAGAATTAAGCAAGACACCAAGAGGTCTTTGGAAAAAGGAGTTTTTATTTGAGGGGACTGCCAAACACATTAGATTTGGACCACTTTCTCTCAGAGATTTAATCTCAGAGGAACTGGGAAAACAGAAAAGGCCCAGAAACAGGAGTGAATCAAGCACATTAAGGCATTTATGCTGTCAGCAACAGTGTTTTCCATGTAGCAGCAAATATCTGAAATCTTTCAAAGCAGGGAGTTACAGTAGGTTTTGTCACGGAAAAACTGGCTTGCACTATACATAAACAGAAAAGGAATCCGAGATTATAGATTTCTCTATCAAGTTAAATCTTATATACCATGAAGAAATTGGGTTCTAGCGCAAAAAAGCTTAAATTATCTCCCCATTCCCTGAATTTTTCCCCACTACAATATGAAGAAATATTAAAAGTATCCTTTGCCTCTTCTGTTGGGGCACAAGGGGAAAACTGGGCTTTATTTGACGTTATTTTGAAATTATATCTTTGAAAATGCTATTTTATTAAGTCAATGAAGAAACACTTTGTGTTTCTCTTGCATGCCTGTGAACTTCTCTAGCACTTGTTAGAGGATGAGTTAAACCAGTGTATGATGAATATATTAGTTTCACAAAGAAAAATAGTAACAAAAATAAATATTTGAATTTCCTAAACACAAGAAGCTCAGAGGGGAGGGAAAGGGAGTTTCACATTTTGTGAGTTCTCTGTGTTGCTAATCACTATGGAATCGTGGTACACCACTGAAACTTTGGGGTCCGTATATGATGCAAATAACAAATATATGTCCCCAGGAGAGCACTACAGGAGATCTAGCCTCAGATTTGAGACTAAAGGGAGACACCAAGTGGAAGAAAGACACATGACTAATTGCAAGTTGTACACAGACCTCAAGGATTTAATTCCTCCCTGTGGTTCGTGGCAGCTTTACTGCCAAAGTAGGTGATACAGGGGTGCATTTTGGCACCTCACTGCCCATGTGGTCATTGAAACATGCATCTGTGTGAGAAAGTGAGGGAGGAAAAGGTGGAAAAGAGAATCTTTCCAATGCGAGATTTAAAATGGCTTAGCATAGCAAGGAGAAACTTGGATGTCTTAATAAATGAAACTGAAGGTAATTAAGTCTCTAAATACTTTTGTACAACTGAGTTTATGTAAGAGGCATTAGTGTCATGGGATTGTTTGTTCCACTCGCCTTGCTTCTTCAGGTAAATTATGCCAGCGTTGCACACAATTCCCTGAGAAAATACCCAGTCTGCTAGTACCAGCTCCTGAGTGCTTCCATTTACTTTACTCAGACCTTGAACTGGGTTCTTCTCCTTCCTTGGGTTTTCTGAAGTGTTTATGCTAACCGGACTGAAAGGGATGACTTCTCACCTGTCTCTGAAGCTGTGAGGTGTGAAAATAATACTGCCTAAGCAAGAGCATCTGGCCTGGCACACCCCCAATGCAGATCAACAGGGATCAGCAACGTTCATTCCTCTCAATCCAAGGTAACAGACAGTTAAAAGGACTGTCAAGAAATAGCTGAGTGTTTAAACACACTTATTTGGCCTTCTACCATAGACAGAGCTGGCCCAGGTCAACATGGGTGTCAGAAGTGAATCATGTATGAGATCTGCCCAGATGTGCCCATGCTTCTCTAGTGCCAGTTCTGTTCTTTCTATTTTGAAAGACAAGGGCAAATCCATTCAACTCTGCATTCAAGTTATGAACTTAGGAGTAAAGTAACCTTATTATCTGGCTCTTTCTTCCTACTATGCAGAAAAACGCTTATACTTATCCAGGCAGCCTAACCTCAGAAACACTGTTATGGAAAGATAATAAAGAAAAATAGCTCAAATCTTGTGGGAGGGGAGGAATCTCATGGTGCTTTGGCATTTTGTAACCTCCAAGCACAAAGCTGCACATAAAATTCAGAATATCACTTCAATCTGTAAGTACAAGATAAAAAGAAGTTTATAAGTGGAACCCACCATGCTCTAGCAGGCTGCCTTTAGAGACAAGACTCTACTTGGTTCCTGGTGGGAATGGTGGATATTCTTGTTGCCCTCTGAACAGGAGGTTGTGAGTCAAGGTAAGATCTCTTCCGCTGTCGTGGTTTAACCCCAGCCTGCAATCAAGCCCCATGCAGCTACTCACTCACTCCCCACCAGTAGGATCTGGGAGACAATTGGAAAGGTAAAAGGTAGAAAACTCATGAGTTGAGATAAAGACAGTTTGATAGGGAAAGCAAAATCTGCACACACAAGCAAAGCAAAACAAGAAATTAATTCACTGCTTCCCATGAGCAAGAAGGTGTTCAGCCACCTCCAGGAGAGCAGGGCCCCATCATGTGTAACGGTTACTTGGGAAGACAAACACCATCACTCCAAGCATCCCTCCCTTCTTCCTTCTTCCTCTGACTTTATACACTGAGCATGATGTCGTACAGTATGGAATATCTCTTTGATCAGTTGGGGTCAGCTGTCCCTGCTGTGTCTCCTCTCAACCTCTCATGCACCCCCAACTTTCTCACAAGTATGGCAGTACAAAAAGCAGAAAAGGCTTGGCTCTGTGTAAGCCCTGCTCAGAAATAACAAAAACATCTCTGTATTTTCAACCCCCGGTTCAACACAAATCCAAATCACAGCCCCATAATAGCCACTGTGAAGTAAATTAACTTTACCCCAGCCAAAGCCAGCACACCTGCAAAAGCCACAAACAAAACACCTTGTATCTCCAAAGAGAGAAAGCGCACCTGAAGAAGCAGAACACTTCTGTGTAAGAGCAAAAATTTTGGTGTCTATTATATAAGCCTCAGGAGTAAGGTCAAGTTCTTCAGGTGTTCATCCATATCTACAGGTGTCTAAAAGGAGCCTGAATGCTACCTCTTTGAAATTAGTTTCTGATTGTCAAAGATGACTGCAAAAGGCACACAGAGGATTGTAAATTAGGTTAAGTCCTAGATCCATCAAGTTTCATAAAGTCCCATTGTGGATGCTGTTAGCCCAGGCATGCCCACATACTCAACTGTTCAGCAGAACAAGCCAGAGCTCCTTAGTGAGTGGGATGCATTTTTGAAACTCATCGGTCATTTTTTCTTATCTGCCTCAAATGAGAAAGCCCATGGCAATAGTCAGGGACTTTTCCCAATCTAGAGATATCTGTGACTTGCTCACAGACCATTTGAGATTTGTTTCTGTGAGGTATTTTTTTAAAAAGAGAGAAATTATGTAAAGTACAGGATGGTAAATCTTGATGATTTGTTTCAGCAAATTTCCCATCCCAAAGGTCAGATAGACATCCAACATGTATTGGAGCACATGTTCCCATACTTGCTATTGCTTAACAGATCACAAAAATGTAGAGTTCAATAGTCCCAAAGTTAGAGCTTAGGAAAACACATCCCTGTGTGCTGATTTTCTAGCACCTGTCAAGGGGGGATTAATCTTTTCTTGCAAAATACCAAATCTGGGAGTGCAGTCACCTCTATAATAGTCAGCTGTGAGGGACCCTTAATCAGAATCCAAAATAACCAGTTTGCTTCCCAGTTACGTGGGGCCTCTGGCAGAACAGTTTCCTCTTAGCTTGTAGAAGTCTGTTTTTCTGCAAAATTTCAATTGCTTGCATTTCTTATTTCAGCCAGGGGAGGGCAACTGGTCATCAGGAAAGTTAATTCAGTTTACTAAAGCTGACATACACAGAATTAGTAAAAATACTTTAGTTCTGAAAACATACTTTTCAATAAACGTATCTTCCCCTATTAAAATAGTCTCCTATTGCCCCACAAGCTTCAGCAACTACTGCACTTTTATTGCTGTTCACTCTAACCATTATTCTTTCCATATAATTAATCTGCTAATAAACCACAGCTTGGGGCAAATAAAAGAGGATTCTACTTACAGTGCCATGAGCGTACTTCTGCCAAACTAGACTTGACAAAAACTTTAAATTGTACTTTGCATTCTTTCTGTTTTGTACTGTGCTATCAAACAGACAATAACCATGAACTCTGTTGTTAGATCAATTCTTTTAACTCAGAGTTTTAACAAAAAAAATAATTATTTGCTCTATTTTTTTCAAAGCAGTTTGTATTAATAATTATAGCACTCATCACTGCATCACCTGAACCCCTCAATGTTTTGGCCCAATCAGCAGAGAAATCCTTTCTCTCTTAGAGTCACAGAATCGTGTGGCAAATTCAAAGATTTTTTTAAAGGTAAATAAATATGCAAACATTATAAATCCACGTATCTTCCTGTTTCTCTGTTCTCCCTAATGCCAAGGACCAATTTCCTCCTTCCGGTACACGCAACACTGGGCAGCAAACTGTGCCAGCTGAACCTCAGATCCTTTATTCTCAGAGATCCTCCAAGACTAGAGAAAAGGGGTTTGGTCCCTTCCACTCTTCAGCTTGCTGCCAAACAACCCTGGGACCTCCCATCCCAACTTCACAGAGAGACATGAAGTGCTGCCTGTACATAAAACAGTAGGAACTTTCTTGCTTGCACTGTTTCAGAACAGGCCCTATGCAGCCAGACATGGGTTTACCAACAGAGATCGAGTGGGCCATAGCTCTCTCCATCATTATCAGCCACCCGTAATTATTAGCCATCCCTGCTGTACCTGTTTTTCATTGCAAAGCAGTGGGAACTGCACAGCTTCTCACAACCCAGAGCAAGGCTGCAAACAGCCATAAAGGCACAGTACAGCCAGCTCTATGCAGGGCATTAGTATTCCTGTGTGCCTGAGAAAACAGGCCTTGTGTATAAATGAATCGGGACCTGTACCAGACTGCATCTCAGGGACTTGGACTCATGTGCAGACTTCCCTTGTTTACCCACAGAATAGGCCATGACTTGACTGGGTAAAGAGATTAATTCCTCCTAAAAAAGAAAGTATTCATTTGACAGGGAATGGTTGTTGTGTTTGAAATGAAGATGGCCCAAGGCAAAAACAGACTGCTTGGCTGAATGACCCATTGGCTGGTCTCTGGCTGCCATTGAAATGGATTTGGTTTTCAGCCTCACAGGCCACATAATAGTGGGTTTCTTCAGCCTGCATGTTTTCTTACAAGCACTTTTGTCTAATCACAAGCTGAGAATCCAGCCTGATGTGTACACTGTAAAAGATGCTGTTTATACTTGGGCTTTTTGTCCGCCATCTGTGCACAGCTTAGCTGCAACATCTCAGTAGATTTGTTTCTCCTCTCCTGCCAAGTCCCTGTTGTAAGGCTTCAGAAGAGCATGATTCATGGCAGACTGTGTAATAAAATTCAGGCACTTTGGAAGTTCTCTTTTAAAACTTATTGCCTGCTATCAGCAAATGCAGTGGTATAGACTTAATGCTTTTTCTACAGACTCACTGATTCATATCGGAGTGGCACTCAAGCCTAACTAGTTTTACATGCAATCACTGATGCATATATACCTCCACACTGCTCTTGCTAACATGTATTCCGTTCTCAAAGACATTGACACAAATGCATTTGGGCACCAGAGCTGCTGGCACAAACCATTTGCACCGCACCTTGTAATCACTTTTTATTTCAAACCCATTTTCTTTAAGAAGCAGCCTTTGCACTAATCCTCCAGGGAAATATTTTGAGCCCGTGCTTGCTTCCTCAAAGTAGGACACTTTTTGTAGGAATCAGAAACAAGTTACACACCCAGTATCTGTAAGCTTGGACACAGTGCTCAGATGAGAAAAACTAAATATAAGAATAGGCAGATGCTACTTCACCTGTCCCATAGAGCACTGTGTCTTTACAGGTAAGCATTCTGGCTTACAGAGTACAGGCATAAGCCTGAGCAGATTTTTAAAGATAAAGACTATTACAGAGAGAGAAAGGGCAAAGAAAAAGTAGTTTCAATATTTTGTTTGAGAGAGGAGTGTTTTTTAATGAAGGCTAATTCTGCTTGAAAAGAGATGCTGGAGTGCTTCTGATTTCCAGAGAGACACATAGTCCCCAAGACTGGTCATAAATGAGTTTTCAGATACTGCCCCAAATAATTCTCATGCAAAATTTGTCCTTGTCTTAGACACTAACAGTTGACCTTACAAGTTTTTTTAGTAAGATAGAGAAGTCTTAGCAAAGTTAAGTTCATTAGACAGTTTGCAGGCCATGGATAGGCTGGTATTGCTGTGGACAGCTGCAGAAACAGGAGTGGTGAAACCACACCCACAAAAGCCCTTTCAATTGCACCTGCAATTTCATCACCCCTCCCCAGCCAGGCCCTCATGTCAGCCAATGAGTCTGCAGTTACCTGCTGGTGGCACAGAGGACTTGGAGCCCAGGGTGCTGGACACAATGTGTACGGCACTCAGCAAGTGACACCTGCTCTCCAGGTATAGCCTCCTCCCATGGTCCCTCCTGCCTCATGCTATCCAAAATGCATGAAGGAGGACCTGTTATGTGGCCTGTCTTCACCCATTACAGGACCACATGCTCATCCTGACCGCAAAAGTAAGATGTCTGCAGGATAATATACAGCCTAGTGGGAAGGTTATTGGGTGCCACTGCTGAACAAGGGAAAAAAGGATGTTTAATTCTGATACCAGAAGAAGTGATTGGGATCTACAGGGAAAGGTTTGGACTGGATGGGACTCTAAATGTAAGAATCAAAGTCAAGTAAACACAATGAATAAAGCACAGATTAGAAAAGGACCTTTTAAAATCTTTTGTTTAAGCCTGGTGGCATAGTAAGGAATCAGCATGCAGGCACAGAAAGATGATCAAGAAGCATCTTGTAAGGAGATAGTAAGGTGGCCTATGAACACCTGTCTCAGTACAAAGGGCAAACTGTTTTCTGCTGCCCTCAGGAATGAGGACTGGGGCCTTGAGCTGCATGAATTTGCTAGCTCCCCTCCTGACAGGGCAGAAGAAGCCATGAAAGTGACAATGTTGCTCCTCAGAAGGGTGAGGGACATCCTGATCTTCTCTCATTTTAGGATTTGGTGGATCTGGTTGGAGTATCTTTGAAATGAGGATTTAAAGATGATCGCATTGTTGCTACTATTAGAAATACCTTATCACTTTTATTTTTATTTGCGATCTGCCAGTAGAGAAGAGGCAGGATCCCATTGGGCTAATTATGCCACATGCCAGACACAAAGCGCTGGTGGAGCAAGGTTGCTGCCCACTGCACAAACCGGGGAAGCCCATGGGAACAATGCGATGGCACCGCTCAGCACAGCAAACAGCAGCCACAGCATGCGAGCGCCTCAGCGTCCTCAGCGCTGGAGGCACTGCTGCAAACAAGAGCTTAACGGGGTTTGGAGGGGGAACAATGCTCAGCCCTGCTGATGTTTACAAGGCTCACGGGGCAGCGAAATTGCCCGTTCGACTAATCTTTCGGTGGGTCATCAAGCGTGCTTTCACTGGGCAGGCCGGGACCAGGCAAGCTGCGGGTGGCCTTCAGCGTTAAGTATGTGTGCGGGGTGTGTGTGTGTGTATGTGTGTGTNCCGAGCCCAGCCGAGCCGTGCCGAGCAGGGAAGGTAGGTGAGCTGCGGCCGCCCGCCCTGAGGGGCCGGGGAGCGGGGCGGCACCGGAGGAGGCAGTGTGTGCTGGGACTCCGGAGACCCCCGCTCCCCTCGCCCCGGGGG
>VWZF01003853.1:589146-848189 GCA_013396755.1 Sclerurus mexicanus
CGGGAGCCCCCGGTGCTGTCCGTGCAGTCCCGCTGTCCGGGCCGGGCCGGGCCGCGGGGCGCCGGCCCCCGCCGCTCTCATCAGGCGCGTCCCTCCGCACTCGCGTCCGAGGGAGAGCTGTGGTCCTCTGGCGTAGCCGGTGTGTGTGGCCTGAAAGAGAACATCGCCAGGTGCAGTGGGCTCCGTGCCCGCAGGACCCGCTCCCGGCCGGTCGCTGCTCTGGAGGGATTTGGGTCGAGTGCCTCCACTGCCTGCTGATGAGACTGGGCACGCAGCTGGCTTCGGTCGGCTCTGCCTTGTTTGGTGTCTGGGGTGTGGATTAGGTGCCTCTGTAGCGATTTTACACTGTTACGACTACAGAAATGTGGTGCTGCCCCAGCCTGCCGCGTCCCTTCGCCCCCCGGCTCCCCTTTTAAGATCCCAGCGAGGGGTCGAGGTTCAGTAGCTGAGTCGATGTGGGCTGCGAATTGCCTTTGCAGTGTCCCTGTTAACAAATCTGTGGATACGAGGATAGCGGCTTGTTAGAAGCCCGGCATCTGCAGAAGCTCTGCTGTGTATGCTTTAACATAAAATGGAGCGCTCGGTACACAAAAAAAAAAAAAAAAGGGAGAGAAGAAGGGGCGGAAAAAACCAGACCCAGCCATCCTGGAATCTAAATGTTGGCTTCAGTAAATAGTAAAGCTGGATTAGAATGAGGTGTTCCTATGTCTTGGACAACCTCTAGCTCTTCCGTTTTGTGCGTGAGATGAGAGATTGAAACTTCACTAGCTGTGCGAGGTGGGGACAGTGTCCTGTTGCAGTGCTGTCGGAGGTAGTGGCTGGAGAGGAGAGCAGCTCTTGGAGATGTTGGAGCTGCTGTGGACAGTAGAGGGTCACAGGGATGTAACCCATGCCAGCACTAGTGAGGCCTCTGGGTGTGTGACTTCTGACAACAAGCATGTGCTTCTGTGCAAGCAGGGAAGTCAGGGTGTACAACTGGAGAGTGCCGTCTTGAAATCTGTCATCAGTGGTACTTCCTCTCCGCGGAAGACTTTTTTTGTTTGTTTTTTGTTTGATTGGTTTTTGTTTGGTTGGTTTGTCTGGGGGGGTTTTTTGGTACTTTCTCAGGCGGCTTGGGCTTGAGAAAAGTCCACATCAGAGCCTGAGATGTGAGCCTGCTGGGTGTGAAGCTTGCTCACTGCATTAGAACCATCAAGCAGAAGCCTGTAGCTAGAATCATTTTGGTAACTGCAAAGTCCAAGTGTAGAAACACTGCTCTGAAAATCTAGAGGAAGGTGTCTAGTGAGAGGAGCAGCCTTGGTAGTGTACTGCTGTATACTGATGTCAAGATAAGCATATGACCAGCTGTAAAAATGAGAAATTACTCGGATTTTACTAAATAGTTCATGAGCGTGAAGTGGGGAAATAAGTGTTAATGAGTCAGAAGGGCATTGGTGGTGTGGTCAGTGGCATGCTCCGCAGTGTCCTCGCGTGGATGGTGGAAGACTAGTGTCCCATAACAGAACCTCTTGCAACAGTGGAGTGGTTTTTAACATTCACACTTGTTTCTAGTCCTTTGGCTGGAGCAAGAACTCCCACAGCTACAGCTGTGCATCTTTAAAAAAAACACCAAAACATCCATGGGTTCTTGCTCATGTTGGGCTGTCAGACAGGTGAAAAGAACCTTTGCTAATTGCTCTGCAAGCCGATGTGTGGATTTGGAGTGGCTCAGGGAAGTGAGTAGCTTTTCCTCACTACTAACATGCTTTCATTTAACACCTCTTTCATAGAAGGATCTTGCATCCAAAATAGCTTCGCTCTGTGGAGCCTCTGTGAACCTGAACCCCTCTTGGCCTGGTCTTCTCCATCATTGCCGAGAGCTCTGGGAACTGCTAAGATGCAGCTCAACCCTGTGCTGCAGGGCAGGTGTGGCTGGGTGAAGTCTTGGACTGTTCAGCTTCTTACCTGCATGCGACAGAAATAGAGCAAGATGCAAGCTGAGTGCATGGAGAAAGCCCTCGCTGTGGGCTGCATGGAAGCTCCTCCCTTAAGAGGATTTAGCTTAATGATGCAGCTCATCTAGACTCTGTTCATTACTGTTATTGTCTCTATTTTAGTTCTCAGAGGACAGGCAGGTGTTGTGTGACCTACAACTGTGAGCTGGTGCAGAAGATGCTCTAACAAGGCCTTCCCACAGCTCCATGGAGGTTTCCTACCCCTGCTACTCAAAATACTCTGCTTCTAGCTCTGTGAAGTGCAAGGTGAGGGTTCGTATGAAATTCCTCATCTAACTGTAGCCAAGGAAAGGTTCTATCCCTCTCCCGTTACTCCATGACTTACAACTGTAAGACAGGAGAGGTCCGTCTGGGGCTGCAGGTGTTCATCCAGTAGATGTTTCAATCAGAGATGTGCAGGTGGGAGTTTTGCAGACCTCTGGTAACCACAGGCCCTGAGGCACTTTCCAGCTCAAACTATGGCTGTGGTTCTTGGTGCCTGCTGGCATTGTTACAGCAGGAAGCACACAGCACAGGCAAAAGGTGTTACTGCAATGACCTTGGGCACCAAAGGCGTAGGGTCTGTTACAGGAATGCCAGGGTGATGCTGGGAGTTGGACCATGCCCATGCTGTCTGAAGTAGTAATTATTGCTTTATTTTATCAGTGCCTGTGGTGTGGCAGCCACTTTCTTCCTGGTCTCTTTTCTGTTTCTGTTCACTTGAGGAGAGGGAGGTGCTGGAGAGGGTCTATCAGGGCTCAGGCTATGGTTGAGTGGCTTTGAAGGCGGAGGAGGTAGCAATGTTTTCAGTGGTTCTATGCATCAAGGGATGATCAGAGCCTCAGTTTCCTGTGTAGAAAAACTTGTGTGTATATAAACTAACTTCTTACTGCCAGGAATTATGGCCCTTTCCCTAGAGTTCCTTAACTTCACTTCTGTAAAATAGGAGCATGACATCTGAATCCCCTTCTTCTCCTTCCCTGACTTCATTTATCTCTGTGGATCACAGCATCCTGAGATCTGTGAGCTGTTTTTGTACAGCAAAGGGGGAGCTAGGTTCAGCAGCCTTGCTCTGCACCCTGTGTTTGTCAGCTTTGATGGACAAAGAAATAAATTGCTCTTGCTGTCATGCACCTGTTGGAGAAGTGTGGGATTGGAGCTTTCCACAGGCAAATGATTAATGACACGTGCATGAAGCTGTGGCTGGATGAGCCACCTTTCCTTTAGGAACTGTGTAATAAGAAGCAATCCATTACCTAACCGCCTCTGTCTCTTCTTAGATGTTCTGTATTTTTAGATGGAATGAAATGGAGAAAAGGCTAAAAATTACAGGTTCTCTTGGCATGGTAAAAGGAATAATAGAGGAGGCACAGCTAGCACCAGCAGTTCCTTGATGGCTGGTCAGCTGTGGCAAAGCTTGTTTGCTGAGAGCTGTTGGCTGTCAGGGCTTGGAAACACTGAAGCAGTTAATGGCTGACTTGGACCTAGATGGGGTGATAAGTGAAGCACAAGGAACTTAGTACTACTGTATATTGCTTAAATCATTACTTGTGCAAACTGACAAATTCAGAGCTAGATAATTTTCTGGAAGAAAGATGAGGCGTTACCTTGTGCAGCTCTGCGAAAGGTATTGCCTGGTAGATGACAGCAGAAAAAGGGAATAAAAGAGTAGCCTGTTGGTACGGGGACAGGGATTGAAAACTGTTGGCATAGTACCCAAGTGTATGTCCTCTCTAACGCTACAGAGCCAGGGAAGCTGGGTGGTTTGTGGCTCATCCAAAGTAAATACAGAGGAGAAAGGGAAGGAGACTAAGCTGAGGGCAGGCTTTCTCCGGTGGGAAAAGACACGTGCATGGGCTGTCTGGCTGACTGCTCTAGTTCTTTATCTCCTTGATGGAGCTTTGGAACTGGGACACCACCATTTAAAAGCAAGTCAAATCAAAGACCGGTGCATGTACTTAATTTCTGAACGTTGCTGCCGAGGTAAGTGGTGTGTCTGTTTTTAAGATGCTCAGGAGCTCAGAAGGGCCAGAGGAAGGGCCTTGCAAATAGGCAAAGGACAGGTGGCATTTGTTAAGAATTCTTCTGGGCTGTTGATTTAGTTTCTTTGCAGCACAGTGTTGAGCAAACAGGTGCATTGCTAAAGCACTTTACCCTTTATTACAAAATTGTTGCTGGGCTGTAAGCAGATTGCTGATCTCTTCTAGTATGATAATAATCCCATGGCCCTGTGTACCAGAGAAATGCTGATCTGGGAGGAGCTATATACATTAGGATATCCAGCAGCCTGAAGATTTGAAGTTACATAATGGAGAGTTCCCTTTGTAGGCAAAACAATGCTGCTTCAGTCAGAGGGAGGTCTGTCATACACAAGCAAAGGAATGGATGAGCTGTCAGCACCTGCAGCATGCACCTTGAGCTGAGCTGACCTTCCCACAGCTGGAGCCGGGAACTGCCCTTGGTCCCTGCTGCTTCCCATCCATTGCCATGGAGGTTATTTGGGAGGGGGGAAGAAGAGGAGCTAGTTTACAGGAATTTGCACAGAGTGGACTGAACATCCTGTTAAGTAGCTTTATCTGTTGAGAATGAAGGAGGCTGTTACCCAGAGGTGCCTTGGAGAAGGGGTTACATCACTTGATTGGACCATGTCCTCCACCAGCACCTTTCTTTAGTCACTGCCATTGTGATTAGTGAGGTTTCTGTGCCCTCACCAGGATGGGTTTGAGGGGCTACATGGGAACTTAATACCATCAGCTCCTGCCTCTACAGGAGAGGCTTCATGCAGTACCTTGTCTGTCTAGTTTTAAAAGCAACCTGCTCCAGGACCTAGATTTTCCTTGGGCTGGTGTACTGGGATGGCACAGGTTCAGGTGAGCTGTCTCTAGAGGTTTTGTGCATTGGGGTGCTATGGGACCACAACCTGTGCTGTATTGGTGCAGGACTTCTGGAATGGCATGCAAGGCAGGTGTGCAAGTGGCATCTTGGCACTTGACTGGGATTTCAAGGGCTACTTCTGTCATCCCATAGGATAAGAATGTGCAAATCCTAAATGCCCAGAGCCAGCATCATGTCTCCTGTGATAGATGGTTAGCAGTTTTGTTGGGAATCAGCTGTGAAATCTAAATTAACTAGACTGTCTCTACTATTCCACAAAATGCCTCAGGGCTCTAGTTAGACCTTTCCAGGGATGTTTCTGTACCGTTCATGGCATTTCAGTTTCTAGGTGTTCTAGTCACAAAGAAAAAAATATCTGTGTTGGGAATCTCTTACTCCCTTCCTATTTGATTTTTTCTAATTTCTCCTTGGTCCTGCAAATGGTTTACTTAACATTACTTGGAGTACGTGTGGATAGAAATTTAAAAGAGGTTCCACATTCAGTGGTGGCAGTATCAAGGAGGTTTTGAACTTTGGCCCTCAGAGCTAACATGCCAGCTTTCAAAAGTCACTGTGCAGACTGCTCTGCTCTTCTCCTTTCTGTTTGTAATTAAATAATTTGTAGAGTACTTTTTTCATAAAAGGGTGGTGGTCTGGTTGTTGTGGTAGTAGGGCACCATCTCTAGTACTGCAGTTATAGTGGTGCATTGGTTTGGGGGCTTCTTTCATGCTGCTGGTGTGGCACAAAGTGTCCTCTTGCTTGCAGTGGAGCTGGGTATGTGTCTGCTGTGTGTCAGCATGGATTGAAGTTGCTGGTGATGAGTCGATCTTGAGTGGCTTTGCTGGAATTTCCACAACTTGCCATTGTATTTCACTAAGTAAACTCGATCTCTTGTCACCTCACTCCTATTCTTCTGTGTCTTGTGATCATGGAGCTAGGCTCCCTGTTAAGAGAGCAGGACTTGGATTAAGGAGACTGCTGACCTGCAGGTTAGCAAGGCTATTTGCCCCTGCTATTGCCTTGAATTTTGTGTGGACCAAACAGAGATGGGAACTATTCTGCAGCATCTATACTGCATGCTTGAAGAAACTGGGGCTTAAAATGCAGGCAGAAGTTCTAATTATGCTCATCTCTGCAGTCTTTCTGGGGGGAGAGGAACCCCAACCAGATGAAACCCAGCTTGACTGGATGTACTTTCCCAACAGTCTAGGAAGCTGCTGGACTCTTCTTTGCGTTCAGGTCCTTTTCTAATGCAGGCTTGCAGATGCACTGCACATGGAATAACTAAAGAGCCCTCAAAGTTGTGCAGTAAATCTGCCTATTCCCAAAGGAAGCTCTTTTAATTAGAGAAGACTTCTGCTCAGCAGCTGCTGTGCAGAACAGCGCTAGACTGCAGCTGTGTGCAGAAGCCCTGGTAAGCCATGTGAAACAAGGTAAAGGCACAGCCCTCTCCCTCGAGGGGTCTGCTGCACCTCTGGGAACACTACAAAGGAGTGGACTGCAGGTACAGTAAAGGTTCCTGGAGGTTAGTGGTGTGGAGGAGTGGAGCCTTGTTTGACAGATTAGCCTTGCAAGAGAGCTGCAGGGGGTGGCTGATCCCTGTGCTCAGGGCTCAGCACCAGATCCTCCAAGGATGATAACACTCTGTGCAAGTTCAGCTAAAATGAGGGTGGGTTGTGGCCACTTCTGAGGTGTTGGAGGTGATGCCCACAGCTGCTGGTACTTTTTCTGCCTTCACTTCTTCTGATGTGAGGGGACCTGAGATACCAGTGTTTCCCTTTGCCCATGCTCTCTGGGGAAGGTGGTGTGACTCGAAGCTTCCTGGAACAAAACTGTAGTGACCAAAATGCAGCTGCTGAAACTGCGTGGGAATTTCTTAATGTCAGAATCTGCATCAAACTGGCTGTTGCCTTGGCAGAAGAGGCTATTTCAAGGGAGGGCTAGTTAGAGGAATGGCAAGCTGTTTTAATGCCTGAGTCCAAGACCTCAAAGGCTCCTTTGATTTGATGCTGTAGTCCTGGTGGTGGTCTCAGAGCCTGGGTCTTTCTGCATTTGTTCTCAGTCCATCATGTTTCAACTTTGGAGGTGGTTGTGACAGTGGTTTAGACTTGATCCTGTAATGAAACACTAAGTTGCTGCTTTGCAGAGCTTCAGGCAGATGGGAAACCTCCTCCTATCTCAGCTGTCAGCTACAAGCAAGACCTAGAAGCGTGTATACAAGTAGATGACCATGCACCCAATGCTCTCACATGGGAACCTAAACAGTTGCTCTCTTTTTGCTGAGAAGAGAGACAGCCTTTGCCACAGGGTGTTAGCTGTCACGAACAACAGCCTGTACAGCAGTGTGTGAGCTGAGCCAGGTCAGCAGGTGTGTTACTGTGGTGCTGCCTAATGGTTATTCCTGTGCCTAGGATCTTGGTGGAGAGCCCTGGCGTCCTGCAGTGGGTGATTCTGCTGGCAGCCTCCCATCACGGAGCAGGCAATGGGGCTTTGCTGGGCTGGGTTTCAAGCTACTGCACTAGCAAGGGGTGGGCATATATCCTGGGGACAGAGGAAGCCTTATGTCACAGCCATAAAATGCCCATGTAGCATGCATGAGACCCCTTGTTGTAGTTTTATGTCATTGGTAAGTGTGGCTTGAATAAAAATAATGGAGCTGTGATGTGAAATAAAAATGAGCAGGCTGTGGGGGAAAGTGCACAATATGGTTTGACAGAAGCAAGTAAGAAAAGAATGTGTCTGCAATCCTATTAAAAAAGTAGTCTTATCCTTAATCATAATTTATTGATTAAAGATGAAACAACCAGCTTTTTCTTACCCTTTGAAATGGGAGCATTTATGTCTGCATTGAGGCTCATCTCATTATCTGTGAATAAGTTATTCTGTATAAAAGTTCTCTCTTTTTAAAATAAATACCTCTGAACTACTCTTTTCTATCTCATTCTTCTAGCATTCCTCCATCAAATAGTCTTCTGAAATATTTGTGCTTTAAGTATAGAAAAGGAGACCTTTTCAGGAAAGGATAAAAGGCCACCCAGCCTCTCTTGGTTCAGGTTCAGCTGAACCTGTTTTCCAGACTGACTGCCTGTGCATAGGTCTGCAGACTCCAAGGAGGCCCCTCTTTTTCCCAAAACAGACCCAGTTTTTCAAAGTCTTGCTGTCTATTTTAACTGCCAAATTCCTGGGAACTTATCCCATATGTCTGTTCCTCTTGGCTTGAAATAGCCCTGTCCAGAACCTACGTATGTGTTGCTTTGAAGGTTTGATTGATTGTTTTCTTTTTTTGGGGTGGTGTTGGTGGAGGAGTGATCTTAACTGCAGGTGGCAGGTCTATCCTTGAGCAATGTTCTTGTATTAACTCTACTGGGATTACCTGCATGGTAATGTAACAGTCATCAGGGCAGCAAAACACCTGTGTGTATTGCATCCTGCCTTGGCCTCTAGGACCATCTTCATAGAAAGGCAACCAAAAGTATCTCTTCAAGCTGGCTAAGTGTTTCCTAGAGGCCCCCTTTGTTTTCCAGCTTTGCCTGCTGACATTTCTTATTGTGGCATTTCACTTCCTAAAATGCTTAGACTGGGAACAAAGCAGCTTTGCTGCAGGTTCTGTAGCAGCTCATGCTGTGTTATTCTTGCTCCTCACAGTGCTGCCCTTTACTGCTGTACAATGCAGCTTTCTTTTCCACTTTCTTCCTCCTGTAGAAAGAGCTTGGCATGTGGAGACTGTTCTGTGAAGGTGAAAGGAAAAAATGCTAGACAGTTGTGCTGTACATCTTGGAGCCTGTACAGCAGCCACTGCTGGGACTGACTCTTCCAGAGCAAAGCATGAAATAGCTTCTGAGTTGCATCCTCAGAGAGATCAGGCCAGTGAGGGGTTTGGACAGGTGCTGCCAGTTACAAATGTGAATCTGTTTGTATTATTCACCTTGATGTTGGAGGGGGGAAATGTGGCTGCAGGTGAGTGTTTTTGAATAGTGGGGAATGACTCAAAACATCTGTGCTCTAAATTCCTATATTTTAGGGCTGTTCTTGCCCTCCTGCCCTCTAATTTTTGAAAGAGGGGCTGCTTGAGACAGAATCCCTTCCTCAGGAGCTTTTTATAGCTCTGGCTTTCTCTTTTCATTCATGCCTGCTGGTGGTGTCAAGTGAAACTCAGGATGTTGTGAAATGTTCATCCTCAGACTGTCTGTGACAATGCTCATCTTGTCAGCAGGCAGGCAGGCAGACAGACTGTGCTCCAGCAGGGCACAAGGGACACTGGGATGGTTTGATGGGAAGTACAGCTTCTCCTAGGGCAGAGAGCAGTGATGCAGAGGCTGGGCCCAGCAGTAACCTTTCGTGGCTGCAGCCATGGTGTGAGTGGTTCTGTACTGTTGAGTCCACTCAGTTTGGAGATCTTGGACTCAGCTGTTCCTGTCCACTTGTAACAAATGGGTATGCTGAATTGCTCTCCTTGTCCACCCTGATATGCAAGTCTGGGATAGACCACAAGATACTATGTGTGAGAATCTTGTAGGAATCCTGTACTTCTGACTGCTGTACTTCTGCTCCTGTACTGTCAGCCTGCAGTGGGGTCCTTCAGACTGGAGGCCCATGGTGATGGCAGAGAAGGCTTTGCTGAAGAGGGATAGTTGCTACAGCTGCTGACCTGTGGTCTTCTGCTCTAAATAATGTGTAGCAGTGCCAATATATTAGCAGGGGAAGAGGAGTGGTTCAGCTGCCACAGGCATACTGGGCTGGTACATGATGAAGTTGCTGCAATTAACAAGTCGTCTATTTGGCTAAAACAAAGACTGCTGAGATTACAAATAGTAAAGGGACTGTTTCTGATAACAAGCAAAAAGATGCATCCCCTGTGGCTTGAGGCACTTTCCTTTGCCAGTAGAACTTCTGTTGACTTTCCAGTCAGATGGGTTTGCAGCAGTCTTTGAGCTCTACTTGATCTGTAGGACTAAAGGGTTAAAACCTCTGCTTCTTGAGATCAGTGCCTTGCTATCATCAAACGATCTGATACAAAGCATGCGATATGATTAAAGCAGACTAATAGCCTGCCTCTTCTGTTGTTTGAGGAAGGTGACTAAATGGTAAAGCTTCACAATCATTTGTAATAAGAAGCCAAAGGTCTCTTCCCTGTGTCCTTTATGGTGGGCTTTGGGGTTTTGTTTTGGTTTTTATTTTCTTCTGTTCTACCACTTGAGATCATGTGGATGTACTCTAAGGGGAGAGGTCTTGGCAAAAATCCTGGTGACGGAAGACAGTTTCATTCTCCAGCGGGCTTGTCTGCCAGCTGCAAGGGACTTCACTGCTCTGGTGAGCACTCAGATAGCTTGTCAGGGTGTCCGAGCTCCTCCAGAGGCTTAGTCTGAGAAGGACAAGGGGGTGCTCATTGCCCTGTGCTTGTCTGAATGTTCTCTGGTCCTTTTGCTACTGGAAGCGTCTGGCTTCAGCTGTGGAGTAGGCTAGAGGAGTACATGCCGTTACTGGGAATGGTGTTGGGTAAGCTCAGCTTCCTTCCCACGCTGGGTGCTGGTGCCTAGGCTCTGCTCAGCCTTATCCAACTGCCTCTGGTTCTGAGGCTCAGTGAACAGAGGGGGGTTGGAGAAGAGAGGTTGTTTGTATAATTGCTGTGCAAGTTGCAAAGCTGATGAAAACTTCCTGTGCTTGAAGTAAAATTACTCTCTCTGCTAATTCCTGAAAACAACCAAAAGAGTAGGAAACGTCATTTCCCAGTTCAGGCAGATGGTGTAACTTCTCAGAAACATTTTTGGCATGGGTGTGCTGAATCTAAACACCCACAAGTTATCTGCCCTGGCATCTGAGAAAACGGAGGTAACTGAAAACCAGTTTGTTTTGAAAGGGAACTTTACAGTAGAAAGTCCTTAACCTTGACCTCTAGCATTTTAGGGGAGGAGGAGGTAGAAAAGGTAAAAATCGCTTCTACTACCTGGCTCCTACCTGAGTCTCACAGTCTGTGGTCCTGTCTCATAAGATAGAAAAAAAGCTTGTGTTAAGGCTTCCTTCCTGCCTGGATTGTGGTAGCCTTTGGGTGCTCTGGCAGGGCCGGAAAGTTGCTGGGTCTCAGGAAGGTGTCTACAAGCCAAGTGGCATTTGGAGGGATATTGTGCAACTCTTTGGAGGAGATTTGTTGACCTCCAAGGCATTGCTTGCATGAGAATGGAGATAGGGAAGCCTGTCCTGTGCATGTACTCGCACAGGGGATTTCCAGGCTGATGAGTGACAGCAATGGCAAACACTTAAAAGCATCCTCTGTGCCATGAAGGGGAGAAGCTTTGCCTGAGTGCAAGCAGAGAGCTGTTTTTCTGTGCTGGCCACCCTACTGCAGTTTGGGGTGCAGGTCCTGCTCACAGGCTTTGACCCTCTGTGGGGGCAGGCCAGAGTGGGGACAGTTTTTGACACACTGGTGCCACTCACAGACACTTGTGGGTGCATCCATTTCAGAGGTTAAGTTTGCAGCCTGACAGTTCCAAGTGCAGAAAACAAAGCTGAGCTGGTCTATTATTGAAACCATTAAAGAGCCAATATAGTCAAGTGACAGAGTTGCCCAACCAGTTTTGTGAAAGCTGTGCATTTTTACTGCATTGTGTGCTGGCTTTAGTCAGTGTGGAGACCTCTTTCTGGACCTGACCTGCAGCATTTGTTGCACAACTAACATTCTAATATGTGGTAATCAAAAAGAGAAAGTCCACTAAACTGTACTTTTGGCTATTTCTTCTGTCTGCGATTTTTGGTAAGTTGATTAATTTTTTTTTTGTTTGTTTCTTGGTTGTTTTGTTGTTTTTTTTTTGTTGGTTGGTTGTTTTTTTTTGTTTAGGGGGAGAGGAGAACCAAATGACTTCTGGCACAGTTTGTGGGGTTTTGGGTTGTTTTGTTGGTTTTTTCCTCCCATTTTTTTGGCAGAGTTGTAACTCTGGTCTTGCTGAATGGAAAGATTTGCTTAAATCGGAGAAATGCTGTACTGAGAATACTGTCATGCTGTGCAAGCGTGAGTGTATAGGCTGAAAATAGCAAAGAACTTTCTCAATTTGCCAGTTGTAGGGACTGAAGACATACTTAAATGTTGGCTTTCAAACTGAAGTGTGAAGACCAGATGTTCTCAAAACCTATTGCTCTACTTGCAGATACAGAGATGAAAACAGACACTTCTAAAGCCTGTACTGTTTTTTGATACTGAACTGTGAGGTTGGTTTCTTTTTAACAATATGATGGTGATTTATAAATATCTAATCGCTTCCCCTCAAGCATCAGAAGTACATTTAGAAAATGTACTACGCATTTCCTTTTTACAAAATGCATAACATACTTGCTGTGATAAAACGTTCTGAAAAACCTCTGCCATTGTAGATGAGTGCTTTCTAATCTAGAGTCTCACTGGAGGACACTGTCGCCAGTCCAATTATTCACACAACAGTATACTAACTACAGAAGTCAAAAAGAAAAGCTTAATGTCTTACTAGGTGCACCAGGAACAAATCTACCTTTGCAGTGTGAACTGGTGACTTATCTCAGAAATTATTCCTGAGAAATCTGATCTTTCCAGTGGTATTTCTGCAGTACTTGCAGCTAACTGTTGCCTAATTGCTCTTTGACTGTTGCTGGTCTCTTCCCCTTACTCCAGGGATAGCAAATGTGGGTCTGCCTGCACCCTTGAGTCCGTGCCCTGCAGGTGTGTGGTAGACCCTATTAGGGTCTTGCTGTACGTGTCTGTACTGCTAAGTGGTACTTCAAAGTTTGTGGACAACTAAGTGTGATGCTACAGTTTGCAGACTGATGTAGCTGTGCTGCTGTCTCTTTGTCTAGCCCTGACTGCCTCCTAGCTTAAAGACAATTGTTTCTACTTAAAATAAGCAACTGTCTTCAGAGTATGTGGGATAAGAGTCTGTTCCAAGTACCTTCTTTTCTTCTGTTTCTGAAATTTGTGTTGTACAGAAATAGTTTTCTACTTTGCACTGACACTTTCCTCCAAAAAAGAAACTGTAGCTGTATCAGTGAGATACACATACGTATACAAATACATATGTGTGTATATGTATGTAAAAATAATCTCTGCATCTGGAAGTGTGGCCTATTTGAATGGTAACTCTAATAAGCAGCCTTAATTTTTAGGATCCAGATTCTCCCCTCAGTCCTTCCATTGTAATTTTTGAAGATATGCTGCTTGGAAAATCTACATGACAAACATGATCTTGTTTATATTTTCAAGGTCATTACACAGCTGGTATTATCTCAGTGAAGCTTAAAGAAAAGTTCAGTGAATCCAGATTTGAGTAATTATTGGCTTTGCAGTTATTTGCTTGCCAGAGACAAGATGTACTTCCCAGGTGTACTGAGAAGTCCAAGGCCTTTGAATATTAACATCAACAAGATGAACTTCTTTGTATGTTAATGTGGCTGTAACTTGCAGTCTCTCCCCTGAGGGCAGTGATGTACCTGGTTCGCAGGACACTTAGTAACTCTGTCGTTGTTCATTAACTGGTACTGTAGTGTGAAGTTGTCCTGTCTCATCGCTGATTATCAGGAGACCTTCTGGTTGCTGAATGCCTGTTCTATATGTGCATGGACAGAGAAGCAGCTGAGCTTCGGGATGCAATGGCTTAGATGCTCATCCTGCAAAGGCTGACCTGTCCTTCTGCCCTGTGGCTTTCTGGGCTACCCCTTTTGCAGTCTCTCCTGCATAGGTATGTCTGGCTTGGACGTGGAAAGAAAGGTGACCATTTAGTGCGCAGCTTCTTTAGGGAGCTGGCTTCTGTGGGTCACTAGCCAGGTACGTGTCTAATCTGGTTTTGGTTTCTGGATTGGAATAGTACTGCAAGAAGTAACTGCACTGGCCTTCAAAATGGCTTCATCCTTGTTACTGTGCAAATAAACATCTTCATGGAACCAGCAGCGTGCTGATCCCTTCTTAGGGACAAGTGCTAGTTGCTTTGGTCAGAGAGCGCCAGTTCTTCCACCTGAGTACATAAGTGGGAGCTCTTTCTCCAGGGTTCCTTGGTCTATCAGTCTGTAAATGAACCCGGCTAAGATCGGTCAATATTGTGGTGTGAAAAAAGCAGGAAGGTGAGACCAGATCAGGGAGAACTTAGAGATTTTCAGTGTCCAGCCTGGTAGTAATATCTTGAGGGAAATGGCCTGTTGCAATGTGTAAGGCTTGGATAGGCGTGGGAAAGGTCATGCTTGCCTGTTGTGGGTAGAAGCACTTGCAGTGCTTGAGATTAGCTGAGCCTGCTTTGGAGGTTGTTTCAGTGGACCAGCTGGACTTTGACCCAAAGATCCCACCTGCCACATCAGATGCAAGATACGAAGAATCAGGAGCCTTGGGGTATGCTGCAGAACCTTGGTCCACAATGCTGGCTGCTGCATCTCTGCATCTGCCACATTGAATGTTTCTCGTTGAGAAGCCAGGAGGGTTAGCAGAACTGAGTCAGCATGCCAGCCTTACAGGGCATTCGAGGTGTTTGTGGGGGCAAGTGAGATAGCAACCTGAGAAAACCAAATCAGGTGCTGGTTTGACCTCATCCTAGCCTGGTAGAAGCTAGTAGTAGCACATCCTTTAGGGTCTGCCTTTGTTTTATGTCCCTTGGCGTTAGAGCCTGAGGGGTGGTGGTGAGGAGCAACTGGCCAAAGTATGTAGAAACAACCTGCAGCTTCTTTGTAACCAGTTATTTCCCTTCCTTAAGCGAGAGGATTGGAGCAGGGGGAGAGAGGACAGCATTTTCAGGCTATGTAGATGCAATAAAATGTGAACCTTCTTTACTTGAGTTGAAATATTGGGGCTGACTGGCAGAGGATCTTGCTCTTGGGAGCCCGTGTGCTGTCCTCAAGGTTTGCATGAACTTTGCACTTGCTTGTAAATCTACTGAGATGGTGATTTCCACAGCTGTTCTACTCTGGTTTGTTTTGTGGTTGCTCGTTCTTCTCTTTCACTTCACTCATAAATGAGCCCCTTATTTGTGCTGTACAGTAACTTGGCAGCTGAGGTGCTTCAGCTGCCAGAGCTCATCAGGAAGAAACCTGCAGGGTGAGCAGGGCAATGCTGCAGAGAAAGGCTGAGCTCTTCCTGGTGGAGCTGCGTGGCACCATCATGTACAGTGCTAACCTGAGCGACATATCATAAACTTCAGTGTACACCAAGCATGCAGTGATTGCTGAGTGGAGGCAGTACAGGATCTAATTTGAGAGAGTAGAATTGCAATTAAAAATTAACTTAGCCTCCCTGTCCCTTGACTCATGCAGTTATAATGTCTGTGCATGAAGTTTCCCCCTCCTGCCTCTCTGGCCAGTGGTGGGGCCAGGAGGCAGAGGTGTTCAACGCTCCCCATATCACTTGTCCTCTGGGGTCATCTTTTACAGGAAGGCGGGCTGGGAGTATCACAGACTTCTGCAACAAAAATTAGTTCATCTCTGAGCTGTGATGGGACTCCTCTGCTGTTGGTAACAAAGCAGGCCTTTGCCTGCCTCTCCTCAGGCCTAGATTTTGTGCTTCTCCACACACAATTCTTGCTGTCGTTGCTGTTGCTGGGAGAATGACAGGACTGAGAGCTGGAAGTGATGAAGGGGGCAGGAAGCCATCCTCGGATGCCATCTAGCCTGTGCAGACTTGTTCCATTCCTCCCCTTTGGGAAACCCCGGGGTTCTGGATCAGTTGATGCCATCCTGGACTTAGTTCTCCCTTCAGGTCCTAGGGCTGAAACTAGGCTAAGAAAGACCCATTGCGAACTACACAACAGCTGACCAGGCTGTGTTAGCAATGAAGTTTTCATGGCAGTAGTGCCTTGAAGCAGCAAACTGCATAAATAATCCTGCATATCTTTACAAGGTGGGGAATGAGAGGCTGGGAAAAATGCCATTCTGCAAGTTGATGGTATCTTCTGAAATCTTCAGAGCTGGCATCAGTCTGGAGAATTACAGGGAAAATTTGGATACGTATGCACAGGATTATTGAAGAGAATGGGTGTTGCTGCTTGCAGAGGAAAATTTAAATAGTCAAAGCAGTTCGGCTGGAGAGGAAGAGAAAGAAACAAACAGTTGTGGACAGTCAGTGGAATTTTTGAACTGCAAACTTCATATGTTAAACCTTGTTTAAAACGTCATGTATTAAACCAGCATGTGTTGCTGTGGGACGATAAGGTTCAAAACCTGACCAAATTCAAAAGGCAAATGGGCAGCTCTGACTGCCACAGCAGTGGCTGTTGTACTTAAGTCATCCTTTTGCTGTCAAGTGGCCTGTGAATATGCCTGGTTGTGATAACTCCAAGCTAGTCTACTTCCAAACCCGACCTATCTCAAATTTTGTTGAGCTGCTGCTTCTACTGTATGACAGTGTTGCTAGTTTTGTGACTGTGCAATTTCATTAGGTAGAGTTTTGAGGAGTTTCATTAATGCAGTGAATAAAAGTAAGTTAATTTCTGAAGAGCAGCAGAAGAATTGGAAAATTTGTAATGTTTCAGTATGTGGAGCCCTAAAGTATCTTAAAAGCTCAAAGCAAAACCCTATAAACCTGTTTCTTTTCTGACTTGAAAACTGTACTTTGAATTACCTTATGGCTAGGAGCAATGAAAGAGATATATTGCCCTGTGGCAATAAGAGAATGGTGTGTAACGCTGTAATGCACAGTTGGGCTTTGTTGCGTTGTTTTAATAAACATTGAGGATGGTATGCCTTTAACAAATAGCTAGGATTAGAAGAGACCTGAAAGCAATGTTTTACTTATTACCTCAGGCATGTTGTATTCCACAGCAGCTCTTCTCAAGTTTGACTACTTAATTAGCTAAAATAACTTTATAATAAAGATCCTAACAGCTCTGCAAATCTCTGTTTTCCTGACTTATCAAAGCAGTGTGGGCAGAGTTGGAAATAGGTAGCACGGGGCTATTCTTTAGTGCTTGGAAGCAAGTCAGCAAATACTGGGACTTGCCCTTCAGTTTGAAAATAAGGAGGATTGCACCTGGAACTAGACATCTTAAGATAAGAAATCCAGTACATTGGTCAGGAGGTTATCTAGTTTAGTTCTTGGGTAGGTTGAAGAGTAGAAAAACATTTGTAACCCCCACAATAGACATTCATCATCGCCTAGGGTGCTGACTGCATCGGTGTTCTGGCTAGGCTGCCAGGCTCCAGTCTGTGATACTGTTAAGAAGAGATGTATTCATTGTGAAACCAGTAAGCAAGTCAGGTGGATGGGAAAATTTGTCTTAGTTATCCTTTCCAAGTGCAGTCTTAGGTGTTGGTGCCTTCCAGGATTAAAGGCCTGAGAAAATGTTTCTTCTGCAGAGGAAAGGAGAAAATCTCTTAACAGAGAGCCTTCACTCAGTTCTGGGTTGGTAGTGACGCAGCTCTTGTATAGCGTGTCGATGCTGGAACAGAAGCAGCTCACAGCTGATGGCTGCACCTGGGTACACTGGAAATACTGTATGTTTGGTGTACATATGGACCAGGAACTATTACAGGAGCTTTCCATGGCTCATTTAAAGGACCTACTTTTGGATGCTTCTGGCTTTATGGGCTCTGACCTGGGAGTTAACTGAATAAAAACTGACTGAGATGTTGCAGTAAGAGCAAATGGGTGCAATGACTGCTGTATAGATGGGATTTTTGAGATCAATCTGTAGCACATCTCGATGAGATTGTATTTTTGTGCTGCTTTCCCATCTCAATAGCATCTTGCTCAGTGCTGTGCAACAACGAACTTGTCATAGTCTCTAACTATGGCATCTCTTGAAGTTAGAGCAGTAGTGTTATCTTCAGCCACAGAGTTCAGATGCGCTCTCTCCTGGTAGTTAAAGGGTGATCATTGCTTGGTGGGAAGGCTAGCCAGTTATAACAAGGCCCACATACCAGTTTAGCTCCAGAGTTAACCTAAATATTTAATAGGATTAAGCAAAAGCCTTTGATTGAAACAAAAGAACGTACTGGGTTCCAGTGATCGTTGGTACACCCAGGCTGGCAGCAGGAAACGCTGCTGACCTTGCTCTCTGTTGGAGCTATTTCTTCCCGGGCTAAACTGGTTATCCCAGCCTAGTATTGCTCTTCCTGTGGCTGTTGACTCTTAAAGCAGCAAGGTCTGTTTGGAGCAAGGAGCTTGGTAGAACAAATCTGAAGAAACTTAAAAGTTCTCTGTTGCCTATGCAGGGAACATAACTGAGCCTGGGGGAGGAAGGAGAAGCAGGAAAGATGACAGAATCACAGAATGGGTAAGATTGGAAGGAAGCACCGTGGGTCATCTGCTCCAACAGGTTCATCCTAGAGTACATTGCACAGTATTGCATCCAGACAGTTCTTGAATATCTCCAGTGAGGGAGACTCCACAACATCTCTGGGCAATCTGTCCCAGTGCACAGTCACCTGCATAGTAAAGTTCTTCCTCATATTCAGGTGAAACTTCCTGTCCATCGATGTCTACCTGCTGTCTCTTGTCCTATTTCTTGAAGAAGAGCCTTNAATATCTCCAGTGAGGGAGACTCCACAACATCTCTGGGCAATCTGTCCCAGTGCACAGTCACCTGCATAGTAAAGTTCTTCCTCATATTCAGGTGAAACTTCCTGTCCATCGATGTCTACCTGCTGTCTCTTGTCCTATTTCTTGAAGAAGAGCCTTGATCCATCTTGACACTCTCCCTTCAGAAACTTATAGACGTTGATGAGGTCCCCTCTCAGTTGCATCTTCTCAAGGCTGAACAGGCCCAACTCTCTCAGCCTGTCCTTTTAAGAGAGATGCTCCAGTCCCTTGATCATCTTTGTTGCCCTTACTGGACTCACTTCAGGAGCTCTGTATCTCTCTCGTACTCTCTTGACCTCTGAGACATTCCCCCATCAGTTCTCATGTGTTGCTCAGCTGTGCTGCCTCCACAGTAGAAGGCATATTTCAGCAGTGGGGTTAGTTTGTGGAACATTTTTTCTGGCTTCTAAGGTCTTTACTGTCAGACAATAAAAGTAGCTTGCATCACTTTTCACCACCAGGAGTAGTAGCTGGAGCTGGTGTTTTGGTTGATGCTACTGTTGCAAAGTCTATATAAATAGTGATGGAATTAGCAGTGTATTTGTGATTAAATCTTTTCTGTAACTGCTGGTAGCACTCTTACTCTCCAGGAGATCTTGGCAGCAGTGACTGTAGTGACAGTGGTGTCCTGTTATGCTGTCCTGAAAAGGCATCTTGGATACTCTGTGGAGCACGTGCTGTGTGTGCTTATGCTCTGAGACCCACTAGATGATCCAGAACTCTGCACAGAGTAAGAGTGTTGCTCCGAAGCTGCCCAGAGGACCTTGCTGTAACATAACTGATTGTCTGTCTGCTTTCCCTTTAGGTACCAAAAGTGAAAGAAGATGGGGTCTGGCTGTCTAAAAGTCACCAAATACTTCCTTTTCCTCTTCAATCTCCTGTTCCTTGTAAGTATTGTGGGCATCTATGGAGTTGAAAGGAAGGCCTGGACCAAAACTAGCTGGAAGGTGTTTTTCAATGGATGTTGGCCACAGCATTAAATAAAACTGCCACAGTGTTGGAAGGAGAGAGAGAATCCCTGAAACTGAATGGTGTCAGAGCTGCTATGTGTGTCTCAGGTATGCCAAGCAGCTCCACTCCAAGAATGCACCTGGTGTCTCCAATGCTCCCTTCCTGCACTGGGAAGGGAAAGAGGAGTTATGGGGCCTTTCTGGAAGGGGAGTAGTTGTAACTACTCTCTCTGACACATCTGGAGCAGCAGCTGAACTATCCCTGAGCAGCAAAGCTACAAAACCTGCCAAGTAATGGCAGTGCCCTCCTAAATAGGTCAGGCAGGCTTCAAAGAACAACTCTAATTTTGTTGGAGTCCCAATGGCTGGTTTTGATTTTTAACAAGATGAATTAGTCCAAGTTTGAAATGGAGCTGGGAGGTGGGGGGGACTGGGGCAAGCTTGTTTGGGGAAATGAAGCAGCCCACTGGGTGCAGTTATTTCCAAGTATGAGGCTTAGCAAAAGATGAACTTCTTTTGGAGCAGAGTGGCTCTGGGAAGGACACACACATTCTTGCATGCATCCCTTTTTGAAGCTTAGTTAGTGTCATGTGGAAGGTGATGGTACTGTTGGTGATGCCTACTGTCATGGAATGGTGTAGTGGGGAAGCAAAAGGTTTCAGCTTTCCACGTTTCAGCAAGAAAATAGCCTGTCTGATATTGTTACCCTTTGTGCAGTGTGTAAGGAGAAGGAAGGGTCAGGCTGGGAGAGAAGGGAGGGAAATGGAGCATGATAAGGTGAGCACAACTTTGTCCTTGCACACAGCTTCACTCTTGCTTCCTGCATGGCTGCACTGTTCTGCTAGCACACAGGATGTGCTTGAGGCACATCTGGATCTGGTTTTCCCATGCCTTCTGTGCATACTCTTTGCTCTCTGCATTTTTCTTCCATCCTAAGAGATGTTGTCTATGGGCCCAAACTCAGGGGTGCATAGAGCACCCATGGGGAAGGTTCCTGGGGGAGAGGGAAAAAGTCAGTTTTTTCAAGTGCTGGTAGGTCTTTCAGAGTATGATTTAGGCCACTTTAAAAATAGGAAAAATCCAGCTGAGTCCAGGGCTGACCCCCTGTTAGTGCAGGCCTCCTCTGAAAACATTAGCATCCAGGCTATCTGCTCTCTTGAAGAGGTGGTAAATTTTAAGTAGCATATAACAACCAGTCTACCCTGGGAAGTAAAGCTGTATTTGTTAAGGTAGTGTTTGAGTCTTGCTGAAGCCCAGTACCTGGGCATTGTCTAGTTTTCCTTTATGCCTAAACCTAGGTCCAAGTTCATGAGCTAATCTCTGTGTAGAGAAAGCTCTCTTCAAGAAAGCCAGCCTAGCATGTGAGGAAAGGGGAAGGATGACAGCCTGAAATGCTATAGTGCCTTACAGTAGTGTCACTCTTTTTGCTGTATGCTATCAACGGTCATTGTGGCATCTCTATTCCACATTGCCTTTCTCTCCCTTCTTTGCTGAGCCAGGCATGGTTGCGGGCAGCTTGTGGGGATGGGTGGGCTCTCAGGAGGCAGAGTTGAACTGCTTTGTTGGGCTGACCCACATCTGTGCTGCATTTTCCTATATTTCATAAGACTGGGAGGATGGCAGGCGCTGAATCCCACTGTGGGTCCTGAGTAGGCTTGAGTGCTCTTCTCTGGGTGGCAAGTGATGGGAAGCAGCTGTTCTTTGTCTTGTGCACATGCTGCTCCAAACCAACTCCTCTGGTGTAGCACCCAGCCCCTCTCCCTCTTCTGGAAGGCTGGTCTGGTTACTGAGCTGGGCCTGGAGAGTAAGACCTTTAAGGTAGGATGTATGTGAGAAGGTCTGTTCTGACAAAAGGGAGAAGCTGCTTTAAATGAGCTCTTTAAGCCTTCCGTGCAGTATGGGTGCTATCTTCATCTCAAGCTGGTCTGTCAGGGTGAGTTCTCCAAAGCCACTGTGTTCTGGGGAGGAGCTTGATACTTCTCTGAAGTAAAGATTTTGAGCGTACTTCTGTCTTGACCGATGGCAGGCTTACTGCATATGCCAGATGATGAGGAAAGTGGCATTCATTATTCTTTTGCTATCATAGGAAGTAGTTGACCTGAGAAGTTTTTCCATTGTGGTTGTTCAAAGTCTGAACTGGGGAGGGGAGCATCGTGATTCTTGAGCTTATACAACATGGCAGAGCAATACTAATTGAGAGAGAAACTTCTTGTGCTGAGTTGCCATGAGCTCTCAGCACAGACAGGTTTTGCATATCTTGGGCTGGTTTCCTGAAGCTGGTGAGTTTTCTTGAGGAGAGTGCTTGTGCAAATGTGAATGTTAATGCTCTGTGTCTGCTCTGGACCTTGAGCTGAGCCAATGTAATTGTACCCTGTGCAGGCAAGCCCTTACTGTCTAAGTGTGTTCTTCAGCCTTGCTGACAGTTGAAGCCTTTAGAGACATGCTGGTGACACTTTTTAGAAGTTAATCATTGAAATAGCACTGCTCTACAGCTCGAGGTCTGTGAGAAGGTCACTGGCTATAGATGAAGTAGTTCAGGGACTCAGTGGTATTTCACAGTCATGGAGTCCTACTTCAGGGAAGGGTTTGACCTGCTTTGATTAAAGGGAAGAAGGTTACTTGGACTGCTTGCTGGAAAAGATATCAAAAACATAAGCTTGGACTATAATCTCGGTTTCTCTCATCAGAACTTAACACATCTACCTTCTTGCCTAGCAGACACGGGCCGTAGCACATGCTTCTCCTTAAAGAGAAAACAGCTCTGTGAGACAAGTTCATCAGTCTCTGGAAACTATTTATTTAGAATATATAACTGTTTGTCCTACTTCTAAACCTTCTGTAAATGCAGCAGAAGACTGCTACCTGAAGCAAAGCCTGGAGTTTAAGAGCCTTTTTATTGGCACCTCTGCCAGGCTCAATGTTACCTCACACAATCTGAGTGTGAAGGAAAGAGGTGCTGGGGTAGGACAGCTGGAAACCCTCAGCTGCTCTTTCTAGAACAATGAGTCAGCTCCATCACAGCTTAGTTTTTCCAAGCCCCTTTTGACTGGCTCTCTGTGGGAAACTGCTGACCCTGCCTTGAGGGAGCTGCATCTTTCTGGCTTGGATGTGAAAGGACATTTTGCTGAAATTGGGGGTGAAACCTCCACCCCACAGGGAGGAGAGGAGACATCTGTTCCCCACTTCAGGAGTTTACTGCAATGGAGCAGAAGAATTAAACTCCATGCAAAGCAGATATTATTTCTTCCATGGAGGGTCTGAAGCCAAGGCAGTGGCAGAAGCAGCCTTACTATGCAATGCAAACTAATGAAGATACTGAGCAGCGATACTATCCTGCTAGGAGGTAAATATACCTTTGGTAATAGGACAGTGTTTTCTCCCTGTGGTTATTGTTTTCCTGCCTTCCCCTTGTGGTGTTTTTCACAGCAGCTCCCAACAAACATATGAGTTTGTTGAGCAAAGATCAGAGGGAAAATAGGCCTTGGATATTCTGAGCACCTCATAACAAATAACTTCCCAGGAACTCTGCTCAGCAGCTGTTCTGTGTTTTGTCAGCAACAGCAAAACTTAGGTGACATTTCAGGGTCAGTGAACCAAAAGAGATGTCACATACAGCCCGGTTTGCATCTTTGTTAAGACAAATATTTACTGAGACTGTAGTTTAAATGTGAGACTGCCTGAAACTGTCCATTCAGCAGTTCTTGGTAGTACCATGTTTGAGAGGAATTTTTTAGGTGTCACAGCTGTTGCGTGTTAAAGGGGCCTTTCTAGCTTGCTCATCAGATTGAGTGTTGCAGGTGTAACATGTTGGGACATAAGACAAGAGAGCATTCTTTTTTACTGGGATACAACAGCTACATTTTTTCTGAATCCGAGTCAGTATGCTCCATCCATCTTCATAGGTGGGAACTGACTTGATGGCTTTCTAATCCTGTCCCAGAGCTAACTGCACATTGCTTCCTTTGCCAAGCCAGGAAAGCTTGCAAGCAGCTTACTTCAGACTGTGACTTTATCTTTGCGCAGAAAAGCTTCTTTGAGGAGCTGAAGCACAGTGTAAACTTTCAAAATGTGGAGCCAAGGCCTATCCATACAACCCTCTCTGCCAGCTTGATTTAGGCAGTGGTTTGGCATCCCAAGTATCAGAACATTCTCTAATGAAGCACAGAATTGCAATCACTCTGCAGCCCTTTTAATTTATTTCACTTCATCCTTTCTTGAAGTCTTGCTGCTGCTGCTTGCAGTTCATGTCCTCTGGAAGCATCTCACTTGCAATTCTTGTCCTTCCCTTGTTTCTTCAAAGTCTATTTTAGACCTTTTCACAAGTGGTTTCCAGTCTCTGCCACTTTTTTAGTTGGCTGACCAGCACAAGTTTCAGCTTCCTATCAAAACTGCAGATTTTCAGGTTTCACAGTATGGTTTCTTTATTATGGGTATAATAGTGCTCTTACCCTAACTTTGTAACTGGAGTCATCTACATAGAAACATCTCACAATGTAGTGTAAAACATGGTGATACTTGGAAGCTAAAGCAGAGCATGCTTCTCTCTAACTTTCAAAGTTAGATGGGAAACTGTGTGTTGCTTGACTTCTAAATTCAATGTCTGGATTCAGCTGAGTCCTCACAGGGGCATATTGCTCTACTAATCCTTATCCTAGATAAGCCTGTGTGGTGAGTAAGGCAGAGGCCATTTCATAGAGGAGTTTTATAACTCTTGACTCTCTGTTGGGGCTAAGATGTGTTGTCTTGAGGCATTGGGGTATCCTGGCATAAAGTAGGGGCCAAGACATATGCCTAAATTTGGCTTTAGAAGGGGCGAAGCACTTTGTTCAAGGGAACCTGCTTCTGGGGTTTTTTTGTGTTTGTGGTTTGAAGCCGTAACACTCTAACAGAGCCTGACAAGGCAAAGATTTCCCTTCTGGAAAGGTTCCAGCTGTCAGATATCTAATCCTTTGTCAGCTGGCTCCCAGCTTGGGTCCATAGAGTCATGGGTTTCTCTATTAAAAAAAAAAAAAATCTTTAAAATCACATGCATTTGTCCTTCCTCGGTTCTTCACAGAAGCAATGCACTTACCTTTTGCTTCTGACAACAATTTTCAACAGCAGGGCATCTCTTCCTCACACTGTTTTGAATAGTCCTCCTATACAACATCATGTACTATTGAAATATTGTGTGAAGGACTGCCAAGCAAATCTTGGGGCTCCTGTGCAGTTGACTGAGGCATTCTTCCTGGAGTCATGCTAATCCTGTTTACTCTGGGAGGAGTACCACAGGGGAGACGGGTGGGAACAGCAAAGGAATGATTGTTTTTAGTCTGGCAATATGGATAATGGTGACCGCCTCCTCTTATTTGTCTAAGCTAATAAACCAGCTGTGTATGTTTTTTTTTTCTTGCTCTTTCAGATCCTGGGCGCTGTGATCCTGGGGTTTGGCATATGGATTCTGGCCGACAAAACTAGTTTCATTGCGGTTCTACGTAAGTTTTTTTCATCTTCATTCTTCTTCTGAATTGACTCTAGTCTGAGGCTGTGTTTCACCATTATGTAGACTAGGAATGGCAATACTTTTGTGTATGGTCAGTGGCCTGAGCAGCAAGATGGGACTCTTGTCAGGGACAGGGTGAAAGGGAGCCACCCTGGAGATACAGCATTCCCCTTAGTCTTGTGGATTGCAACACCACCATCTGTGAGACTGTTGCCACTTCAACCAGCAATCCAAATATTTCATCTTAAACATAGTAACTAGTATTTAATCCTATTTTCACTGCATCATCTGTGTTTCCACAACAGCTTCCTTACTACCATCATGTCCAAAGACCCACAATCCCTTAATGTAGTTTTGCTGTGTGAATTGTCTGTGCTTCTACTACTTACTTTCTGTAACAATCTATTTCAATTTGACTGTTTTAAATGCTGAAGTAATTAAGTATCTAGTTTTACTAGATACTTCATGTACATTGACAGTAGACCATATGTTTGTTCCTAAGTAGATGAGGATGTAGATTTGAGAGATGATGGAAAGTGTGGATCTGTGAGGTCTTTAGTGCTTTGACTTCTAAAGCAAACTGGATTACATACACTTCATGAGACTTACCCTGGACATCAGAGGTGTTCTGTGTTGTGCACGGGGCTTGTTTCCTGTAAAGTCAGCCAGGAATTTTGACTTGAGTCTTAACAGAGGGTCTGCTTTTTGCAACAGTCAGAAAACTGAACTGGCTTAGCAGAGTCTGGGCTTCGTAGGACTGTAAGTGGACTTGCATCGAATATGTAGCTGGCTCCATCTTTCACAAGTTCTTCTTCCTTTGCACTTTTTTCCTAGAGGGGACTTCAAATAGCTTTTCTCCTTAGTGGGTCTGGTTACTTATTGCCACTGCCTTCAGAATTACAGAGTCTGGCACCAATCTCAGGTGCTCTAAGAGAGCTGCATGCACACTGCTTGCAGCTGCAGAAAATGACCATTAATGTCATTATAATGTCAATAGCCCTGTTCCAAACACACTGATTCTGCAAAGGGCTTTATCTCCCAAGCCCTGCTGAACAGTCTGGCCTGGCTTTGGAAGATGCTGGGTGGAGAGACCCTCTGCTAACACACACATGCAGATATTGCTGCCTGCTCTGTTTTTGGGCTGTGGCATCTAGTTTGCTACTGCAGTACCTGAAGGTCAAGAAACACAACAGGGTTTGTTGGTTATTGAAGTGGGAGTGTGAGCAGAATCGAACTTCTAATACACACAGCCTAAAAGGAGCTTACTTGGGCCTGGCTGTTTGCAGCACTCCTGTGGTCTGAGGTGTGTTTAGTACCAGTGGGTCAGCAGCTGTTCCTCAGGTTATTGGGTGTTAAAGCCCCTTGTGGAGGTAGAAGTCCCTGAGCTTGGCTCAGCTTCTTCCCATTTTACTCAGAATCTCTGCTAACAGAGCATTTAAGGATTTTGTTTCCTTCCTGGAGATTTCCAGAATCAGCTCTTTCTCCCTGCCCCCTCACTTCCTTTCCCATGCCTTGCCCCTCTTTCTCTTTGCTTTAGTGACCTAGGCATCAGAGAAGGAGCTCGGCACAGCAGGGCACTCCAGCTGCTGCCAAAGGAGCCTGTTGTATTTGCTTGGCTGCCTGCCCAGTGCAGGGGAAAACACGGAGCAACAGGAAAAGAGCAGAAGTTGAATGCCTGCAGAGCCTTCTCTTGCAAGACAAGACTGTTGCAGATGAGAAGTGCGAGTGTGGCTCCTGTCGTCTTAACACTGTCAGTTCACTAAAGGGCATTTGAGTTGAAAATACCTTTTTCTTTCTTCTAATGGAAAGTTGACTAAAGAACTGCTTTCTAGCACTGTGGAGGTGCTGCAGCCCAGGCACTTGAACACTTAGTGTATGGTGGCTGAGCAAATTTTGAGGGAGGGAATAGTACAGGCTTGAGAAGGCCACTTCAGTAAGGCTGCTGCTTCAGTAAATGCTTTGCAGTATCACCATCTAACCTGCACAGCAGGAGTCACAGGACTGGAGAAGGAAGCAGGATCCTGGTTTCTGTGGCATATGTCCAGCCAGGAAGAGTCTGGCCTGGAAATTAATCAAGGCTAAAGTGACCTATGTGGCAAATGGATCCGGTTCACTTTTTGATTAGCTGAACTTTTCTCTGTACAGCATGTTATAGGGAAAAGGTTTGGAAGTTTGCAGCAGGTGTCAGATGTGGGGGGAGATGAGTATTAGTCTGAATTTGATTACTCTTTTAATGTGTTTCAGGAGGAGCTCAGAGGAAGTTTGCCTCCTGGGACTTCTGTTCAGGAAACTAAATGCTGAGCTCTAAAAATGTTATTTTCATTAATCACTGGTCATCCAGAATTCCCCTATACTGTGCAGCTTTCAAATTTAAGAATGTCTCATAATGATAAATGTTTTCTAGTTACTATTTCTAGACAGTATCTCTTCACCTTTTATGCTGTCATACTTGCTGTCTGCAATCCTATTCTGCAAGAAACAGTCCAGTGGCAAACCCAAATGTAAGCATTGGTTTCTTCTGTTGCTCACAGTACTAAATGCTGAGAGGAGGGCGCTGACAGCACTAGCATGGCTAAAATAATGCAACCTAAACTTGGTTGAATAACTGTGGAGCATTCAAGAGCACAGTCATTCCAGACAATAGCAAGGCAATAGCTAGGAGGTTTTGTAAAAGTAGCTAATTGGGCATGATATCTGTTTTGATCCCGGAACAGCATTTGTTTGCAGTGGGTCATGCACAGGTCCTGCAGCAGCCTGCAGTAAGTGCTTGGCCACAAGTCATTCAGCACTGACTTGTCAAGTAAACTATCACATCATCTGTGCCCAATGCTAGCTGTAGCTCATGTTTCAAGTTTCACTCCACAGCGTGAGTCCCATTGTTTACTGTAAATGGATAAGTAAAAACAGAATGGCTAGAACAGAGAGTGGTGCATTAAAGTGAAAAGATGATCCAAAAAGGGGTTTTAGAACCTGTGAAGATAGCAAAGGGAATTGAAGCAAATAGGCAGTGGCTGTGGAGTAGAACATCCTTTATCTTCTTCTCAGAGTGCATTCATGAGGGAGTAAAATTCCAGTAAGCAGCTAACTTTCTCCAAACAAGGTTCGTTTGTTTGGAGTGATCTTGAGTCTTCCAGGCTCTGGAGACCTGCAGGCTGGTTTTGAAAGTCTACCTTCAATCACAAGACACCCAGAAGCAGCCTTCTATCACTGTGTTCAGCACACCTCTGTGCAGTCCCTTTGCAGAAGACAAAAGACAATTATCAGTAAATACAGACACAGCTCTATGAATGGTGATGGCAGATGAAGTTTCTGTCAGTAGCTAATGTTGTTTCCTCTCCTGTCTCCTACAGAGATGTCGTCTCCCTCCCTGAAGACTGGTGCATACATTCTCATTGGTGTTGGGGCGCTCACCATGCTCATGGGGTTCCTGGGCTGTCTTGGAGCAGTCAATGAAATTCGATGTCTCTTGGGTCTGGTGAGAATATTCATGCTGTTTAATGACTCTCCTGTAAAATATCTGTTGGATTGTAGTTGTGACTCTAGTCTCCTGGTGATAGTACTTCTGCTAGGTCAACTTAGATTCGTTTCTTAATTTGCAAATGTTAAATTCTCCAGCAGTCAACAGACTGCAGCAGAGTTCCTCAGACACTACTGATAATAAGATGATAACTCTGTGAAATGAGAGGGGATGTCACTGACACTTCTGCACACAGTGAGTTGAAGACTGCCAAATGCAAGTGTCTCAAGTGACTCTGCCCAGAGCCCCGACTTCAGAGTTGGTGTTGTGCTCTCAATAGGAAAAGGACCAGTATCAAGCACAGTGAAAGAGAACAGGAAGAATGACTGTGTCCTGCTGTGCTACAAAGTTCAACTTCTGTGGAAAGTCTCTAAAAAGAGAGTCTAAACTAGGAACATCTTGTATGTCCGGACTTCTCCTCAAATAATTCATCTTTAGGAAGTTTTCTGTCTGTGATGGATGAGATGACTCTAGCTTGATACATTTCAGCCTACTGCTTGACTTGGGCTTATTCAGAGCGCATGTGTATAGTAAGTATAGCACATATTGCGTGTCATGGTATTAGAGGCATCTCCTAGTGTAATGGTAGTTAGTAGCTGCCACTGTCTAAAAGTAACCTCAGCAGTTTTCTAGTGAATCTTAAATTTAGATCCTCAAACAAATTTAATGGCATTTTTTAAAAAAGTAATTGACTTTAAAAACAATTTGAAAAACTAGGTTTAAAAAATTGACTCTCTTTTTCTGTTGAGGCTTGGAGTAGGCAGAGTCAAACTAATGGAGGCCAGAGTGGTCTGGGAATGGAGCTGGAGGTGGGAGAGGGAGTCCCAGCTGGAATGACACATGCAGACAGTGCTTGTAAACCTGCTCCCTCCTGAAGTCTTCCTCTTGGCCTGATGGGAGAAGTGCTGAAGTGCACTGGTCTGATATGAATGCTTGTATGTAAGCCTAGTTATGACCCAGTTACCAGGAAAAGTTTAAACCAAAACCACTACACCCAGGTAGAACATTGTTGATAGCAGAGTTTGTCTGCAGGCACAAAAGGTGTTTGCTCAATGTTGTGATTTTTCTTGTATATGAAATCTTATTAAACTTGTGCTGTTATGTACAGAGCTTTCTAAGGACTGATAGTAGTCACCTCTTCTTTTTGGTTTCCAGTACTTCACCTGCCTGATGATAATCCTTATAACTCAGGTTGCTGCTGGACTGGTCATCTACTTCCAGAAAGAAACAGTAAGTGTTTCTTACTGTGCATTTTTCCTTGGTCATGGCTTGGGAAAACAGAAGACATCTAGAAATTATTTCTTGCAAACCAGGCTATACTGGTAGCAAGCATAACTAGATTCTCATTTTCTCTACCCCTGCTCAGCAGCTTTGCTGGGCGGTTTGCTTTTCCTGTATCTGCCTCAGTAGTGTTGCTTTCTCAAGCATTACGAAGCTCTGTTTGGTATGCAAGGCTTTATTTTTGGGTAGTGGGAACAGTAAAAAGAAAATGCTGAAAGACTGTACCTCCTCTTGATCTTGCTATAGACAACTATTTGGGCATGTATTAGCAGTGGTTACTACCATACTGCCATCACTGGTGCTTTGAGAAGTTACCAGCCTGAGTGCTTTTTTGACTGGTCTCCCTCCTTGTACCATCCTGTTCTGTCCTTTCAGTGTTTCTGCATCTGTATGCAAAACTCTCCTTGAAAGAGCTGTTCTCTTTCCCCAAGAACAAACACAAGTATCTCACAGTTTCTGTTCTACAGCTGCAGCTTAAAAACAAGTACTTTGAAGTGGATCTGTTTGTCTGGAATGCAGTTTCACAGTATATGCTTCTAGAGCTCCAACAGGCTTGGTAGTGTAAAGGGTATAATTTTTGAGCTAAGTGCATTGCAGGAACCTGTCCTGGCTATAGATTCCCTGTCCAAGGCAGTGCTTGGTCAGGCCTTCAGCTGTTTGATAACTAAAGTGGGAGCCATATAAATGCAGTGGGAACAAGTTATAACTGTGGGGTCACTACTGGCTTCTGGTACTAGTTCTTCCGGAGAACCCTGTCCCTTGCTACATAACTGTATATCTATACCCCCTGCATGGCTGTGCTTGCTTCTCCTAAGCCAACATTTCAGCTAGGCAGTTGCAGAAAACAGATGGTTGAGGAAGTTGTGAATGGGACCTGGTAGAGAAGTTTGGGGGCAGGGGGAAGGTGCCTGCCACGAGCAAAACTGATATGAGCTTTGTGCAAGTGTCTGTGGTGACTGTGAGCAGCTGTTGGCTGGGTTCCTTGCCAAACGTGGTACGAATGTAGCTGGCTGAAGCTGAAGGAGAAACTAAAACATTGGCTAACAGGTGTGTAAAGATGCAGCTTTAAATGAGCTGCTGATTCTCAACAGCTCTAATGCAGAGGAGGAGCTGTGGAGATGGGCATTCCCCTGTAATGGGGAAATGTGACTTTTCAGACCATGAAATTCTGTACGTCTGTTATTTCTCCTCTGGTTGTCACTCTGTTCTAAAATAAAGCACAGTTTTTTAAGCTGTAGCTCTTCATTTAAACCCCAGTCAGACCAGGGAGAGATTAAAAGTGCTGAGGGTTATTCTGCACAGCCCTTGGAGCTGGTGTGGCTGACATCATCACTTGTACAGATCTGACAGAATGGTCAGGGAAACTGGGCTTTGAACAGATGCTCGTGTTCAGTCCTCAGTGAAAAAAACCTTACAGAATAACTTTTTTCTAGAGCCCTTCTATTTCAGGGATCCTCTAAAGTACCTGCCTAAGGCACTAAGAAAAATGGTTTCAGGAAGGTCTTGGCTGAAACCTCCAGCACGGTGGTTTGAGGGCTGCGCTTCAGTGCATGTCGCTCTGCTTCGCTTGGTTTGCGTCATCCCAGGGCAGCTCGGAGCATAGTGAAGCACACTGAAACTGCTCAACATCCAGTCCCTAGATGTCTATTGTGTTCTTTGTGTTTGTTTCTTTCTGATTTCAGGAACTTGGTTAGATATGAAACAAGGAATAACAGTGAGGGAAAGGATTTTGAATCCAGAATGTAACAAGTTGGTACTTGCTCCTCCATGTCTTGTAACTGAAGTATTTATTTCTACAGATTCACTTGATGTTATTGTTGGAATATTTGTTCCTTTTTGGTGGCAAAATCCCCTCTACCCTGACATGTGAAAGTATACTGAAAGAGAGTTAGTGTAACTAAAAGGCTGAGTCCCTCGCAGGAAGTCTGCTGCTTTGCCTCTCCCATGGGCATTGTTAGAGGAATGCCCCTTCAGACTGGAATTGCCCAGTACTACTGGGAGATGTTGATGCAACATTAATTTCCCTAAATCTGCTGATGACTGAAAATGTGGAAAGGGGTTTCTTATGGACAACAAAAGTGTTGCAAATGGCATTCTGCTCTGTGAGCCAAGTGTTGCTACTCACCTACCTCTAGTGGATCACAAGCCCCTAAACATGCGAGAGCCTGGGTGAGGTCTCTCTTGGCCTAGTTCACAGTACAGCTTGGCTCTAAATGCTTTGAGTGAAGGAGACCAGGGGTGTTTTGGGAATAGCCCTACTTGCCAGCTATTGTTTGCAGCAAACAGGCCTGTGTGATTGTGTGCAGTGACTTATCTAGGGCTATGGACTATGCATTAGTTTCAGAATCTGAAGTGACTAGTTGGGGGGATCTCCCTCCTGGTTTTTTTCAGCCTATTTTTGTGTACAGTCTAGATGCTAATAAATGCTGGATTAAGGATCTAGCTTGAGTCTGACAGAGGAAACAGGATAGATAACTGACAGTGCAAGAGGCCTGTACAATTCATTCTGTGACCAAGACTGGGATTGAAGACCTATGCTCTTGCCTCGGGTGTTCAGCTTTGCCTGTCTCCGTCTTCACTAAGCCCATGTGAAGGGGAGACTGACAGCCTTGCTGCTTTCTGGCAGTGGTCTGTGGCTTTGGTGCCTAGGCTTTAGATGCCCCCACTGTGAGATGACAGAGTTTGTACCTGCTGACACTGGGCTTGCTAGAGCTGGGAAGCAGCAGGAGCTCAGAAAGCAAGGGTAGCCATTTCCTGGAGCATTCGTGTATCACAGAGCACTGAGTCCTGACAGGCCTTAAGTGGGTAAAGATGGTGGAGAAGCAGAAAGCCTGTCTAAGTGTTCCATGTGCCTTCCTAGCTTGTTGCTCTTTCAGTTTTCCTCTGCCAGGTGCCTAAGGGTGAACAGCTGCAGGTGCCTGTGTTTTTCCTTTGAGCTGCTCTGCTGGTTAAACCCATGAGCAAGCTGCTTGTGTGTGTGCTCTTCAGAGCTGTGCTATTGTTTGGATAATATTCCCCCTTTCTCAGATTACTTTCTGAAACACGTAGGAAGGCCTGAGTTTTTCTCTAGCTAAAACCAGTGCTGTTTGCAAGACTTCTTGCCTGTTCTTGTGTAAGAGGAGGGGAAGAGCAAACATACAGCTTCCCTATGTGGCTGTGACTGGGTACATCAGGTTCAGGTCCTGTCTTTGCTTGTGGTGGGATTCTGGGATGGAAAAGAGAGGCATTGCCTGGCATTTTTGCACAAGTGACACTATGCTCCATCTGACCTAGTAGCTCTTAGCTGCTGGGCTAGATGGGCCCAAGGTAGGAAAACAAATCCAGCTGTCCTTGCCTCTCTCTGCATGTGGAGCAGCAGTGTGCGGGAGGGGTGAGGGTGGGAACTCAGAGGTTCAGTAACTGATAAGGCTTATGGCAGCAGCCAAGGCCAATCTCATTAGTGAGAACCAGGTCAGGTTGCCTTCATTTGAAGGGAAGGAAAAGGGGAAGCAAAGTAATTAAAAGGGGAAGAGCTAGACATCATGAGAAGAAAGATCATGCAGCTCCCATCTGTCTGGCCTAACATAGCTGATCCTAGTGAACTGAGTTTCAGTTTTCCTAGGAAGAAGACTTGCTGATGTAGAAAAGCTTTTCTCAACAGTAGGCAGTGTTTCCTCTGGCTGAGTGTCCTGGAGTTTGCTGTGGTCATTTACCATGCTTAATAGTAGAAGAAAAGGGAAAGCCTGTTTCCACTGATTTGAAATAGCTGTAGCACCACAGTCAAAAAGGTAATATGTAGGATTAGAACATCCTAGTCCTCAGTCTGATGTAACTCTATCCCATCCTCAAGCAGTCTAATGACACTTTTTTTCCAACCTCTTGTGATCTGGGTCTCTCCTTAGCAGTAATAGCTGTCATCATGTAAGGGCTGGTTAAGAAGAGCTTCAGAAGGTGGGGGAAAGATGGTGAAAGAGTCTGCCAGGTGGTAGCTTGCACCTCTCATCAAACTGAAAGGTGTTGTCTCTGAATAAGGAATGGGGGTGAAGGGATGATTTGATACACCTGAACTTTGTGATAAGACTGTTAATGAACAGTTTAGATAGTTGTAATATTTCCTGTCTTAATATAGAAACAACAGTTGCAGGAGTTTGGGGAGAGGCAGATCAAAGCTTTGTAAAAAGGCAAGTTTCCACCAGTGGTATGTCAGAAAACCCAGCTGCATACAGGAGCAGGAGAGTGACTCATACCTTCCCTGAGCAGCGGAGATGAACTGCAGTGACTGAGATTCTGGACCAGAGTCTTGCCTGCAGTATGCAGTTAGAAACATGTTTTTTGTGAGTCCTTAAGGCAATGTTGTCCTTCAGCTTACACTTACTTTGCACATCTCTCCTGTCTGAGGCAGGCAGTTAGTTGTTCGGTCTGTGTCTTAGCAGGATAACCATACCCAGTTCTGTTTCATTATTGCTCATGAAATTTGTAGCCCTTCCCTGTGCCTGGGCAAGGACTTGCTGAGATGTAGTGGTGCTTTGGCTGGTGCAGCAGCAAAGCTGCTGTCCTTATCCATACTTGTTACTTATTGCAGTTAGCTTTTTAGAGTGACTGAAGCTTCATATATGTATTCTAAGCCCCAAAGAAAAGGCTGCAAGGAATTGACTAATCTAACTCTCCTGCCTCTTTTTTCTTGCCAGCTGAAAGAAGAGTTGTCTCACATAGTTGAAGATCTGATTGAAAATTATAACCCTTTGAATGAAGATGAGAGGAACTTGCAAGATGCATGGGACTATGTGCAAATACAGGTGAGTCGTGGGGGGCAGCAAGAGGTAGATGACACTATTTGTCAGTTCAGGCAATGGCCTTTAAAGCTAGGCTGAGGACAGGGAAACAGGGACTGCATGTTGGTCTGACTGATCTGCAAAGTTGCCTGTGAGATTTGGTGCCTGCAGACTAGAAAATGGTCTTGCTTGCTGCTACTAGGTCAGATGCTGGACCATTTCTGCACGCTGGCTGTTAGAACTAGGTAGTATTGGCTGCATGGCCCAATGTATCCAGCCTATCAAATGGCACCCCAACATTTCTCCTTTTTTGCCAGGCCTCCTGAATGCTAACATGAGAAAACCACTTTGCTTTGCATATAATTTTTTAGCAAAAAGTCCCTAGTTTATTGCTAGGCAAGTCAGCAGCACCACCTGCCTTACTACTTGGTGCATGTTGCTTGTTTATTGTGATGGTTCTTCTGGAAGTGTCAGTGTTCTTGGGAGCCATCCAACGGTCCATGGTTTCTGTTTTAGCATCAGGGTCAGCACTTGAGCAGCTAGAGAGTATTCAAGCACACTGGAGTCATGACAGCTGTTTACTGCCAAACCACAAGCTTGAGAGCTGGCTGGCTGTGGTGGTTAAATATGTGCCCAGCATGGGACTGATGTGTAGTAAGTAAAAGTAATAGCATTTGTCTTCTCCCTTTTCTTTGGTCTGCAAAATGTTGACCTGCAGTATTTTTCCTCTTTGGAGAATGATTTATTTATATTTTGTCACTGTAGTTGCAACTCCTTGCTAGTGAACTCAAGAGAGGCCTGAGTCTACTGTGGAGACAGGCTCCTGCTTGAGCCCTTCTTTTATGTACAAACTGAAGGAAAAGGTTATGTAGAGGTGGAGAAGTCGAGTGTGAGGGGTCTACTTTCTTCTGCATACTGAAGTTAGCATTTGAAAGGGGATTGGTATTTTGTGGACCACTCATGGAGTTAAAATCCAAACCTCTTGTGAGGCAGAGGTAGTTCCTTCTGGAGGCTGAATCTTTGCAACACTTGTTGGGAATCCAAATACTTGTCCTGATGTGGATGTTCAACTATTTGTATCTCTGCTCTCATGTCTGTTATAGCAGAAACACTACTTTTCCTTTCTGAGCAGAGGGGGATTTTCCTTAGCCTTCTACCTCGAGATTTATAGCCTTTCTGCTGTGTACCACCATGCAAGCACTGGAATCCATGCTTAAGATAAGGTCTGAGTCCTGTACTTCCCAATGTGCTTTCCCCTCCAGCAACTACAGTTTTATCACATGGCTGTATAGGAATGTAAATGTTTCTGTGGATGGAAATATTCCTCATCCCATTTTCTAGCTGGTTCCCACTGCAGCCAGGGTAGCTCTCAGTGACATCCTGGGGCTCGATGGTGTGGTGATGCCATCGTGTGGTGGCTGCTGCTGTCCCCAGGGCCACAGCTGAGATCAGCAGTACCTTGCAATTGGGAACCAGAAAATTAGAAGTTCCTGTTTCATGTCTGATCAAATAGTGTGTGCTACTCAAAGAAAAATCAAGTATTAGTATTTAAACCTATGGCAGTGGCATTGCTAGTGGAAGACTAGGTAGTAATGCTTTTGAGATGGCTTTGAATACATTTGATGAATTATCAACACAAAGATCTCTTGCCTGCCTTGCCTCTCCCTCACCAAATCAATCTGCCAAGGATAAAATTGGAGGAATTGCAAAAAATCTCTCAAATGTATCACACAGGACAACTGCCATCCTCCATCTGGCCTTGATGAAATTTGAGTATCTAGATCTCATACAGGCATGTGAAGGGTTCGTGTTATAGTGTAACTGGTGTACTAGAGCTTTATTGATGATCTGGGCATATCATAATCTACTACGCTCACAGTCTGCTAGAAGTGGATCTTTAACTCTTGTTTTGCTAACAGAGTGATTCTTTAGTAGGCAATAATGTCCCTGTCTTCCAGACAGCCCTATGCATAAGTAGCCACGGTGGTGGTCTAATGTGGCTGATTCATGCAAACGTATGGCTTGGCTGTTGTGGTTAGATGGAGAGCTCCTATGTACTTCTACCTCTTTATTTTCCTGTGCACTTATGTTGCCAGTACAAAATGTAAGACCATGATGATCTCTCTCTGGTTATTAGATCACCTGCTGTGGCTGGACTGGAGCAAAAGACTGGGAAGCTAATAAGGTTATTATCAACCAAAGCATGACTCAGTATCCCTGCTCCTGCTCCAATAGATCTGAAGATTTAGAGGGAGGAGGAGGTTTCTGTAATCTGGATGAACCTGTCAATGGCACTGCAACATCTAATGACTGGCCTGTTCGTGGGCAGGTGAGTGGTTATGTCTGGACCCTGTGAAGCTTCCACTGAAGTTGCCTTATCTTTGTTCCTCTGGGAACTTCTTTCATATCATTAGTACTTGTGGAATTTGGGGGAAGAGGGGACAGGGATCCTGCCCTTTTTTGCTAAAGCTACCATGAAACTTGGTATAGCATGTAATTGGGGTAATTCCTGCAAGCAAAAGAGAGATGTGTTATGGATTTTCAGTCTTGAGATATTTAGATTCGTGCAGCTTTTCCTTGTGATCATGTTTTCTCTATAGGGATGCATGGATGGTGTAGAGCAGTGGTTGAAGGACAACCTTGGTGTCATTCTTGGGGTTTGCACTGGTGTTGCTGTTATAGAGGTAAGTCACTTCTTGACATAAACCTATACTCTCTTACTGTAGAGACTCTTTTAAAGGCAAAACTATTTTCTCAAATAATAGACGCCTGGTTTAATAGCAGTGCAGTTCTAGCTCTTGATTGTGTCTACCTGAATCTTTGAACTGCTGCTTTCATTGGTTGGATTAAAAATTGAACAAAGCCCCAGTCTACTTGTGGTTCCTTCTGATGTGTCTGATTCATAACAATTCACTGTATGCATAACCAGGAAAATGGAGACAAGCAACATCCCACTAGTGAAATCCCACTTGTTGCTTTAAAAAGCCCATAACACAGATACTAGATGAAGACACATCTTTATGCAGTCCAATTTTTGGCCATTCCTATTATTGCATTTGCCTTGTGTTGCGAACCAACTCTGTTCAGCTGTGTGCTGTCATTGGAAGATATTCACTGTATTCTGCTCCCCTGTATCACTTGTTCTTTTATGATTTCTGCATAGGTGGTTGCTGATTTTGTTCCCATTCTTCATACTTATTCTAGCTGCTGGGGATGATACTCTCCATTTCGCTTTGCAAGAATATACACAGTGAAGACTACACCAAAGTGCCCAAGTCTTGAGTTGGCTGACTCCAGAGCTACGGCACCACAGAGAAAGGAGCAAACATTCCTGCCTCATACCCAGACTGTCCAACCATTGACCATTATTCCTGTGATATCCCATTTCTGATACGACTCTGCTAAGAACTGTTAGACCTGCAACACAGCCTGATCTTCTGGCAATAGGGCCCTTGGGCCACCTGCGTCCTGCCTCTGGATTATTTCTACTTCAAGAAGCAGAACTTAAACTGTCTTATATCACATGAGACACCGATTAACCTGAGGGGACAATGCTTTTGCTGCCTGCTCCATGATAAATAATATTACTCCTATCTTCATTCTACAACCTGCTGGGCCTAACATACCTCTCTCCCTCTCACTCTTCTTCTGCACATCTTTTCAGCTCCCCCCAGAAGTCTGATCTCTTAGTCCCATGAGCCAGGAATTCTGTTGAGATTCCAGTGCTTTGGTAGCTTCACTTGCTTCACTGACTTGTGGTAACTAGTCACGCTTTATAAGGCTTCTCCTCCCTTGCAGTTAACCTAATTTGGCTCCTACTATGCATCTTCCAGACTAGTTTTTCATCTGAAATATTGAGTGCTACCATCATACTCGCTTCTCCTGCTTCTGGAATCAGCTATGCCTTGCCTTCAGCAGAGTTCTTCCCTTTGAGTGTGATGAGAAGCCACCAGGAGGGAGCCAAACCTACCTATAGATTCCTAGTGTGACCTGGCAGATTGTGGTGGCAGTGCTCAGCTACCTCTGGAATGGATCCCTTGCATTTTGGATTTGACACTTAGATGTTTCTCTCATTTGCCTCTTTACCTTTTCCTCTCCTACTAGCTCCCCTTTGCTGCCTCCTGTCAGCTTTGGAGGTACTTCAGAGACTGCTGCATAGTGTGGACTGAGCCTCAGGCTGGCTCTGCTGGTTGCATTCTTGGATTGCCAACTTTATAAAGGTTATGATTAATTTGATTCTTCACCTGCCCCTTTATAAACATAAAACATAAAATTTGTTCTCAGTGTTTTTTAGATATGAATATGGAGGGATCTGATTGGATTGCTGACGCTTTATATTGGAAATACCACTGGTACCAGTGCCCAGTGTAGGTTCTGTAGTTTGGATGCCAGGACAAGTTGCTTTTATTTCAGTTGTCCATTCTTCTGACTCCACTGTGGTCTGGAGCCATGGCTGCATCCTGAGTTCTGTCTCAAGTGCCAGCAGTGCAGCACGTAAGTAGCAGGTTCTGCAGTTGTGCAGGCTAGGTGGTTTCTGTGCTTAATGGCTGACCTGTTGACTATTCAGCCAGTGGCCAGCAGCAAGGAGTGGTGTAGACCAGAAGAAAGTAGGAGATGTGAAACACTGCCCCATCTTCTTACCCAGGAGAACTGGGTGCAAACTCTCAGTCTTAGAAGTGTCTTGAGCACAACAAATTTCCTGCTGTTGCACCCTAATAGCAGGAAGCTATATGAGAGAGAAGTGAATGGTCCTTGCTTGTGACCTGTTACAAGGTACTTGGTGAGAGAGCCTTTGCCTTACAGAGATGGTCCCAAGACTGTCTCCTGTCAGGGGTGGGGTTGGTAGTCATAACCCTAGTAGCAGTTCCAAGGAGTTGTTTCACTACCTACTCAGTTTTCCTTCTGGGGAGAAAGACTTGTGCAGGGGATCAGGGCCCCAGCAGTGAGTCCCTGTTCTGTCCTTACCTCTGGACACCATAGTGATTGGGGAGAGTAGCTATGACTGGGCAACTGGTTTTTATGGAGATCTGATAAGGCTTTGCAATTTTGAAATATCAGCCCCTTCCTGCACAGATCCTTCGAGCTGACCTTTGCTGTGGCAGAAGGCACCTTTAGCAGTAAAGCTTGCTAGCTTTTGTAAGACAAAGTCTATTCTTTAATGTGTTCTTACTTGTAAGATTCTTGTTCAGTTACAGATGCCAATACCAAGCAGCAAGTAAAAAGGAACCCATTCTGGATTTCCTTTTTTGTTTTTGTCTGTTTTTAGCAACATCTTCCTACTGGAAGAAATGCATGTACAGATATAAAAGTCTAGAGGGTGAATATTTCTGTAATAAAGACTTTGTTAAAAAAAAATATATCTCTGCCTATGACTTGTGCATTGCAGTGTTTTCCCCTTGCTTCCTCTTCACCCCCTTCTGCTTGACATGCAAATCACTGACATCTTATTGTTTCAAGGTAGCAATGAGGCTTGTCAGAAAGCTGGTCTGAGGCCCATGTGTGAGATCAATGTGGACTGTAAAGCTACTGCCCAGCAGAGTGAGGTGACAGTTTTTCTGGGCTCTACTCTGCCTTGTTTTATGAAGTATGTTTGCCTTAGGGTGAGCTGATTGAGTGGTAGTTCCTTTAAATTACCTGCTATGTCCTAAGCTAAGTGATCTGTTTGAAGATGTCACTTCCAATCTGTACAGTCTGCATAGTATGAAATCCTAAGCCTTGGGTACTAATTCTGACAAAATATAAGCTTGCCACTATGCCCACAGTGCATATAGCTCTTTCTAGCTTAGCTTTATCACTTTTTTCTTACTCACTTTCAGTAGGCTTCTGCCACCAGGCTGCTCTTTTAAAAAAAGGTTCTTCAGCCCCTGCCCTGCCACTGTGAGGAGGAAGAAAAAAATTTGTGTAGGTTATGTCACCACACACTGAGTTTGACTGAAAAGCTCTTGAGAAATAGGGCAAATGTATAAATCTTGCTTTTCTCAGCTAAGTGTTTGATAAGTTGATATGGGCTGGATCTCAAAATTCCTTCAGATCCTAGGCTATGTTGGTGTTTTTGACCATTTAAAATGTTTTAGAGGAACCTACAGCAGTGTGCTAATGAAGTCTACAGCTGTTGAAGTAATAAGCATGACCTAAGTCTTCATACATGTTTGAAGAAACAGAATGAAGTTTTCAGAGAAAAAGGTCCTGGGGCGCTACCAGCAAACACTGGTGGCAACCAGGTCTAAGTCAAGATGTCATTAACCCTGACCAGTTGAGTGCAGAGCAGGAGGTGTTTAAATGGATCCTGGACCCACAGTAGGGTGCAGTGATCTGTCTTATCTCTGAGTACAACTTGTTCGTCAGGCTGTTTTGGGCTGTGCTTGAGGAGAGCTTGGTTCTTGGTCATACAGTGTCTCCCCTCTTCCAGGCTGATTTCCCAGAGCACTCTGCTTTAATCAGGTGGCAATGGTTTTCCAGGGCCCCACGATTTAGAGGGCTACATTTCATGGCAAAACTGCCAACCCTGACCAGATGGCTCCTATGTGTGGAAGGACACTGCTCGTTTCCATTCAACCTGATGTGGAGCTGGAAGGAGAAAGGAGGGAAAGTGACGACTGTTGCTTGTCTGCAGCTTGGGTTCCAAACTACCCGAGCTCTGTGGAAACCGCTTGCCTTTGGCCACTGGAGGGAGGTGTTCCACCAAGAAAACTAAGCCCGGGCGGGTCCCTGGGGAACGAGAGGATGACACTGATGGCTTCCTTCTGCTCCGTGTTACTCCTGGCAGCAGGGTAGCTAAAATAACTTGTAATTACAAATGTATTCTCCTCGTAAAGGATTTGTGCTACATGCTTGGCATTTCTAGGCATAACGTTCCCTTCCATTTCTTGGAGCGGCACACTGTTGGATATTTTGCTGCATGTCTTCCACTACTGTGAGAGTTACGTTTCCTGCTTGTGTTTCTGCTCTGAAAGTTGAGCCTGAGAACCTTCTCCTGCTCCTTATTTTCTTGTCTGTACTTTTTCCTATTTTGTTCTATCCTCAGTTCCTTTGGGTGGTCAGTCTGTGGGAAAGGAGAGGGCATTTAATGCTTATAAACTTGATCTAAAAACGATTCCAAGAAGAAAGCCCTCAGACCTTCGGAGAGGAAATCTGCTGCTGCTCCTTGGGCCAGGCTCTCAGCTCCTCTCCAGAGGTAAAGATTTGTTGCTGGAACTAGGAATCAGACTAGCACTCAGACTTCTTGGGAGCTGCAGTGTTTGTCTAACAAAGGCCACAGTGCCAGCCTCTGCAGAAGCTCAGCACATGGAGGCATTTTGTTCATAGCCAATAAGCTGCTATATAGCTGTCCCAAGCCAATAATTAATATTGCAAGAGTAGAGTTTTGACCGCCATGTGGCCTGAAGCAGGGCTCCTAGTAATGAACTGGTGACATTCCTCATTCTGTGTGATCATGAAGCATGCAGAGGCTGCTACAATTCTTTCTGTGAGGTATTTTTTCTTCTGGAAGGGGAAGAGGAATTGCATTAGAGTGACTGTGGGCAAGTCTATGGGTCACAATGCATATTGTTTTCTTTTATGATTTCTGCATAGGGTTTACTCAAATGTAACATGTGGCAATTGTTCTTTTGCCTGTATTTCTCCCATGTGTGTTGGTGTGGCTGGTCCCTGCCAGCTTTGCTCCAGAATTTGCAAGACTTCAGAAAAGTCTAATTTCTGGCTGCTGATGGACAGACTGCAAGTGGTGGTGTCAGACTCTGTGACTTAGTTGAGGAAGGCGAGGAACAGGCAGCCACAGGGGCTCTCTGCTGAAAAATCTGAGGACCCTGGAATTCCCACAAATGCTGCCACTCGATGCCATAAATGGAGAACATACCCTCAATTATTCATGATCTGGCTCTATCCCATTAGCTTCTGAGACTCTGCTCTAGCTGTGGCCTTACAAATAAACCTTAGTTAGCAGCCAGAATTTCTGAAAGATATATTAAACCATGTTGCCACTAAAAACTTGTCTGTGTGAAAATCTACTAGCATGGAAGCCTTCTAACACTTGCAAGCTGGCAAGAGGCCCTTAACAAAAAGTGTGCAATTAGTGAACCAAAGCTATTAGTAAAATGTTGCTAGTAAAGCTACTAAGTATGCTTTAGCCATTATAAACAATTTCTAGTAGGCATGTGCTGGCAGAATGCATGCAATATTTTGCCTCATGGCAAGAATCCCTTCTGCCAAACATGGGAAATTACCTTCTCATAAGTAGATTGTGTAATTCCAGCCATACATTCTTACTTCTCACAGGTGTGAATTTTCTGTTTTGTCCCTGCTAAGCTCTTAATAATACAATTGATTGGGGGGTGTGTGCTGTTTGGCTTTTGTGGGGCAGGATTAGGGGAATATCGGATGCTCTGTACATGGAGAAAAGGTATTCTAAGTTCTCTAGGCAAAAATATCACCTCCATTTAAAATAGGGGTTTAAGAGGAGGATGAAGCTCCAAGTAGTATGTGGATACTCTGAGGCAGGGAATCTGAGAGGGAAAATCCTGCTTTAGGCCCCTAGGATGGTATTTGCACACACTTGAATTCAATTTCTCTCTGGTATCTTCTTTCCTATAACTCTCTCACTAATGAATGGCATCATGAAATGCCTCCTCTGTCCACAACAATCCAGAATTATGCAGAAAGTGGGGAAAACTAATTCTGTAACTACAACTGACCCTCTCTTGAGGAAACTAGAGAGCATTTTCCTCCAGTCCTATAGGCTCCAGGTGTTAGTAACTTCTATTCCTTCACAATGTTTATTTGAGCAATGGCAGCAGCTCAGGGATTATCTTGATATTGTTCTTCATTCTGTGAGTGTTCACCAGGTTAGGAACTGTTGGTTTTATACCATAGTGAGGACTTCAAGCTGCTGCTCCAGATCTACATCAGATCCAGGCCTCCCGCAGGAACCCAGACCCTCACTATGTCACCATAGTGGCAGACTTTGTCCATTGTGTGTCTCTTGCCAACATTATCTGCTGTACATGATCTTAATTTTCATGTTGTCTCTCCTTGTCCAAGCAATTTTCCTAGAAGTTCTCGACCTGCATTTCTTCCTGAATCTGGCTGCCAGAGTCAGGTAACCACCTCTAAAACAACAGTTGTGACAGGGCAGGAGATCAGAGGATGGTGCATGAGACTAGCTTTTCCTTTATTTTGGCCCTGCTTAGAGTTACAGACTGGACATATGGAAGTTCTTCAGAGACAGGAAGAATCCCAGAGCATGTGATCATCTGAATGGCTTACCCAGCATGCTTCCTGGGTATTTTCTACATAGCTCTTCTGGAAACTATTTAGAGTTTACTGGGGTGGAAATGAGAAGTCCTGTCAGGAGCATGTTATACTACAAGCATGTGCTTTGTGCACTGAACTTGCACAATGATGTCAGAATAGTATAACTCATGCACTGATGTCTGCAGACAGCCTGGAACAATAACCCAGCACAGTACAGACCTTTGGCAGAGGTTGTTTCACAACGCTCTTAAGTATTCAGAAAGAAGTTGTTCTTTTAATACAATGTTGTAATTAATTCTGGTTAGCGCTGGTTGGGAATTCTTTTGCCAAAACAGTTTTTCCCTAGAGGGTATAGATTCCTATAAAACTAAGTGTGTTTTATTTATGGGGGTTTTTCCCTTCTGCTTAAGCAGGCTGAAAATAGTTGGATAACTTCTGATGGAGGGAGTTCTTCTGCTTTCTTAGTGGTTGCCTCATAGTAAACATTATATAAAAGACTTGGAATTGAACTAAATAGAATTATAAAACTATATTCTAAACTTGTGATCTAAACCATGGGTGTATTGGTCTTCTGAGGTGGGATAGGCTGGAGAGATGGGCACATTTTTTCCATGTGAATAGTGAAAAATGTGGTCTGTATCTGAGAGAGAAAAAAATAATTAATTTGCCTTTAAATCTGCGTTTCTTATGATCTGGGTTTTGAAGGAAAAAAACAAAAAGGGGCAGGAGGGGGAGTCAAATCAACCATATCACTGTTGCCCCTAGGCTGGGTGGCAATAGACCAGGGAGTGCCTGCTGTTTCCCCTTCAAGCAAAAGTGTCTGTAACAAATGTGCAAACCAGGTCCATTTTGACACACGACTTAGAATCATAGAATCATTTAGGTTTGAGAAGACCTTTAAGACAAGTCCATCTGTAAACTGAGCACTTTCAAGTCCACCAATAAACCATGTTTTAAAGTGCCACATCTACACATCTTTTAAATACCTCTAGGAATGGTGACTCAACCATTTCCCTGGGCAACTTGTTCCAATACTTGATAACCCTTTCATTGTAGAAATTAATATCCAATCTAACCCACCTCCTCCCTGTGTGCAGTGCTACTTGAGGCTGTTTCCTCTCATCCTGTCACTTTCTACTTGGGAAAAGGGAGTGGCGCCTGAGCATTTTGTATTTTGGAGCAGCTCCTCTAGACCTATGTGGGCAGTTCTTCAGAGCTGCAGAACAAAGCTGGGCTTAAGCAGGGCAGAGCAGCAGTGAGGTGGGGTCATGTGGTGTAGGGAAGAAGCTGCCTGGACAAATCAGTGGGTGGCCTTTCCTCAAAATCAATGCATTCTATGTTGACACCTGGGAAAAGAGTACAGTTGTGCAAGAGCTTTGACTTCAGTGCCTGCATGGCAGCAGATCTCACTGATTTCATGTTGCTGCTTGGTGGAAGCTAGTGTGCCTCCTTGTGTGCTACAAGGCTGGGGAGAGACTGGTGGGAGATACTGAAAAGCTGCTGCTACTGTTGTGTGTGTGTGTGTTTTATTGTTTTTTGGTTTGTGGGTTTGGCTTTTCTCATTCACTTGTTGTGTTTTGGTTTGTTTTGGGGAGTTTTTTTGTCTTGTTTTTAAGTAGAAATGCAGCGTGTACCAGGTCTCTATGAACCTGTGGAGGTGAGGTGGTGTGGAAGGTGGGCTGAGGCAGTGTGGGAATCTCTGGAAGATGAGTTGCATCCACGGGAGGGAATGGGGAGGAGGAGGAGCCCTTGGCACACGATCTGGAGGTGAAGGAGGTGTCTGGGACAGATAGAGGGTGGTGTAGGATTTGCTCTGACAAGAGGGAACTGTGTTAGAGAGCAGGCCCCTGCAATGAGCAGGGTGGGAAGGTGTTAGAGAGCAAGGCGGTCGAGATCCATTCCCAGATGCGTAGCTGCAGCCATTTGCCCTAGCAAATCCAAATGACTGCCTAGAAAGGGGTTTAGCTTTAATTTATTTTCATTTTGGAAACCTAGTTTGTGCCCCAGACAATGGCAATACCACTACCTCAGGGCTGCTGCCCACTTTAAACCAAGCAGAGTGATGTCAGTGAATCCAGGAGTCTCTTGGATTCTTGCGGCAGGGAAGGATGAGCCAAGGCCTTACTTCCCTATTCTGCAAGGTGACGTGAATGTGGTGAGGCAGGTCATGCCTGTGAAAGTTGTGCCTGAAGGAGCCTCAGAAATAGGCCCCCACAGAGCAGCACCCACAAACCAGCCCCTGCTCTGAGGAGCCAGCCCGTATGGCCAGGTAGGTTGGTTTGCTGAAGAAATGCCAAGCTGCAGTCTGACCATAAAGGGCAGTGGAATGAGCTGCAGCCAGCCCTGAAGGGGACGTAGGAAGCACATTTCTCTGGAAGAGTTTTTCTCGGGAGGCTGGGACTACAAGACAGATGGGGCACTAGGCAGCTGTATTCCAGCTATTGAGGTTTGCCACATTAGTTCTCACCAGCAGTGTGAGATGAACAGACACAATTCCTGTGCCTGAGCTTGAGCACTCCAGTGTAGAGCTGCTGTTGGGGAAGTAGGCAGCAGGGAATGCAGAAACCATTGCACCTTTATCCTTAAGTGACTCTGCTGCATTTCACTTTAACTTCAGGATCAGTTTGAAACCAGTTGTTTATAAAACAATCTACAAGGTTGCCAGAGCTGCCTTTTGAGTACTTCCAAGTATTGGCAGTCTGTCTGTTAGTTTATACACTCTCACCACAGATGTTATGAAAACAATCTCCTGCCTCCTGTAACATCCAGATTAAATGTTCTTTCTCACGCTTGCTAGCTCTTCCTGAAGTCCCCAGCAACTTCTGCTTTGGCTAGTGAAAGTGAATACCAAAGCTTGATGAGCAAGTTTGGCTGCAGAATCCTGTGGGGTGCAGACTCTTTCTTGCAAGAAGGAATCCTCTCACACTGGTGAGCTGTGAGCAGAAGTGAGGGAAGATGTCCTACCAGGGACCAAGGTTCAAGAGCAGAAGTGTGTCTGGGATTTGGGAACTTTCTTGTTTTCTGTTAGATTTCCCTCAGTATCTCAGTGGTCATTAGCAAGGAGCTTGCACTTGGTTAGAGCAGTGAAGAAGCTGGTTACACCAGCTTTTATGTGATGAGAAGATGCAGAGAGCACATCACTGTTCAGATGGCTATCATAAAATAAAATTAGCAATTTCATGCCTGGCTATAGTGGCAGCTAATTAGCTGAAGTCTCACTCATCTGAGCAAGGCAATAGCAGGATTATATTGTCTTCCTATTAGGCAATAGTCTTGCCTGACATGAAATGAGATGTCTGGTGATTCTCATAATTGCACACAGCTATTTATTTTTTACCATAGCTAGATTGTCTCACTCTTTAATAGGCAGCAAAACGGTAATGAGATCTTCCCTCCTCTTGAATACCTCATGAGCTGTACTGAGGACTCCTATGCTCCTGTACAAAGGGGAGGGTAAAGAAGTAGAGGAGGAAGCAATCTCTTTGTCTCTACCCTGAAATCGGCTTTGTGCAAAAGAGTGGTCTGCTAGCTTCTGTCTTAGTGGTGAAATCCCTGGGGTAACACCTTCTCACTCAATCCTTTATTCTCCCAAACTAAGAGAACTTCTGTCACATGCTCCTATTAGCACCAGACAGACCTTGTAAGAACTTTGCTAACTGACTACAGTTGAGCATGTAATTGCATATAATATGCAGAGATGTTTCACATAAGGATAAAAGCTGAGGACCAGAAGGTTGAGAGTATGGCATGTTTCAGGATCCTGGAAGACTTGTAGTGCTTCCAGCTGCTGTTGTCAGCTTCCATCAGTAAAGCAAAGCCTGCCTCACTGTCAGTGAGAGGTTATGATTAGGGTCCATGCAAGGGCAAAGAAAAGCTTATTAAAACTGTAAAGCTCACCTGTTTATAGCGGACTAATTGGTGATGGAAGCAGAGAATGTCTTGATAATCTGGTTAGGGGGTGAGGGGGGTATGTTTCATAGAATCATCATAGAATAGTTTAAGTTGGTGGTCCACCATCCTCAATACTTTTCAATGAGCAGGAACATCTTCAACCAAATCAGCTCCATCCAACCTGGCCTTGAACGTTTCAGGTAATGGGACATCTACCACCACTCTGGACAACCTGTTCCAGTGTTTCTACACTAATATTGTGAGGAAGTTTCTTCCTTACATCTGATCTGAATCTACCCTCCTTCAGTTTAAAGCCGTTACTTCTCTTCTACTGTAACAGGCCCTAGTAGAAGGTCTGTACCCATCTTTCTTATAAGCCCCATATTTGTGCCATTGAGTCTAAACCTGCCTAGAGAGCACTGCTGCTGTGAGACATGCCAATGAGAGCAGCCTGACATGCTGTACAGGAATGAATGTAAAGTGTGAATGCAACTCTAACAGCTCTTTTTTGTTACAGAGTCAGTTGCAAGGACAGTGAGGGCTGGGACAAGAAAAGCTGAAGCTGGAGTTTGTCTATTCCTTGGAAATGGATGAAAACCAGTGTTGATAGGGTTCCTTGCCTTGAATAATATCTTGTTCATGGGAATGAGACCCGAATAATGAATGAAGGATGAATAGCTATGCAAGAAGGTTCTAGTTTAGGAAAACTTTTGGCACTGGAAATTCTTATTAATATATAACTAAATTTATGTCAGCTGTGGGATGGAATTGATTTAAGAACACCTCTTACTTCTGTATTCTGAAAAACTGTAACTCTGGAAAAAGGAACAATTACTTTGTTTGGGGTGAAATGAGTTGAGAAGGTTAAGCTTAGGTTTAGGCAGTTGTGTAGAAGGTCCTAGAACAGCCTTTGTGATCTCAGCACCCATGGTACAGCAGTGCTTCAAAGCTGACCAGAAAACCAGCAATTGTGGTCAGCCTGCTACTAGCACTTTGTTACTTGGTTAGGGGAGACAGAAGTTCAGCATGATTCCTTCCCAGGCCTAGGCTTTGTCACAGCATGGTGTCAAGCTATAGGATCCTACTGAACATAATTCTTTCCACTATCCATGGAAGTCTCTTAATATGTAAAAACAACTCACATTCTGCTCATTTTTCTTGCAGACCCTGACACTACATCATAATTGCTGAGATCTTATGTTTTCTAGATAATACCCTTGAATGCTGCTGTTTTCTTGTTCTTCTGCAAGCCTTGAGAGCATAAGAACTAGTCATGGCCCATACCTCTATTCCAAAAGCAAAGCCCAACCTCAGCTATACATCCAGCGTTCAAAAGAGTTTGATGTTGCAGGCTCAGCCACAAGTAAAGCACAAGCCCAGAAGCCCTATCTGCCTGCTTGTGCAAATGTCTGAGATTTGTGAAGAAAAGGAGTTTCCAGTTACTTCCTATCTGTAATCCTAACTTTAATTGAAGACTGCTGAGGCACTGCATCCCTGAAAGTAATCATGGCTTGCAGAAGCTTTCTGGCATACAATCACATCTTTCTTTTGGAAACCTACATGGAGGAATGAGACTGAAAATCTTTGATACTTATATTTTGCAAAGAGTTATAAATCCAGTCTGAACCCTGGAGTTCACTTAGTGCTGCAATAGGCCTCCCTGCAAGTTCAGCCAGAACCACCGGGTGTTTGCCACAACAGCCTCATTATGTCTACAAGCCTTCTAGTATTGCAGTAAAAACTGTTTATTACAACCTCCTAATGCTAAACTGTTGTGTGCTGAACCCCGAAGGTCTCAAAGCAGGGGTAGTTCCTAGGATGTTACTGATGGCTATGTGTTGGAATGTGCCTGTGAATACAACTTAGTGTTGAGTAACTTTATTCCTACCTCTAGCTTCTAGAGAGAGCACAGAGTCATAAAATTTGACATGCTTTGCTTTGAAATTCAGCACGGGTGACAGAACTGCCTGGTGTCTTTCCACCAGGGACACAAGCCAGGGTTTGGGCTGGAATTAAGATTTATTGTTCTGTTCTGACTTTTCTTGCCTACAGGGAAAGAAGAAAGGCTAGTTCCAAGAAGGGCCATGGATGTTTAGGTACCAGCTTGAGGTGAAGTGAGGCAAGGTTTGGGCAGTATTCAGGAGAGCCAAGGACTAAAATGGGTTTGGAAGATCTATTCAGGGTTTGTAGTATTAAGAAAAAGGCTGGTGAGGTTTTGGCAATTGCATGAGGCTTGATGTGGGAAGTAGTTGCTGGGCTGAATTTAAAACTAAGAACAGGAAGGAATGATTGCTAGAGATGGTCTTATCAGTGAGCCCTGTACAATGTGCAGTGTTCATATGAAGACTTGGCCCAGTAGCTACCCAAGAAAGAAGAAACAACAGGTAATCTAGAGTCCTCATGAGACCTTCATTATGCTTTTTGCATCAACAGGAGTCTGAATGTCTGGAAAATTCTTTCAATTAACTTCATAGTATTCAGTTCCAGAAGGACCAAGATCTCTGCTGAGTACTGCACTCGTAGCACCTCACCCTAGGTTCCCACATGGTTGACATCTAACTTTAACCACTAAAGAGCCCTTCCTGCCTGCTCCTACGTGATTTTCATGAAATGCTCACCAGAGGAAAGTTTGTCATGTTCTAAGGCTTCCCCTCAGCCACAAGCTGATCTTCATGTGGAAATCACACTAGAACAACTTATATGGGGTACTGCGAAGTCATCAGCTGTTGATCTCTTTGTCAGCATTGTCCTACAGTTTCAACAATTCTTCTGTGAGTCATGTAATGTATCAAAGTGCTGATTCTACTCCTTGGAAATCAAGAGTCGTTCTAGATAATAACTCAGATATATTTGATCCTGCCTCCTTTCAATGATACAATATTTCATTTCAGCTTTGCATTTTTAAAAATGTCATTGCATTGTCTTTCAACAGTTTTTCTCCTTTCAGTACTTCTCTGTCCTTCACCTACCCCTGCTCTAACCCTTCTTAAACTACAGACTTGGAAAAAAAAGGAGTGTGAAGGCAGTGTTGTTATATGGGATAAAATATCCCATTTTATCCCATATTTCAGTGCAGAACTAGCAGCTTGAAATGTTTTGATCTCTTAAAAATCCAGGGAGTGAGGCTCTTTGGCAGGGATCTATCTTTTCTCATCCTTCAAAGGTCTCTGACTCCATTAGGGCTTGGAAAGGAGAATGGATTTTGAAGGCCTTTGAGCAAGTTGCTTTGATATGAAAGGGGCTCAAGTTCCTGCGATCTGTGCATATGAGGATTTCTTTCTTGGAAGCAGTTCCTTGGACCCATGTGTCAGACCACATTGTCATCTTAGTGTACTAAGACTCCTTTCCAAAATGCTCTGAGGGAGGTTGTTTTGCTTTAAGGGAAAGAGGAGGAGGAGAAGGGAGTTTCCCCTGTGCTTGCCAAGGTAAGAGGCAAACTTCTTCTGAAGCTACTGACAGTCCCTGTTACCCTCGAGTGTTTCTCATCATCACCTATTACTACCAGAGAGTTTATGAACTTCCTCAATGGCTCATTTCAAACTGAAGTGTCCATGTTCCTTCTAGAGCCTGCTGCTTACCGGCTCCATCCCAAATGCATGGGTATGGGCAAGATTCTCATAACTTCAAACTTTAGCCATAAGCTCTCAGCATACTACATCAAATGCTGCCACCAGCTTCAATCAGGGAATACAGGCTGCCTCTCAGCAAGAGAAGACAAGAAGCTGGTTTAATTGGGACATTCAAAGATGTGGACTTAATTAAGCAATTTTGTTCATCTCGCCTGGGGATAGGAGGAATGACTGTAAATAGCCAATGGAAAGTTTTATGAGAACAGTTAAGTATCTGCTGCCTCTTTTTGTGCTTCCCATACAGGTTGGAGATCTTCAGTCTACTTTCAGCTGATAGATTAATGTTTATCATTTACAAGTGCTGCTCCCATCACCCTTTCAACAGCCTGTTGCCACATACTGTTCTATCTGGCTGTTTCCCCCTGGGAACTGTGTGTTCCCCATCTGTGATCCATAGTGGAGAGTAGCAAACCACTGTTTGGGTCAGATACCTCATCTGACGGTGAGATGATTCCCAAACACTTCTCATTCTAGAAAAACTCAAAGGTTGTATTATCTTCCAAAGAGATAAACTGGCATGCTTTCTTTTGTCACTTCTTTCTGGCAAAAATCTGCAATCACTTTTTTGTGTAAAAGAAACAATGGATTTTTTTTTCTTGTTAAAATGCCTACAGATTTTATTTTTTTTTAAATTAATAAAACTTGGAATTAAAAGAATGAAGGGGGTGTGCACTGCAGATTTTTTTCTGTTTTTCAGTAAATGAAAAATCTTCAAAAGAAATCTGCTGCACATTGCTCCTTGTCTCTAGGAAAAACAATTTCTTGCATAAGCCCTGTGTGTATGTTAAACACCTTACCCTTTCCCCTTTCTAATGTTAAGATTTATAGGCTTCCTTCCCAGCTGCTAGTCTTTCCTCCAATGAAGAAAAATAAAAACAGCAATAAATAGATTCACAGTACTAAGGCTATAAATTTCTACATCCAGTTGCTAAAACTAATTCATCATTTTAACATAGGCATGAACTCTGATAAGATATGGACCTGCAGCATTTAGCCCATCCCACAAATTTTTATTTAGTTACTGCACTTATTCCATTGGGGAAAAAAAAAAAAATCTACTTGTGCCAAAAATTGATGGGTCATTTCCCAGCTAACAATTTCATAGGGATATCAGAGGTGTTACCTACCAGGTCCCCATGTGACAGAGCTGTGGCCATTTGGGAGCACTGTTCTGTTGCTCTGTATTTAGTTCAAGTCTCAGTACTGGCTATATAAAATTGAAAGTGTTTCTCCTTTCTGCTCCTTTTTCATTTATAGCTCTATAAAAATCCACAGCCTTTATCCCAGCTCCCGGTAAATATTTAGCTGTCTTTTAAATCTAGTACACAAACATTTGCAATAAATAACATATTTATATAAACAATCTCATTCTCTTAATAGGTGTTCCCTAAATTAACTTATATTACCAGAATGTCACGTGAAAGGTGGGAGTTTAGATTTTTGCCTGTCGGTGCCCCCAGAAAAGTAGAGACCCTGATGTCTGACAGTCTGTCAGTATATTGTAATGAGACCCTTCACAAACAGATTCACGAGATTGGAGGGTGCTTTGGCTACCCTGTTAGGGAGGACTCAACAGAATGAAGACCCCTCAGTGGGTCCTGTCTAGGCATTATCCACTGCCAGCAAGTGAAAGGACTCAATTCAACAGTTCACAGAATAACACTCTCTATTAATACAAATTGTGACAGATTAATAAGGATTGAAGGATGTCAGTGATAGTGTCTACTGCAAAAATATGTTTTAAAGCAATCTACTGGTATATTAAACAAGCACAAGTTCTAATATGAAGCAGTCTACTGATGTATTATGGGGCAAGCACAAACACAAGCTCTAATCCTAAAAGCAGTACTTAGCGTGCATAGAATATAATTCGTACCCACAGCATCCCTGTGGAGAGGGAAGATAGGCTCAGCCCATCGACTGAACCCAGCAGTTTCAGTGGAGTCTTCTTCAATTATTCCTCTGTCCCCAACTTACTTTTATACTATTTCTTTATATTTAGGTGGAGCTTGAGAGTGGCTTTAGTCATAAATACCTTTTATTTCTGGTTGGTGTAGAGTTCTCTCACCATACCTACTGGGAGGGGCCATGGTCATGGCTTGTCACCTGAGGAGGAGATTTCAACATGATTGTTGGCTCAGCAGCAGAAAACCTTGATTCTCCCTTGGCTGACAGGTATTGTATGGTCTAATGCTCTTCATGGTACCACAATATTTCCCCTTTCTGCTGGGATTTGAATGGAGGGAGGTCATGTAGTCTCCACTCAGTTCCAATCTCCATTTGCTTCCTCTGAGCAGGTGATTATCTTTGTACGGGGAGCATGTCAAACGCATTCCATTCAGGGAGGTACGGCTGCTTTTTTACCATAGAATTCTGAATCTCCTCCAAATTTTGACCCTATCCATCATCCCATACCAGAGTAATGTGTTAGCGCATATATTTATATTCCTTATTTTCTGTAATATCTTTTCAGAAGTTTTAAAGAAAGTATAAGTGTCTGAGTCTATCAAAATTACAAAACTATTTTCACCAAATCTGTTCATTAAGTATATATACAAGGTCAATTTTTAGAGGAATTGTATTAGTATGAACATTCTGTGTTCCATGGCAACTTTCTTGTTGTATTTAATTTCTTTTTCAGCTAAAAACATTTAGCTTCCTTACTTCTGATCTGACATGACCTGATGTGGTATTCACTCTTCAGCAACTGTTTGTCCTGGCATACTCTGGATTTAGCTAACTGACAAGGTGTTTTCTTTTATGCTCAGAAAGCTTCTATGAAAATTGGTAAACTAATTCAGTGGTAGTGGGCAGAGAGGTGGAGGTAGAGGTAAGAAAGGAACAAGCCATAAGATTCAAAGAACGTGCTTTTAAAAGTCAAGAGTTCCCCAAAGTGAACTTCATCTCTCTAACTTTGGGAACACACCTGAGGTGCCTAAATTGATAGCCTAGTCACAGTTGAAAACCTAATCTGAACTAGGAGGTGAGCCCTTTAATAGCTGCTGAAGAAAGTCTCAGACTACAGATTAGAGTCACTACTACATGGCCATTCATATCTCTCTGCCCCCTTGCTTGTGGGATCTAAACATGGGTAACTCTTACACTTAGTACACATGGCTACCCTACCCTTATTCTCAAACTTGGCTGATTCTTTCAATTTTCAACTCTTGAGTAGGATCTGAAATGTCTCTTGGGCTATGCTCGTTGCAAACATATGTTGGGATGTAGACTACAACTGTGGTAGTGATGGGAGAGAAAAAATAGTATGTGAAACCACCCTCTCCCCTCCACCCTCTTTGTCACCAATCCATCTCCATGGTTTAACATTTGTGATCTGAAGAATCTGTTTCACAGGCCCTATTTCTGGCTCATTTTGCAAGTTATTCCATTTAACAGACTTTGCCAAAAATGGCTGATGATAGCATGAGGGAGAAGTCTAATGGCTTTCAGCTACAGTATTCACATTAAACCGCTGCCACAGTGTTGGCATTAAGTGAAATTACTGCTGAACTGGAATGTTCTCATCTCAGTCAGTAGAACCTGCTCTGAGATGTCACATCCTTCCCAGGGTGGCAATGCATGCCATAAAAATTGTTGAAGACCTGTAGGTCTTCCCTATTTACAGGATTATCTGGCAAATTTTTTTGTTTCACGGATTATACTTGAGATGTACTCTTTCCACTTCACTGAAACTGGCAGATCCCAGACTACAAATGTGGGGATTTTTTTTGTTGTTGCTGTTTGTCTGTTTTATTTAGCACTCTAGGTTGTTTGGATCTAGGAACCTCAGGTGAAATATCATTCATGTCTGTGATGCCTGATATCAGGCAGGAAAGGCTATTTCCAGCACTATCAAGAAATTATTGTTAGGAGACTTCAGAATTCCTTGCTAAAAGCAGGCTGTTGGCAATGTTGGTTAAAGCTGGATAAAGCTGTTAGAAGGTCATGAGAATTCATTGCTAGGAAGCAGAGAGGTAAGGGTGGGGACAAAGTCACAGCTCCTTAATTCCTAAAAGTTTAGGTAGTCCCAGTGGAACTCCAAGGGGCAGTTTCAGTGATATGTGAGGTGGGAGTGGTGGGTGACTCTGCCATGCCACTGCTCTCTGCCCTACAGTGAGCACAGAGTCAGTATATGATGGGGAAAGAGGGGTAAATGTTACACCCCACTTTTTTAGGTTTTATGAATATAACTTGTTCATAAATCCTTCATAAGCAGATGGTTAGTTCTCACCTAAATTAACAATTAATCCCATTTGTTCAGATCCTTCTCCACTGTGCATTGCAGTAGCTTTCTGAGCATATGAGCTCTGGAAACTGCACTTTTCCTGGCAACCCTGTGACCAAGGAGAATAATCCTGCTGCTCTGGTAGGGTCTAGATCTAATCTCCTAACTACTGGCCCATGAAAGAGCAGAAATCTCAACCTTTTCTTCTGAGATCCTTAGCAGACTGCAGTTCTGATTAGTTGTGGCTGGATGAGAATGCCAGGCTTCATTAGAAATTTCATCCTTTTGAAATTCCTCAGGAGCCAAGCAAGGATAAAAAGGGCATCTACCAAATAGGGACAATAATCAACATGTAGGCTGCTGGCAACAACATGCAGAATGAGGTACATCCTGGTTCTGCTCCCTAATATTCTCCCTTAACAGCCCACAGGCATCCTGGGGAAGGAAATACAGCAGACCAAAGGCCAGGGAACAGACAAAACAGGAAAGGTACAAGCATTCAAGACCCCTTACAAATGAATCTGATTTTTTAAAATGCATCCCACCTTCGTTCAGAAGCTTTATCAGGTGCCCTCCTGACCCTTTGTCCCTCTGTACCTCTGCTTTAAGCCTGTTTGTCCTGTATGTTTCCTAGTTGTGAATGCTGCCTTGACATTTGTAAACATCCCATTTTATCAAAATTTCTTGTTCTTTGACTAGATGTTTTTCTCATGCCCCTGTAGTTGAGACAGCTGAATTTTGCTTGCTCTCCTGCAATTATTTCTTTTTCTGCTTGCAGTGAGTTAGGGAATGGAGGAGTTTGGCTTCTTTTTGTCATTTCTATCCTTCCAAGCAGCTGGAATTTATTTTAATAAAGTTCATTTCAGTGGAGCCTGGAGCCATAATACATGAGGCTGTGATCTCAGATGAGCTCATAAATTAAGTAGGGTCAGCTCTGGTCGATGCATGCACAGGAGACCTCCAAGAACACCCTGTGTGCTGATCAGCCTGTGCCAAGTATACAGCAACTGCCAGACTGTGTCTGCCCATTAAGCTGTCTCTTTTGGTATGCTATATCCAGCCACTGCCAAGTGCTTCAGAGGGAGATACATGATCTCTGCATTGGGCAAGTTATTCTTAACTGATTTTAAGATCCTTCTAGACATTTGTGGCATGAAACTGCTGGTCTGCTGTCTCACATGTGCAAGAGTAGTTGGGGACACTGGACCCTGGCTGCTTACACAGTGCCCGGACCACTCGCTGACAGTTGTACCAAAGGCTCTCTTGTAGGCTGCTCTGCCATCAGCCCCATTTCAGACTTCACTGTCTGTCCTGAAGGATGAATGCACCACAGAGGTATCTTGACTTCACAAAGGGAGTAGACAGCTTGAACACACCCTTTGCAATTTTTCCTCTGAAGCTAGGTAGTTAGTATGGAGTTTTAAAAGATATACAATCTTGTCAAAAAGACTTCAAAAGATGGTGACCTCCACTGCTATGCTGTTGCAGTTCTGACTGCCCAGAAATTGTATCTTATTTAAATAAGAAAGAATTTTTCTTGTTGAATTTCCAACTATTGGTTCACATTATGTCTCTGACTAAAAGACTGAAACGCCTGTCTGCCTCCTTCTTCTGTTAAATGCTTTTCTATGTGTAAATCCCTGTATTCAGCAATTATGTCACCTCTAAAACTTCTCTCCTGTAAGCTGAATTAATTGGATAGAATAAGCCTTACATTCAAAGTCTTGTTTTTGCATTTCCTGTGGTCCCTACTTCAGATTGCCCCACTCAGCGATAGTTTGTGTGCTTTGATATCCAGAAGCAAGTTTTTAATTCTGATTACAATAAAATCCACATATTAGCAGTAAAATAATCATTTAGGCTATTTTTTTTCATCAGTGAACCTCCTAATTTAACCTTTTCTCTCCCAAGTCAAGGAAACTCCTGAAAATACTAGCCATTTTTTCCTAGTAAATGTTAACATCTTTCCTAATACCTTGACCTTGACTTAGTGTTTAAAGTCAACTATGAGACACTATGAAAACTCTGGTTTCTGGAATAACACTATGTGGGAAGAGAGGCCCTCAAAGAGCAGGAAGGTCTCCAGGTCAGGAACTTTCAAAAGCTGTCCTGTGACCTTCCCACTGAAGAGGGATGCACCAAGATTAGGAGAACTCTATTCCCTTCTTTTATAGTTTCTGGTGATGAGTGAGATAGGACTATTTGTTTTCTTTCTCTTGTTTTTCTAGTCCCTTTTCCTCTTGCCATATTGCACTACTTCACCAGCCATGGAAACAGAGTTTGTACAGAGTTATTACTCACCAAAAGACTGGTCTGCTTCCCACTTCTCTTTCTTGATGCCTTTTCTTTTGCATAGTTTCAAGCATCATTATCTCAATGCTTCGGAAGCAACAGAGTCAAATGCTGATAGAACATGCATTAGGTGGGCTGCTTCCCGTGACAAAACTGCTAACGTTTCTTATTTCTGACCAGAGGGTCTTTTTGTGACTCCCTTCAGGGTTTTTTCTCAGCCTAGGGTGAAAAATCTGCTATGTGGCTGGAGTGCTGGGTGTTTCAATTTTTATTGGTTTGAATGTAAAACACATAAACAACAGCTTCTACATAACAAACAGGCAGATGCTAATCTCCAAGTCTCGATTGACTTTGAGTTTGTTGTATATCTGAATCTGAGTCTGTAAAGGGACTGTGACAAAACACAGCATTAATTGGTGCTGCTGATTAGCTTCCTCATCTTCTCAGTGTCTGTGCCATCACCGGAGTAATACCGCTTGCATGGTGTCATAGGAGTGGCAAATATTCTGGGTCTGGATACCAGTGCTGATGCAGGCTTCTGAAGTTTTGTCTGGGCAAGGACAAGGACTCAGTCAGTTGTTTTTTCTTCTGGCTGACTGGATTTACTCTGTAAGGGCTGTGTTTTATTTTCTTCCTGAAGCAAAGAAGATACTCTTCAGCATACAGCCTGTGTTTCAGTTATAATTTTTTTTTCCCAGGCTCAGTTTCCAGGGTGTACTGCATGTGCCTGTATATCCATTATCTCCTTTGTTTTGTGCTGTCAGTATCAAAATGCTGCCCCTTAGATTTCCAAGGCAGCCTTATCCAATCTCAGGAATGCTACAATAGCCTTCTCAGTAGCTATTAGGTGCCATGGATGACTGGGCTGAAGTGGCAGAGACTGTTAAATGGTTGATGTGGAAGAAAGATGTACTGAGTTAAGACAAAACAAATGGAGAGTGGGAGAAAATTGAATCAGAGGTTCTGAACATGCCTCAAGAAGGAAACTTCAAACATTTTTTTATTTCTCTTTTGCAGAAACAAATAGAATTCTGTAATGACCTCTTATGTGTTGTGTGAATGGGCGTGGATGTGGGTGTCTCTGTTTCTGAGTGTGTCTCCATAACATGCTACAGATGTTTTTCTGTTTGGTTGCTTGTTCTGGACATTTTGTTCAGTTCTTCTGCTGTGTATTGTTTTCCAGACCATGATAAAATAGCTTATCCTCAGGCACTGGGCACTGATTGATGGAGGCATAGCATCCATTTCAGATTTATGACCTTTCAAGATCAGGAAGAACTGAAAAAGCAATAACAAATGAGAGATCAATGCTAATATATGCTTGATAGCTTTGGGGTGACAAAGAAGAGCCATTGGCATGAACTAGGTCTGGGGACCTTCCCTGTGCCATAGCCAGAGGGCACTAACAGGCTCTGCAACATTCTCCCACTCCCTGGCAAGGGCTTTGGCTGCCTGTGCCCATGACCAGGTCTGCTATGAGCAGCTGTAACCTGGGATGAGTCGCTGTGAAACAAGCTGTGTGAGATCTGTGTGAAGCCTAGTCAGGGGTCTCCTGACCACACTCCTGAGAGAACTGGGAGAGTGCTTGGGAGCCACATTTAAGCTCAGGCCCTTTGTCCTTAGTGGGGCTATACTCAATATATGTCCATGTCTGACCATGTACCTACTCCCTGGTCCCTGACCTAGTGACTGGAATTCATAGCCTGACTTCAGAGCTGCCTTGTGTTTGTGGACTTGTCTGGCAACTGCTGGATTGAGTCCAGCTGTGACTAGTCACTGAACCTTCTCTGTTTCCTTGCTCATGCGCTGTGGACCTGCACTTTTGTGAGTGGGAGCATACTTAAGAGATGTGTGGAGACATTTACAAGACAAGATAGGCTTTTCCTACATAATATCACAACTAGCAAGCATGAGTAGCACATGATTTATTCTAAAATAGTTCAATGCGATAATGTATTTTGAGAGGTCATATGTGCCTTTTGTGGAATTGTTTAAATATATTGGGTTTATGGAAAGTTAGTTAACAGCAGTCCCAGGCTCAATGGGTTAATGAAGAATAGAGTGCACTTAATCCAATCCAAACTGTACACTAGGTACAGTGTCTCACAATGCTCTGGACAGTTATCATAGGGTTCTGCACCACATAGAGTATTTTAAAACTGGATCTCTTTACAGTTTTTATTTCCAAATGGCACTGACAACACTTCAAAGATCTTACAGTTCATGTGAGAGAAGCCTTCCAGCAAGAAATAGGAATTATTCTGGTCCTTTCCCATAGGAAAGTATTTTCCAGCTGCTGGGTTGTTGTTTTTTTTTTTTTTGTCTGACCATAGAGACTGAAAACAGAGTCTGAAATAAAAGCCTCTTACGGGCCACAGACAGAGATAGAGGAAGGCCATGTAGGGAGGGATTTTCTGACTGTGATTTCCTTTCTTGCTTCCAAAGCCCTTGCCACATTCTGCATTCCACTTAATCCTCCAGATTCAGATGCTACTACTACTAGGGCATCTCTGGGCCCTTTTCCAATCAACAAATGGAGTAACTTGCTAGCTGGGGATGACTGACTCCTCATTGCAAGAGATTCTCTTGACTGCCAAGGACTCCCACCACATTGACTGAAGGAGCTTTTCTTAGGTGAACAGGTCCTAAGTTCTAAGATGAAGCAGGAAAGGGAGGAGGACTATACCAGCTGAACTGATCACTGACTTTCCAACACGTAAGCATCCTAAACTGTGGGAAATACTCATCCACGCTTCTTGAAGTCTCCACAATCTCTTCTTTGTCTCCTTTTTCAGGGCAGAACTGACAGGAACTAAATGAGACAAACAGCCTTATACTTAATTAGTGCAATTTCCCTCGAGTGGCCTGTTGCTCTTAGGCATAGACATAATCTGCTCTGCATGATATATATATCACAGATATTAGGAACAAAGGGTGGAAAACTATCTCCTATTTCTGTATACTATCTCATCCATTCATCTTTGGTCATTGAGGATGTCCTCTCCAGTCAAACCTGGACTGGGGATAAGTTCTGACAGGATCTCAAAGGAACAGCCTAATACCTCTTGCCAAAATAAGTATCTGGGGAAAGGCACAAGACTTCTTCTATCTCTGTAGCCTCCTCCATGCAGCAGAACCTGCGTGAGTTGTTCTGTGTGACTTCAGTTATAAGGTCCATGCTTGTATGTACAAGGAGGTTCTAAATACCAAGAATGTGAGCTTGGAAGAAGCTTTGGGTTCCATACAGAAGCAGCAAATCTAGCAACTCAAAAAGCAGTTAGAAGTGCATCATTGATGAAGAAAGTTCACTGTGTAGTGAGTATCACAGTTGTGCAACATTGCACACAGAGGCATAGTATGACATCCAGGCACTTGAGATACCTCCCAGTACACTAAACCCTCTTGTCTTACTGTAGCTGCACTGCTACAGACACTCAGCTGTTCCTCTGGGCAGCAGTAGAAGTTAACAAAGCATGAATATGTATGTTTCCTATGTGGTGCCTCCTTGCTCTGGCCTTATAACAAAGACCTACATAGCAAAGGCCTTTGTTTTCCCAGTTCCTCTTGAAAAGCTCGCACCCACTGAACTTTGGCCAATGCCTGCAGTAGGTACACAGCTATATTTAGCTTGTTTACTGATAATCTCCCTCTTAACCATTGGGAACATGTAAGAGTGGGATCCACTATTCCACATGTCTTAAGAGAAAATTTGTATCATTGTTATAGTTTCAAAATCTTTCATGGAATTTTTTTCTCCCTTACCTACACAGGGTTTTGGGAGCTGGAGCGAAACCCCCACTACCTGCTCCTAGAACCAGCTAACAAAAGAATGGCTGATAGCTTTGCCTTCCAAGTTAATGGCTGGGAAGGACTGAGGGAAGTGGGGCGAGGGAAGAGAGGTTTTCCTAGGCTTTTTGCCACAGTTCTCTCCTCCGGCTTCTGTGTGGGTGCCAGCAGGGGCTTGTGGAAGCACTTGGAGGGAGCTCATTTGTTTTGGCCCCCCAACTCCACTTGCCCTGTGCTGTTCTATAGAGAGAGAGCAGTCGTTGCTACCTGGATTTGCTACAGACTCCTTGAGGGCTGACACCACCTGCAAAAGAGTGGCTAAACCCCCACCCCCGCAATGCTTTCGGACAAAAGACAGGGAGAGAGTCTTTACCCTATGGGAAAGGTTTCCTTATAGCTGCCATTCCCACATGAGTTTTTTCAGAACCAACACCTCTCCCTGGGCCTGTCTGTGCCTTGCTGGAGTTCATGAATGACTCTCATGGCCAATGCCTCCTGAGACAAGGCATCACCTCCCACTGTCTGTAAATATAACTGTACTGAAGGGGCAGAGATAGGACTTGATCTGTTTGAAAGTTTTTGGTTAAGGTGTTGCTGTTCATTCTGTTCTGTTTTTTTGGTTATATATATTTGCAGTAAATAATTTTTATCCTTTTCTACACATTTTCTGATTAAAGTCTCTTAATTTCAAAGGTTGTGGTGGTTTTTGGGAAGAGGCCCCCTTCCTAGTCCAGATAGACAGTTTTCTTTTAAACTGAGACAATCATCAAAATTATTCTACCATGCCCTGTTCTGGTTCCCCTCTATCGGACAATCACACCAAGCTTTGTTGTCTTCAGGTCTAGTGATGTGGGATCGAAGCAGCTCAGATTGATCCTGCTCCTATACATTAGCCTAGTTCTTACAGTCGAACTGCATTTGGGCATGGGGAGGTAGCACTGCACACCCTGACCCAAAGGTAACTATAGTCTATTGTGGTCTACATATCCAGCTACTACTATCAGCAATGGCTAATCCAAAAATACGGTTTAAATTGCTTCACTTCTTTTCTTATCCAGTTCCCTTGTTCCTAGCCACATTTCAAAAACATGGTTTCTTAAACTCTGATCCCACTTCTCAGTTGTCATTCCTATTTCAGGGAGTAAGTAACCTACATTTTCATGAGTGGCTGAAAACTCCAGGAGAAGCTTAGTCAGAACTTTAATCAGAAACCAGTAAAATATGAGTGATAATTTTTCTTCCCCTGGGGATGAGGAAGAGTTAACAATTTGAAGACAGTAAAACATTGCTTCTAAATGGGGCTGCAGCCCTTTCAGATTGTGTCTTGATAGGTATTTGAATGGGAGGACTTAAAGAGGCTTCTAAGTAGCAATTTGGAAGGTAAGTATTAAATAGTGGTTAATACTTTATTACAGTGCTAGAGGGCACTGTACCGTTGAAGGTACTGTTTATGGATCAAATATAATAGCTAGGAGCTAGACAGTTTAATGGCTTGAGATTCCTTTACATGTTTTGTTAAAGAGACCTGTTAATCCTGACAGTGTTGTAACTCATAATAATTGCACTCTCCCTGTCTCAGGCACACTGTGTTTAATTCTTTGTTGTCCTGACCCTGTGGGCTCCTTTCTTCTGAAGATGTGCAAGAAAATGTAAACTGCTGCCATTCTGGATAGAAAAACATTCTGCCTGTAGTTTGCACTAGTACAAATGCCTGTATGTGGTTCAGGCCACATAAAGTTTGTAATGTCTGAAAGACCATTAGCATTTGCTTGTCTAACTATAACTGTGAGCAGCAGCACTCCATATAAAAGGTCTTCTATCCAGTTAGATCAACTTTACAGTTGATAGATAAGGATGAAATGTACCTCTAACTGCTGTCAGTTCAGATAAACAGAACTTAAAGCCCTTTTTACAGAATGCCACCAGTTGTCTTATAACACTATCATAAAGCTGGTGTCCATCACTGTGACTTTAAACAGCTTTCACCTTGTGCACTTCAGTATTACATGTTTCTCTGGTGAAAATTGCTTGTTTCATCTCTGCTGCTAGACTTTGAAAATAAGACATAGGGACACTATCTGAAAAATTCATACCTTTTCTACAAAGTTTTTTGGAATGTTTTGTTCACACTTTTTTCCACTAAAATGTTGTTTCATGAACAAAACATTCATATATTTATCTAAAATATTAAGATAGTTGTGGTTTTGAACAAGAATTCAATTTCAAGGTCAAACATGAGTATTAATTTTTTAAAGTTTTTTTTTTTATTCTCACTTCAATTTTTTCTTACTAGAAAGGGGAAAAAATGAAGTATTGGGATCTTACCTGCTTTTTAGAAATAATTTTAATTATCGAATTTCCTACAAGTAGTTCTTCTTAAAGTTTTGAAATCCCATGTTTTTGCTTAGAAGTTACTTTTAAATAACTTGACCAGTTATCTTTCTGAACTTCAATCAGTGTTATCATGTAAGTTCTTCCTGTATATTCAAAACATGAGGAAAAGTAAGTTATTACTGTTTCTGGACATCACTGAAAATACCTGTCCCAGACAGATACCATGACATGATATCATAACAGCAAGCAAGTCTTGAATGATGAACACACTGTGTTTTTGCATGGCCCCAGTCAGAAATCCACACAGTTAACAGATCCATGAAATCTACTGTCCAGAAGATCTAGTGAAATCAGTGAAAGTGCCTTGAGAAAGTGCTTTCTGCAATAAGTATATTGTGGGTTTGGACTTGGGACAGCATGCAACTGAAGGTCAGGGAAACTTGAAACTGTGAGGGTAGGCACCAACAGAGTAGATGCTGTTTTAAAAACAACCAATTTTATTGCAATTTTCTTTTTTTTGTAATTTTCTTTTTTTTGTAATTTTCTTTTTTTTTTTTTCATTTGCAAGTTGTGTAAATTAACTCTGAAGAGAGATCATACTGGACAACAGAGCTCCCTTCAGTGTCTTTTCTTACCCTACAGAATATGACTTCTTTCTCCACCTTGCATGGCTGTGCCTGCAAATCCCATTTTGAATGTTCCCAGGCGCCTGTTTCCAATGCAATTTCTGTTTGGCAATGAACTGCTGTTTTTCCTGCTTCCCCTACCATCCCCCAGCTCATGTTCTAAGCAGATGTGAGGTGGGCTTATCCTTCTTGGAAAAAAAAAAAAAAATCTAGGTGTTGGCCTATCATAGGAAGAGAATTATCTATCCACACTGCTCTGCATTCCATACTCCTTTCTTCTTCCTTCCCTTTCCATCTCACCTTCCCTTTTTATTTCCCTGCTGCTACCTTATAAACTACAGCTATCTCTCATTTTAATCTCCCCTTCCTGCTATCTTAATGGATTGAAGCCATCAGAATAATGAAGGAAATTTGTCAAAATCCTAGGAATTGTTTTGAGAAATGGCTGGTAATTTTTTACACATTGGAGTTTTCCAGGGAGATATTTTATAAGTATGCTGAATTTGATTAAATTGACAATTCATATCAGGAAAGCAAGAAAGACACTAGTATTGTCTGACAGTCACCTGTAAGGTAGAAAGTCTAAACCTAAGGCTGGATTTACAGCATTTCAGGAAGTTTCTTCCCAGTTGTATACATCTCCCTGTCCAAAAAATAAGAAATGTCAAAGAGTTCCACATACTAGAAAATTATTTCCTCACTGGCTGTTGCACATCTGTGATTGGTTTATAAAGGTTTAATTTTGATCTTAGCTCCTTATCCTACAGTACACTGAAGTATTTGACTTGGGTTTCTTGTTTTGTGACACTGCCAATGGCTATAGCCTTTATGCATAAAGTCTTTCTTGCAGGAGTTCTCATCATTCTGTTTTGCAGCAGATGGCACAGCCGTTCGTGTTACAAAACTACCGGATTAAGAGAACGAAGATTGCTGCGCATAAGAAAACCTCAGGTAACAGTGACTGCAAATGCTCCTGGTTTTCTGGCTTACTCTGCCCCCTTACAGCACAGTTACATGCTCCTGGGTACCATTTCAGGCCTATGCTTCACCCTTCTCTCAACATGTAGAATCATGGGATGCTGGCCAGCACACAAGGTAATGGCTGAGAGAGGGAAATAGCCAATTAAAGGATCAAAGTCAGGGAAATTAAGCCTTGAGAGGAAAGAGTACAAATAGGGTGGGGTTGGGAAGAGCAGGGTAATAGCAGCCCTCCGGGGAGACACCAGAGTAGGAAATGGAACCAGAATCAAAGCAGCTGAGGGCAAAACTATCCCATGCCAGGATTGTCTAAGAAGGGAGAGAAGCAGCACCGAAAGACAGAAATGGAAAAACTTTGTAATATATACACTGATTTTGAAAGTTGTTTAGCTACCACAGTCTCAGGGGGCCTACTGGTGACCTGGGCTGTGCAAAAAGACCTTCCTGTGCGATTCAGCAGCTGCATTAGCTGCCAGTGAGCTCCCACTTGGCTTCTCAGCAGCTTCCTTGCACCACTGTGCTGCCACTCGCTCTCCTTCCTTGCTGCCAGTGCCTGGGTCCCTCCTTCCCATAGTTCCTCCCAAGCCCCTATCATATCACCTCTACTTTTGAAGTAACGTTTATTAATATCCTTACTAATATCCCCCTTTTTTGACAAGCTAGATCCTTGGTTTTAATGCCTTGAGTACATGTAGTTGGTGACCCCACTGTGTTCTTTCTGCTTGAGCTTTACTGAGCCTTTTTTTTTTAAGGAATGTGCTCATATTGTGCATAGATTAAGTTGCCCAAGAGACACTTCTGCTGTAAAAGGTTTTTCACAGAAAATTAGATGTTTACAAAACAGAGATAATACTGAAATATTTGTTTGGGTTGATTTTCCCCCCTGAATAATTTTAAATGGCAATATGCAAAGCAAAGTAATTTTTCTTGTATGTCACACTGTTTCATTAAGGCACTAACAGAAGACACTTGATCTAGAAATTAAGATAAGTTGCTTCAATCAGTACGAAGTAGCAGGTGCCCTTAGTGATTAAATGTAATAGAGTATTTCCATTATTCTATTAAGCTTTGTGTCAGCAGTTGTCATAGTTCCTCTCATATCCCGAAATACTGTGAAAACATGTTCAGGATCTTGGAATGAATGTTTTCTGAAAGTGTGGACTATAAGGATTTTCACTTCATAGAAAATGTATAAAATTTGTGTTTGGTCTATAACAGATTGAAAAACAGGAATTTAAATACTTTCTTTTCTTGTGAAGGATGAAGTATTAAGTTTGATAATACAATGCATTTTTGACACAGTGAAGGTGCTATTCTGCTTCTTTATTTACTATATTATTTATGAAGAGCACAGGAGTACCTTCCTCTTGAGTACTGTGCTCTTCCCCTGTCATTTGGTGATTCTCACATGTATTGGGGTTTCGGGGATAAAACCTAACATCCTAGATCTATTAATTTGTTTAAGTTGAAAAAGACCTTTAAGATAATCAAGTCCAACTGTTAATCAAGCACTGCCAAACCCACCACTGAACCATGTCTCTAAGTGCCACATCTTTTAAATACCTCCAGGGATGGAGACTCAATCACTTCCCTGCACAGCCTGTTCCAATGCTTGATAACCCATCAGGGAGGAAATTTGTCCTGTTATCCAATGTAATCCTTCTCTGGCACAACTTGAGGCCATTTCCTGTTGTCCTGTCACTTGTTGCCTGGAAGAAGAGACTGACTCCCTGTGCTGGTTTAAAGGTAAACCAGCAGGAGGAATGAACCTATCTCAAGAGAGGTTACAAATCAGAGTTACAATTTACTAAAAGAATTACAATAAATACAACGATATAGAGAAAAATTGGGTTTAACCCACAAAGATGTATAACGCAGCACTCTGGGGCATGAACAGAATGGTGTTTGTCAGCCCCTCTGCTGAGCACCACATGGTTCCCCTGAGTGCAAAGTAAAAGGAAAACCTGTTGATGAGGATGATGGTTGCTCTCTTATGAAGAGTGGCAGTCACCATCCTGTTGAGGTTCTGGTCCTCCTCTGTATCCGATGAGTTGTACCCAAAGTCTTAAACCTCCAAGATTATATATGCTCAGGTTCAGGTGGGAATGCCCAGTACCTCTCCCAGGGTGGGGAATTTCACAATGGGTGATTTAACCATGGGTGAGTCATGGCATATTTTTGGAATCTTTGATGGTCTCGATCATTGCAGCTGCCTATTGTGCCAGTCCCTAATGGTCCCTTAGCAGACATGACCCCTCAGGCTGGGTGTGAAGGTGCTAATGCTTTCGCAGAGGGGAGTTATCACAGCTGAGTCATTGGTTTGAAGACAGGAACACTTCTCTATCTCACAGGGTCCTTTAACACCCAGCTTGTAGCCTGAGTGGGTGGGTGTGCCCTGGGCAGCTGCTGCAAATGATCCATTATTAACAGTTCATCAGAAATGACAAAGAGGATGTAGAATACACAGTTTTGGTTACACTCACATAGTGATAAACTGCTCCCAGCCACTGTAACTAGGACACCCTCACCTCACTGCAAACTTCTTTGAGGTAGTTGCAGGGAGCTATAAAGTCCCCTCTCAGCCTCCTTTTCTCCAGGCTAAACAATGCCAGCTCCCTCAGCCGCTCCTCATTAGGCTTGTGCTCCAGACCCTTCACCAGCTCCACTGCTCTTCTCTGGACATGCTCCAGCACTCCAATGTCTTTCTTAAAGTGAGGGGCCCAGAACTGAACACAGGATTTGAGGTGAGCCCTCACCAGTGCTGAGTACAGGAGGACAATCACTGCCCTGGTCTTGCTATTACTGATACGAGCCAGGAAGCCATTTGCTTTCTTGGCCACCTGGGCACACTGCTGGCTCATGTTCAGTCAGCTGTGGACAAGCACCTCCAGGTCCTTTTCCACCAGGCAGCTTTTCAGCAACTCTGCCCCCAGACTGCAGCGCTGCCTGGGGTTTTTGTGATCTAAGTGCAGGACCTGGCACTTCGCCTTGTTGAGCCTCATACAATTGGCCTTGGCCCATGGATCCAGCCTGTCCAGATCCCTGTGCAGAGCCTTCTTACCCTCCAGCAGAGCAACACTCCCACCCAACCTGGTGTCATCTGTGAACTGAGTGTGCACGCAATCCCCTTGTCCAGACCATCAATAAATATGTTAAACAAGACTGGCCTCAAAAGTGAGCCCAGGGGAACACCATTTGTGACCAGCCTCTAGATGGATGTAACTCCATTCTCCACCATTCTCTGGGCCCAGCCATCCAGCCCAATTTTTATCCAGTGAACAATACACTCATCCAAGCCATGCACAGCCAGTTTCCCCAGCAGAATGTTGTGGGAAATGGTTTTATGGTTTTTAAAGGCTTTACTGAAGTCCAGGTAGACAATATACACAGCCCTTTCCTCTCCACTAAGCAGGTCACCTTAGAAGAGCAAGACCTGCCTTAGAGCCACAGATACAGAAAGGGAAAACCAATGGAAAAAATACTTGAATGATGATTAGTTGGTACCCTGGGCTTTTAGTTGCCATTTAGATTTAAATATGCACTGCAACATGAGCTAAATACGACAAATGAGTCTTGGTGATGTGCAATCTGAGACAATCTTAGCCATGTATTTTTGCAAATGTCTATGGTCTGGCTTCTTGTGGTCAGCTACTGAGAGTGACTAGCTTGTATCACACACTCTTGCATAAAGCATTGTGTGGAACTAAATAAAACTGTAGAATCTGATAAAACTGTAAACGATACCTTGAGGTGGGTTATTGAGGCAACATCAAGGGGCCTCATACTTGGTGGACTGAGCTCTCTCAGCCCTCTCATTCACATCACGTCTACATTTAGGTTTGACAATATCTTTCGGGGTGCATATTGTATTACAGAACCTCACAATTGTAAAAGTCCAAGTCTGACAATCTTGTAAGTTAATAACAGAGGTTTTTTCTCAATGTAACCAGGAGGGAAGCATAGACAGTGTCTTATCTACTTAATTGAAATCTGAGAAGTTAAGTTCTGGTTTTATTTCTGTCAGCACAATTCCGGGGAAGTCAATCATATGGAACCAAGTATGCAATTTAATTCTAAATTGTTTGTTATATTCAAGATGCCTGTTTCCACATCGGGTGGTATCCTACCAATTCAAACTAAAACAATTTAATTTCTTTCTCAGATGAACTTCCACTGATTTAAAAAAAAAAAAAAATCACACATATTTTTCCTGACAACTGGTGCAAGACAGGTGAGGTAGCAATTGTGTCAGAAACAGAATTTGGACGTGTACACTCTCCCACAGCCTAGCCTCTTGCAAAGTGGAAGACAAATGGGGAAGGCTTGCGATAAGACATGGAACTCCTTTTGATTCATCTCCCATCAAAGTAGTAATGTGATTCTGTTAATTTAGATACATATCTAAGGTTCTACTCTGGCTTATATCAACTATTTATTATACTAATGTGTAATATATATATGTTGCCAATTCTGTGAGAACAGCTGTAGTTCAGTGTCCACTCTGGTTGCATTACTGTTTAGACAGACATTTTATTTTCCCAGAAATGTTCCTGAAAGGAAGAAGCGCACAGGCAAGGAAAAATGGGATTTTTTGAAAAGGTTTCTCTTATCTCCAGCTAGACCCATGCTGACTGAAATCATATAGGGATCCTGACTGCTGTTACACATATTCAAAACAAAAAGGCAAGCAAAACAGTCATCTGATGGTAGGAATAAGCTCAGTTCCTTTCATACTGGCTGGCCCCATCTGAGGAGCCTGGTCCACATGCTGTCAGGCAGTGCCTGACTTTCCAGCAGTACTGAGGAGTCCTCAGGACTTGTTCTGCTGTATCAAGTATCAGCATTCATCTTCAGCACTGATTTTTTATTTCTTCAAAAATTCTTCTGTGATGGAAAAAAACTTCATAAGCAAACCAAAGATATTACCTGGCCTTCCCAAATCTGATGAAAGCCTCATGGATGCATGATTCTCTTAGGCCACAAAGCAGGGAAAGGAATGTAAGCCAGGTTTCCCATATTCCCAGAAGGAGATTTTCCTGGTGGACCATTAGAAGGAAGACAGAACTATAGAAATATAGGCGTGCTTTTGACCTCCAGCCAGAGTGTAAGATGATAAAGAACATATTTTTTAAAAACAGTCATAGACCAATGGAGGTCAAAAGGGACCTCTGGAGGCCATCCAGTCCAGTACCTCCAATCCAAATGAGGTCAGCTTTGATTAGGTTACTCAGAGCATTGTATTCACCCAGGTTTTTAATAAGTCTGAGAATAGAGGTTCCTCCATTTCTTGGGGAACCTATTTCAGTGTTTAACTTTCCCATTATGACTTTTTAGTCCTGATACCTAGCTGGAATTTCTTGTGTTGCAACTTGTGTCCATTGCCTTTCATGACTGTCACTGTGTACTATGGAGGGAAGTATAATACCTTCCTTTAACCTTCTTCTGTTATGCTGAAGAAACCCATCTTTCCCAGTCTTTGTCTTCTCTTAATTACCATGGCCTCCGTTGGACTTGCTGCAGTATGTCTGTGTCCGTCTTGTGCTGGGGTCCCAAAAGTGACACAGTACTCTAAGTGCAGTCTTATCAATGTCACACTGATGCAAATAGTCACCCCTGACTCGTTGGCTCCACTCTTATTAATACAGCTCAGTATGTGGCTAGATGCCTCTGTTGCAAAGGGACATTGTTAACTCATGTTAGATTTGTCTTTCATCAGAATCCCCAGGCCTTTTCTGCAAAGTTGCTTTCTACGCAACTGGTGCCCTCTGGGTTAAAGAATTCACTAGCTGTGGTCAGGACAGATGACATCAATATAACTGCTGCTTTTGCACAGGATTATCCTGTACCAGCTGCAGGACTTTGAATTTGTCTTTCTTGAAACTCCATCAAGTTCCTCATTTTTCTATCTTGCCAATGTCCCTTTGAATAACAGTGCTGTCCTCTAGCATCCAAATTTCATACCATCCACAAACTTGCTGAGGTGCACTCTGTTTCAAAGTCCAGTTTATTAACACAGACTACACTTGATATCAAAAAGTATTGTTCCCAGTATTGATCCACAGGGACCACCAGTCACCAAGCACAACCTTTTGAGTCTGGATGTTCTTCCTGCTTTTCATTTACTTCATAGTCCACCTATTCAACCCAAATCTCACCAGTTTGAATATGAGAATACTATAAAGACTGCGTCAAAGATATTTCTATACTAAGATAAAACAATATTTACCACTGTCCTCTCATCCACAAGTAGAGCATACAATTTGCTAAAAAAGTGGTCCCTTCATGATGAAATCCAGTCCTCAGGGAAAGGCAGTGCAGAGCATGTTCTCAGTGTTCCCTGGCTTCTGCCTTCCCTCCAGAGGTCTTCCATGTATGAGATCAGTTCCAGCACATAGCTTCATTTTTCCAGTCCCCAAAGCTATACATGAGTTTCCCATGCAAAACTCAGCTTCTACATGCTTTCCTTCTCTTATTAACAGAAAGGAAAGATGCCAAGTACATGGGAATGCATGTCCCAAACCACAGTGACACGTAGGAAGTCTGACTTTGGCCACACTTGATAGTATTTTGTTTCCATCCAGTCTCTGCACATAATGTGAAGATGATAATGCCCTTCAGTGAGCAAAGCATAAATGCTCTCTGTCAGTCTGATAAACCCAGTTCATTTTGCATGCACTGCTAGAGAAGTTTATCTATCTATCTATCTATCTATCTATCTATCTATCTATCTATCTATCTATCTATCTATCTATCTATCTATCTATCTCCTAGCATCCTGTCTCTCTCCCATTTGTCTCCAATGTAGTAATCAGTGTGATCTTTAGAAAACACATTCAATAGTTATTATTACTAAGGTGTCTGGAGGTGCTGATAAAGTCCATGATACTGCTATAGCAGGTTGTATCCAAAAATGCTTTACCCAAACATTTTTTAGCTAAATAAGCAAATAAGAGAAAGACAAGATGAAATCAGAGTAGTGAAGCAATTTGTACATTATTGTTTAAATCAGGAGCAGAACCAAAATCAACAGATTTTAAATCTATTCAATCACCTGCTAGACCACAGTTTCTGTAAATATATTGTGGTGGTTGTTTACAAGCCTGGGTTACTAGTCCAGGCAACAGAATGCCTTTCATATTCCTTTCATCCTGTGTTAGTGCCCCAAAGTTACCCAGATCTTCCCAACACCTTCCAAACCTAAGGTCACATACTTCACCTCAGAGGAACACAGGACTTGTGTAAATAAATCTTAACCCTTGCTTTTCCAGGCTGTTCTAGAATCCAGGTCCTATACATACCAGTGTTTATCTCTCAGTCCTTTTCTTTGACTTCCTAGCCTTCTGGGTTAGGACTCAATGCCATGAATCTCCATGCTATATGTACCATAATTGTCCACTGGTCTTAGGAGAAGCTGATGCTGAAAATGTATGGAGTCTCCAGCCTTTGGCAGGCCAAATCTGCCTCCATTACCTGCAGAAGAATGACTTCTCTTGGTCTTGCAAGTTCATTTTTTTTCCCTTCCAAAATTTAAATTACTATATTCTGCCAAAATTGAAAATATTCCTGGCACAACGTGATTAATCACCAGAGTTTTTGCTAAGGTGTGTGCTCTGGACATCTTTCTGTTTTCCCTGCAGAATCCCCCTGGGTTAGGCAATAAATGTAGCCTGCATTCAGCCACCGAATCGGTGTCCGTGAAACCTTGAGTAAGGGGAGTTGGAGTGATGGTGCTGTATGTTTACTCCGAGTTGTGGGTTTGGCTTCTGTAGGACCTGGAGGTGAACCCTGGCTGGAGAAAACGTGACCCAAGAACATGCCTCTGGTTCTGCCACAGCCTTAAGGGGCAGGAAAACAAAAGCAAACAGGAGCCTGGGCTGGCCTTGAAATGCTGAGTGGGGCTTTCGGAAGGAAAGGAGAGAATGAGGTGCTTGGATTGTTTAAACAGCTGCAGTAAATCAGCAGCTCTCTTTCCCCTGCCCTTCCCTTGCTGCACAGCAGCCCCCACTATGCCAAGGAAAATAAAGTAATCCCAAAAAATGCAATCTACCACAGTGCATCTGAAACACACTACAGGACAGAACCAGCCCACAAACTAGAGAGTAAGGAAAGAGATGTCTTCAGATGAGACATAATAAGAACTGCAAAAATGTGTACCAGCAGCAAAGCAGAGCAGGAGGAAAAATACAGAGGAAAACACTCAAAAGGGAGAGGCCAAAGTTAATTTTGCTGTGAGCTGAGCCAGCTGGGCTGATCACAGTGAAAGTTCCTTTCAGTTACATCAGAATGGGATGTGCTGCTGCTGGCACCTGTAACTTCTGGTTCCTGCATTAGCTGCTCAGCCCAATTAGCTAACAAAGCTGTTGCTAACCAATGTGGCAGCTTCTTTGTCCAGAGTCAGTACAGCTCTCTGGGAACTTACAGCCTATCGAACCATACTCAGGCTACAGCTGAAAAATTTAGAAGCTTTTAAGAATCACATAGATTATAGAGGAGCTTGGGGGCTGCTGTTACATGAGGATCAAAGCAGTGTTTTGAGGACAACCCCAAATATGAGAATCCATAGGAAATCAGCACAAGAAACAGGTATGTGAAAATGCTAACACTTAATATACAGTAGAACTGAGTTTATTGCTACAAGTCATGTAATTTTCACCCTGCCCCCCTTTCCAGCCACTCAGCTCAGCTTTTTGCCTGGCTGCTGTGCAATCTGTTCGGCCAGTGCCCACTTAAGGATAGTTATTGCAGGGAGTGCAGTTAGAGACTTTGTAATTGCTCAGCTGATGGTGTAATGGTCTCTCTGAGGATTCAACCCAGCAACAGTAATGATACAGCTGGCCTGTCTTGCCTGATGGGATCATTTCCACTTTATTATAACTGTGATTTTCAGCTCAGTAATTCTGGAGTATTTTTAGACCTTCGAGATGAAAAAATGTTGGCTTTTTTGTTTCCTCTTAACTGGTGACCAGGAGAAAAATAAATTTCCAAGGAAAGTCAGACAGGGATCCCCCAGTTCAGCTTTCTTTCTGCACCCTTTCAAGAAGAGAAGGGAACTCTCAGCAATCTGTGAAAAGAGGTCAGTATGTTTCTGGGGAGGAACTGGGAGCCCAGGCATAAAGTGAAGAGGAATTTCATCTGAGATCACCTTTCATTCTGACATCTTATGGTAAAAATGTTCCACAGATAGGTGAGAGGTGAAATTCACTTGTTGGTTTAAAACCAGACCATAAGAAACTGACCAGAAAACCGCAGGAGACAGCATAGTCCTAATAGTCACCATCCTTGTCAGCCTCCAGATCCTAGCTGTGTCCTTCCTCCAGGCCATTTTTCTCCCAAAAGAAAAATGATTTTATGAAAATCATAAAACAGGATTTTATGAACCACTTTTTTTTGTGCTCTGGGGCTGGCCTAAGGACCAAGCTCTGGAGCTCTTTTGCTAAGGTCCTCAGTGGAGCTCTTCCTGATAGGTGACTTCTCTGGTAATGTGGGAACCTCCCAGATGTTGCCCCTTGGCAGCTCCCAGGTGACATGTCTTCCTTCTTCTGCAACATGTTAGAGCACCATAGCTCTAAATTGTTTCTCTTGCACCTGTTTGACATGGGATAAAACCATGCCTTGTTACATCTCAGGGCTGGGAATACAACTGTGAAAGCTACTTCACCTTTGTTATGTACAGATCAGCAAGGGATATCTTGTCAATTGTCATTTCTGTCTATGTCTGCTTCATGTTCTGGTATTAAAGTCCAGAGCCTCAGGCATCTATTGGATTTTGTTTAAATGCTTTATTGGATTTTTATGAACCTCAGATACACCAGACAGACCATAGGAGACATGTCGTGGTGATATCCACAATAACCAATTAAAATCCCAGCCATGTTTCAACTCCATTTTCAATGATCTATGGAGACATAGCTCTCTTTGCTATAGGGTGAACAGAGATCTTATTAACTACATTTAATTGAGAGTGGCAGCTAGTGGATTTTATACATTAGGGAGCACTTCTGTAGGCATTGCCTCTTTCAAATGGATACACTGAAAAATTATAATGAATCCCATGATCGATACAGAATCATCTTTCTTGTTTCCAGTGTTGTTTCTGTTCCAATGTTACTTGAATAGATGAGCTTCAGTTAATAAAATTCAAATTTTCTTCACCTTACAATATTTTTTACAAACTGACCCTTACTTCTTTTGACATCATCTTTATCAATTGGCTTTTCAAAATGACTGAAGAAAAAAATTCTCCTTCTGCTTCATTTTGAGTATTTCAAAGCTCTTAGGAGCAGCAGATAAGACTCTTTTAAGTGTTTGATATTGTGTCTATTTTAGAGAAAGATTAAAGGAAAGTGAGGTTAGGTGTTTCTCACACAGTGTGGCACAAACAAAGGCAGTGATTAAGCTGTAAACTGAGCTCTGAAGCCTCAGGACACAGAGTATAGCACTAATAACAAAATATCTTTCCTCTATAATTCATTAGAGATTCATTAGAGAAGGTGTATGAGCTCCTTCATATTATTGAGAAAGAGGACATACAAAGAATGTCATTTGAGACAAATAATCCACTGAATGCAATGAAAAGGTAGTGGCAAGAGCAGCCATATGGCATGTGAGCTCATATGCGTGCACATACCCACACCCACATGCATACACAGATATGTTTTCCCATACCTTACTGTTACTCAGGCACAGTAATTCCTTACATCACCTTCCCTTGTAAACTGTATGAATGGGAAAGTATATAAGAAAGTATATTAGAGGCTATAGAAGATGGTGGCAACCTTTCTTCAACGAACTGTGCTAACACAGTTAATTCTATAAGAGTCAATCTTTGCATCGGTCAATTTGTACACAGTCTTTAGAGAATCATATTCATTATTGTAGGTCAGATTCACCCTGTGGATTTCTTTATGGATGTTAACTCCCTTTTGAGTAGCTCTGTAAGGTAGTTACACACTTCTTTCAGGACTTTCTAAGACCCATTTTGATGTATGTGTAGAGTGTTAGATATCTGCTTTTTGAGATAAATGATTCAGGCTTGGTCTCTGTTTGGTTTAATTGTTTTGGAAAGTTTGAAGAAATTCTTTTCTTCTGGTGTGGGTTTTTTTCTTTTTTTTTAGTTATAAGAAAATGGGTGTCTGCTTGGGAGTTTATTAATAGTAACAACACTATCCCACTGGGGATGTGCAGGTAGCCGATTCCCCCAACAGCAGAAGGACTGGGAGCAGGAGTGTCAAGCTGCCCCTTCTGTCTCTCTTCCCAGTCCTCTGTGTCCTCACTGACTTGTCGCCTGGGAGCAGTGACAAGAGGTGCAGTTTGTGTCTAGGAAAGCTGGGGACAGGGTGGCACCCTGCCAGAAGAGAGGTGTGAGGTAGCTGCCAGGCTTTCATGCCATCAGCTCAGTGGCTAATTGTTTGCATAGCTTTTCCTTTCCCAGTGATCTTCCAGTGTTCTGTGTTCCTCATGTGGTTTTCATTAAGGTCAGGATGGGGGAAGGGAAGCATGTGAATTACTGCAGTATTTACTCTCACTTACCAAGCCAAAGCTCAGAGTGCTGTGTGGTACAGAGGCTTCAGGGAGCTGCAAGCAATGCGCAAAGGCAGTGTTTGGGTGTTGTTAACTGCACTGATTGAAAGGTAGGAATATCCCGCTCCCATCCCTTCACAAGACCCTGACCACCTCCTTTTCTTACTGCCATCTGCACAATAAGGAACTCAGAAGTTCATGAGAACTAGAACCTTCATCCAGCAGAAAACAAAGTGATAATCCTTTAGTATGGCTACTATTTCCAGGTGGGCAGGATTGGGACTGCCAGCAGAACCAGCATGAGCTCATCTACCACAGGGCAAGGTATTGACCTCTCTCTCTCTGTCTTCACTTCTTCATCTGTGCTCTGTGGCTGGCCTAAGGACCAAGCTGCTCAGCAGATCTCTTCCTGATAGATGACTTCTGTGGTAATCAGGGAACCTCCCAGAGTACCTCAGTTGTCATTTGGCCCCTTCTTTTGCATAATGTTGGCAAGGTCTTTTAAGTGTTCACATGTAAAATTACTTTCAGCTAGTCCAAGTACGTTTTCTTTCCCCTCATTTTCCTTTTCTCTTTTCTGTGGATAAATATTCCTTGCCTTTAATGCCAGTGGCATGGATAACTGGCAAAGCAACTTGACTCCTGGCACTGTGGGCCTGCTGATTGGTCACCATCTTTTTACTGGAGATGCTGCAATTGCTGGAGATGGGAAGACAGTCCTCTCAGAATGGGGTCTGATAATCCTTTTCTTATATGTGTCTTCTAAGTATGCACCTCTCTGGGTATTTTGAATACTCTTTTGCTAAGCAGAGTTCAGATTAGAAAGACTACTGGATACAGGTCAGAGACCTAGAGCAGCTTTATACTGACAGATGTTAAGAACACAGATGTTGAAAGGGAGATGGCTACAGCCTGACAGCTCATGATTGGGTTTCCCCATACAAATTCCCCATCCTTCTCATGCTTAGCTTTTCCTTTGATGGATGAAAGGGCAGCATTACATGTATGAAGTAATTTTCTTTCTGTTACGTGGATAAGTTTCTGTTGGGGAGAGGTTCAACAACTTGCATGGAAGAAAGAGCTGCCCAGAGTAAAGATGGTAAAAAGAAGGAAAATGTAGACCAAGCGAAAGCTTTTCCCTTTGACAAAGACACCTTAAGAAGTGGTTCTGCACAATCTTTGTTTTACAAACCTCTGTAACACAGGGGTTGTTCCTAAGGAGGAGACATTTTTGTCTCACTCCAGCCTTCTTGGATGATGGTTTACAATGTGGCCATTCATAAACTTGCCTAGCTCTGCACAGGCCAGGAAGAAGAGCGAAGGAAAATCAAGAAGTGGAAGGCAGAAAAGTTCAACTTCTAGTATCTGCACAGACTGGAAAGGAATCATGAGGCAGACACAGCTCCAGCAGTAGCCTATGTACTGACTGCTTTATATAGAATTGTAGAATATGCTGAATTGGAAAAGACCCATTAGTATTATCAAGTCCAACTCCTGGCCCTGCGCAGGACACTCAAAGAATCACACCGTGTGCCTGAGAGTGTTGCCCAAACATTTCTTGAAGTCAGACAGGCTGTGACCAAGCTTCTTGCTGTGAGCAAGTGCCTGACCACTCTCTGGGTGAAAATATTTTTCCTGATATCTGACCTAAACCTTCCCCAACTCAGCTTCATGCCATTTCCTTGGGTCCTGTCACTGGCCACCAGAGTGAAGAGATCAGTGCCTGCCCCTCTGATTCCCCTCATGAGGATGTTGAAGACCTCAATGATACATCATGAACTTCATCTTGTGGTGGCAAGCATATTGTGATATTTCCTTTGGAGGACAAGCAGTTATGCAAGTCTTTGCACTCTAAAGCTAGAGTAATGCAGTGCTCTTTCTACAGAGATTAACTTAGAAGCTATTCACAAAAATAGCAGCAAGCCTTGAGTAAATTGGTGCTATAGGTCTGGAGTGTATCTAGGATTTGGCACATCGGTGCTTGTATTTGTGCAATAGTTGTGTGCCGGAGTATGCATAGAGGTGGGGTACAAGTGGGTGTATCTGTGGGGATAGGTTGTATCTGCAGGTGTCAAAGACAGCTGGAGCTCAAACTAAATATCAGCATTTTCAGCCTGTTCATGGTGGTGGTTTCCAAATGGCTTGATTTCAGGTTCTTAACATTCTCCCCAGAACTATGATCCTCAAAGCACTAGCACCCTTATGTCCTTTTATGCTCTATGAAAATTATTATGTGTGTAAAAACCAATCTGCTGTAAACAGTTTTAACTGTAAAGGAGTAGGACAACAGGCAGAAGGGACAGTACAGAGGGGTAGGAGCCAGGATACCTACCTAGGTCCCAGTCTCAGCTCTGAATGTGTGGTATTGCTCTGGTTTTTTAAATAAAGATGCCTACCTGCATCAGTCGTGCAACATACATTAAAAAAATTGCTAAAAATACCTAGTTTGGTGAAAATGTGTTTTTAGTTAACATTACAGCTCTGAAAAGCAATCTAATGAACAAACTAAGAGTCACACTGGCCTGCTGACCCTTGCTTTCTGCAATTCTCTCACGATTGACAGAGTTCTCTGAGCTGTGATAAGATGTAAGTAGCTTTCAAAAATTTTCTCACGGTGGGAGCACTTACAACAATGTCCTCTCCTGTGGAGTCTCTGGTATCTGCTAAGTCCCAAGCTCACACTGCAGCACAGGATGGGGTGCACTTGGCAAGGTTTCTCTCCTGTACCCAGCCACTGAGGTTTTTTTCTAACTTGTACAAGCTGCATACTTTGGGACCAAAACCTCTGCTTCAATTTGGTTTAATCTGGCCAGCAGAATCAAAGTTTTGCTGGGATGGCAAATGGACAAAAAAAGAACTATGTTTCTTAGTCCTTGTTTCCCTAGTAAAACAGGCTAAAAACAACTTTGAATGAAAAATTCCAACCAGCTCCAGTCACTACTTGGCATACCATCAAAAACTGCTCCCCCGCTGTAGAGAAACAGGACTTCATGGCTTCATGAAGCTTAAAGAATAGGCTGTAGCCATTACTGTGTTATAGACTATATTGTCTCAGATTTATATTTGTCAGTCACCAACAGTGGAATGAAAGGGCAATAGCTGATGACAGGATTTTCTGGAAATATTTTTGTGGCTGTATTAATCTGCTGGGGTGAATGTGGTAGGGGGTGAAGGGTTCAATTTTATGGATTTTAATCTTCCCAGATACATAGAAAAACACTTGCAGTTTGTTAGTAAGTCAGTAAAGGTAGACTAGAAGTTTTGACATTTCCAGGAAGGTTAGGAATGAAACCCGTAACTAACCACAGTTTGTGGGATGAGGTGGTGGTTTGTCATGAACTGGGCCTGTGCCCTTCAGTATGAGATTCTGCAGCAACCCCAAATTCCAGCAGCAAATCCTTGTGTGTGTCTCACACATGATGCATTTTTCTCTCACATCTCCTGATGAAAATTTGCTTGGTAAAGGAGAATCTCAGAGATGAAACATTTGCTTGCAGGTTCAAGTTTTCAAAGGAAAGAACCCTCTGCACATCATTAGTTTGTGGTGAGCTGAGTGAGCTAAGCCTGATGGTATCCCAATCCTTTTCCAGTAACGACTTGATAGACAGATGGGATCGTTTTGTCATTCACCAAAGTTTTATATATGTCTTCTTGCAAGTGGAAGCAGTCTTGGTGCATTTTAAGGGACAGTCTGGCACTATCCCAAGAGCAGGCACCTCAACTAAATACTGATTCTGCCAGGAGGGGCCCTGGTGCAGAGGTGGCTGTTCTTGAGAGCATGTTGCAGCCTCTTCCCAGTACCTTTGAGCAGCACCAGACAGGCAGACTGCATGCATATAGGGGCTAGAACAGGGGCTGGCTTGCTGTTAATCAACTACATATACTTACACCTACTGTTTGTAGGTGGTAGGCATGCTTGGATAGGTCCTACAACATATTCCTACTTAAGAAGAATAAAAAGCTTTATACTTAGGTGAGGAGTTTTTGATTCAGTGGTAGACCATTGATTTCTGAGGGAAACTCTTGAGTGGTTTCTCACCAGATCTTTTGCCTTTTGTGGGTTTTGGAATTTTCAAGGATAGTGAATCTTTCAATGAATTTAGAGATCTTCATTATAAGGCATAGCTGTGTATAGTATATTTTGCCTAAGCAGATGTAAGGCAAATTTCTCACATCCTGACCTTCACCACTACATGCTGCACAGGATTTTGTGTGATTCTTTCTTGAAAGTTGAATCAACTATCCTGAGTCACTCAAAGTTTGTGATATTCTAAGTCATTTTAGTGGTAGTTTTTTAACTTTTAAGGTGGGGGCTTTTTTTTTTTTTTAAATAGAATTAAGAAATCTATCTACATTTTTGTTCAAGGGACTTCTCCCTGTCTGTTTCATTCAGTAGGACTCAGAGTCCCATTATCCTCAGGAAAGGCTGGCTGTTTATTCCTTCCTTTTGGAGCAATACACTCTCACTGGAATTCAGTCTATATGCAATTTCTCTTAATCACGATTTGGGAATTTTCATCTGCAAGGTTTCTATATAGTAAATTTGCTTAAAAAAGAAATGTTAAAGCAATATTAAAACAAAAATGATTTAAACATCTTATAGCCAGAGAGAATTAAAATAGTTTGGACAGAAAAAAGTATTATCTTTCTCTGAATCTCCAAAACATTCCTGAAAGCATTTCAAACCATTCAAATGCCACTTTAATCTGTCAGTCCTAGAGATATACAGTAATTTGGCACACAAGCTGTCTTGTAAATTGTTCAAAGTAAAGGAGACTGTGTCTTTCTCTGTGGTTTAGAGACCTTGGTGTCACCTCTCTCATTACAGCTGCATATGGGCTGAAGCAGAGTCTATGAATTCACCAAGCATCAGAAACAGAAGTTTGAAGACTCCTGTTGCCAAATCAAAGATGTCATGAAAATTCAGCTGCCAAGGAGGTAATGAAAGTGCGAAATAGCATTTCACCTCTGCAGCTTTGGAATTAGGCTTTGACAAGGTCGTGGCAAGAGACTTTTTTTATCTGATCCTCTCAGAATGTCCTGCTGGTACAGACTCCTCCATAGACTTATTCACACTATTTTGCTGCAATTGGTAGCTTTTACTCCACTGAGGTTTGGGACCAGAACAGAAACAAAAGAGTTCAGGACTGAGTCTCAAACATGATAAATCAGGCCTGGAGTAGCAGGAAGGCCAGTCCAGGAACAGGGTCAGTCTGTGTGCATTGGCTGAGCTGAGGCACTGAACTAGAGCAGTGAAAGTTGTAAGGACCTTAAATCCTAAAGTGAGCTGCGGAACAGAATCAGTCTCTGATTCAGCTGGACACCACATTGAAACCATCCTTCCCTTTCATTCATTTGCAGTAATGGAAGGTTATGAATGAGAATGCAGGGTGCTGCCGCTCCTGGATGGACTTACAGCAGGCACTGGCTCAACTTCTGCATGCGATGTACAGTAGTCTGGACCAAGAAACACATCTGTTTTGCCATTTGGATGCTAATCTGATGTCTTGGCCATCCAAGTGCTTCATGAACAGTCACCTGCATGGCTCACAGTCTTTAATATATGAGTACAACTTGTGCAGCCACTGCCACCTTTCCTTGGTGCAGTTCCCTGCTGCTTCCGCCGAGTCTCCCTCAGCAACCCAATAGTGGATGCCACAGGCAACCTCATTGCTCCCAACCGGTTTTATTCCATTAGAATAAATATACTTCTAAAGGCATTTCCTTCAGAGGAGTTTTCTCCTCTGCAGTTGCCCTCAGCACTTGCAAGGTCTCCCTACCTCACGCATACTCACAGGACTTCCTTTTCATTCATTTCCTTTATTTGGAGGAACAGCTGGACACCTCCAGCTGTTTCCCTCCATAAGCATTTTTGGAAATGAGGTGATAACCTTAGCCCTTCTTGAGCCTTGAATCCCCTAGCTGGGGGAGGGTTGCAGATTAAATTAACTGTCTGCAAAATACTTGAGGTTAAAGGCAGAGAAGTTGAGAACCAGTGGAATTTTCCATCTTGCCTGGGCTGTATCCCTTTCACCCTGTGCTACATGCATCCTTTTCACCCTGTGCTGCTTGTCAAGCCTCAAGGGTGCACAGCTTGCCTACCTTATTTCCAATTATTTCAATCCTTTGGTAGTGTTAAAATGGGAAGCTTCTAATTAAAACTGGAGCCTTGCACATGAATTATCCTTTAGGGGCCAGCAGGATGCACTGTCAGATTTGCAGCATATTCTGTGGGGGAAAACATTACAGAGAGATGATCCTACTCAAGCACAACCTGCCTGGACTTCTCTCAGAGCACCAGTACTAAGAAAAGGATTTTCAGGGTTATTTGCATGGGAGGATATGCAAGCTAAAAGAAGTTTCTTTCCCTGTGTATATCCAAAGGGGAAATACAGTCCACAGCCAAGGAAATAGCCAACGTGCATCTGATTCACACTCAGAAAATACAAAGAGCAGTCGACAGCCCATATTGTACCTTCTGTTTTGACTCTTCTTTTGTATGCTAAGAGGTGGTGATTAACAAAGTTCAAAGAAAACCATAAGAGTGAAATAAGTAGTTTTGGAAGACACCTTTTATATATTTGTCAGAAAAAACAGAGGAAGAAGGTGGTTTATTGTGTGTTTTGTTGTTTCTGACAGCTGTCACAAATGTATTTCATTTTCTAGAAGTATAAAAGCATTGTCTATCAGGTGATACCCTGCAGCTCTTCAATATGAACTGTTGTTTGTGGAGCGGTGTGAGGTCTGCAAGTAGTTTTGGATGATCTAATGCTCTCCCCCCCTCAAGGCCATGACCACTACTGTTGTTGTCAGAGGTCAAATACTGTAGTAGCAGTTCATTTTCCTTGATGCCTTGAGCAATAGCCACCCCATCTGCCCAGGCTTTTGTGAGCCAGCCTTCAGATGACTAGAAATGGCAAGAATCTGCCTGGAGCAACTCCAGACAAGCTGGAACTAGCCTGCTTTTTCCATGACTTATGGGATGTATGAGAGAGAACTACTTTGGTTACTTGTCAAAAAAAAGGTGTAATAGGTGGCAGCATCCAGTGTCCTTCATGAGAGTGGTGAATGACAAGACAGTGGTTTTCTTGTGGTCTGTCCATCACTGGACTGTTGGTTTTAAGTGCTCAGTGTAAGGTAACTGAGAAAGCAAACCACCTTACCTTTGCTACTGAGGGAGATTAGATAGCAGGCTGCAAATTAAAATGTAATTTTCTTTGGCTTTCTGGAATACTCCTCAATAAACATTAAGGGAAGAACAGATCTGTTTGTCATGTCATCTCATTCCACTTTTGGAGAATCTGAGATAAGTATTTGTGTTCATACAACAGGAGAGTGCAGAGTTTAGGAGTGGTGCCAACCATGACCAAGTGGAACTGCAACTCGCTTCTGTTGAATGCCTGTAAAAAGAGGCTGAGATGGTATATTCAGAGTATGAATTGTTAAATGCCCTGTGATTAGGAACCTGACTGCGCTCAAGCACCAGTTGTTTATTTGCAACTGGAGGTTACGAAGGTGTTGACTGTCACAGATGGGAGAAGAAATACACAGGCCAATGAATTCAGGCCCACAAAGAAAGAGGGGAGGGAGTTGCCAAGTCACTGAGAAAGATCCTGTATTAATTGATGGCAATGCTTATTTTGGGCCAGTATTATCATTATGTAAGTGCAGTCTGATTTATATTTCTGCCACTGATATAAGAATTTATTAATGAGGGTGATCAGCAGGAGACAGGACAGCAAAGGAGATTGGGAAGTTTTTATCCATAACTTGCCATTTCAAATCCAGTTCACCTGAACAGTGGTGGCTATTAATGTCTGATACTTCTTGGTAGGCCCTGCATGAAATAAATTAGCAAATCTTTCACTCAGTTCCCCCTCAGAAAAACATGAACCATACCTGACATTAATTAGATGCCTCATTGGCAGTCCTGCAGGGAGAGCAAAAATGGATAGAAACTGTGCTCTCATTTTCCCCTGAGTTACCAACACATCCAGGGATAGGGTCCTTGCAAGTCAGATTGGGTGTAGAATGGTGACCTGAGCAGGAGACTGGAAGACCTTATCCTGATACAGATTTAAATGCGATTTTGATTTCCTGTGCTTTGGGGAGACTAGTGTTGCGTGGAATACACCGAAGGTTTTGTTTGGCTAGAGAACTGGCAAGGTACCCCTGTCCAGCCACCTACTACTGCTGCCAACTCTCTGAGAGTCTGAACTGTTATTACAAGAGTAAGTATATGGATGGTGAGCATCTGTTTCTTCTGCAGGAACACAGCTGGCTCACAGTCTCAGCCCGACTAGGGGACCACTGAATATTTGTTCCATGGATGAGAGTCATGCTGTTTCCAAATTAGACAAGGGTTTCCTATTAGGGGACACGAGTACAGACTCAGAAGCTGATAAGTACGTTACTGGGTTTTGGTTCTTGAGGTGATTACTGGATGAAGCATGAGAGAGTTCTTCACCTCATAATTGAAAAGGTGGAAGTTTAGAATTAGCCACCCACAAGTGAAGACCACCATTTTTTTAACTTACAGTCACATTACTGCCTCCACTCCAGTGTGGTGGTTTGCTAATTTCTTTAGCACCTTTTCAGTGCAACTGTAGGATCTCTTGGAAAGCATCCCACTTACACACCTTTTCCCTAGGATATGAGTCCCTGGGGGAGGCTTCCTGTATACTCTTTGCTTAGACACCTGTGCACTGTAATGTATGTCTAATTGAAATTGCATTAATGGTATGATTCCATTACAGGCAAGCAAGATGCTTGCTGCAAGAACACTCCCAGCGGGCCTTGAATCAGCTGCAATAGATAATTTATAAAGTGCTGTGGATCTGCTCAAAGCTCCAGTGTTAAGTACAGGAGACACAGGGCTATTCATTATTAACACGACATTATGCTTTTTGCTCAGCAAAAAGTGTGGGTCTGAGATGAGCTAAGCTCTGTGAAAGGTGAGATTTGAGAATGTCAGTTTGACTGAGCTATTATTCAGACACTGCCTCTAAGTCTCTGCCAGATTTTGAAATCTCTTTGAAAGATAAAGTTCAAAACTCTGTTCTGCCGTGGCATTCCAAGAGTTTGTCAGTGCTCTTCAGATTTTCTTGCTTTGCATTGTATTTTTGATGAGAAGATGGGGGTGAAAAGCACTAACATCTGCTTTGAGCTAGCCCTGCTGTAAAGCAGCAAGTGAGGCTGCTCTAGGCCCAGTCTTCAGTGATCACAAACCTTTTGTCTTCTCACTTGCACATTTCTGCACGTATTTCCTAGTCTGCAGATTCAAGAAGTTTTGCTGTTTCAAACATGGACTAGCATTGTTCTGACAGCAAGAAAAGAGGAAATTTTTTTGGTATGACAGTAGGGTAGTGAAAAGGTGTTCATCTTAGAACTGGCTATCCAGACTAAACTATAGTCCCACACCATCGAAGGGCTCAACTGAGAGAAGGGGAGAAAGAAGAAGTGAAAGAGGGTCCCATCTCTTTCTGAATCTTGTTTCCCTTGCTGTCATTGTCTCTCCTCAGAGCCCGTTGTAATACCTGCTTGGAAAACACTGCTGTCTTTGGCAACTTCCCTCTCTAAAGCAAAGCCCCAGCTTCTACCTTTGGGTAGCACTTACTGAAGAATCAAAGAACATGAAAGAAAGACATGCAAGGAAAACCTAGAGGCAAATTTGCCTTCTCTGAGTCTTGTATCACCTCTCTCCAAACTCTGCAAGTACCTGTTCCCCTGCATTTTCTATTATTTGTGCTAGTGTCCTGTTCTGCGAGACAGCACTGGCAGGATGGTCCTGCTTTCAGCTCTACCTCACATGAGTGTATTTTACTGAAGTGTATAAAGGTATATTAGCAACCAGAACTGCTTCGATTTGGAAATTAAAGGAAAAATCTGTGAAAGATAAAGACTTCTCAGAAAAGCTTTGCATGCCTTTGTGAAGATGTTTCAGGTTAGTTACACTCTTCTCCATAGACTGTAGGGAATTTTATTACATTTTAATCTTCTAAAGAGAGAGAACATTCTTTGCAAAATTCTCGCATTCTTGACCTCTCTGTAATTAGCTTTACTAGCAAGTCATTAACAATTGTTATTACAACAAAATTTGAAGTCAGAGGTGAAGAATTAGTATGACATTCTTATTCTTGACTCATCTCTCTCCACTTCACTACACGTGTAGTCAGAGCTACCACCAATGATTTTAGTAATATTTAATGTTAATTGTGCATTTGTGAGGAAAGAAGGGGAGGTTCTTTTGGCACAGAATCTTCCAAATCCATGCAGAGCTTTGGATCTCTTGGCAGGAATATGTGCATTTTTAAAGGGTCACACATTGAAATTGTCAGTAGACAGTTTGTCCTCTAAAAAAAGAAACTTAAAAAAAGTTTTGGGGTTTTTAATTTTTTTTTCTTTATAAATAGAAGGAAAGTGCAGTCTTCAGAGCTTGAGAACCGAGATCAGACACACACTGGGAAGCGTGGCCTTTTCAGTTATTTATTGGGTCACATTTTTCATTTGTAGTTCCTGACAGATGATCTTTATGAATTCCTTCCTCTCCTTCCACTATCTTTTCTTCATCTGTACTTTACACAGCTTGAATACTTGTGGGAGCAGCTGGATTAATAGCTCTAGAGACTTGTAGGGAGAAATGAACATGTACATTTGATGGCTTCAGCAGCTGAGAGTGATGAAACTCCACTGAAAGTCATGGAAGAGAAGAAAGAATCAAAGTAGGGACATAGGGCCTGCCATTGAGCACAGTGCATATCAGGTCTATCAAGACATACAGCTGCACCTGCAGAAACCTTCTGGTCTCCTGACTCCCTAGAGAGAGCACTGGGGAGTGTGGTTCTATTACATTGTCTGTCTAATGTATGCTGCTCAGCTGGCCAGTTGGCTGCTTATAATTTTGGATGGGTTTTCTTAAATAATTCTATAATTAAGTAATTTTGACCTTCTGCTTTGGTTCTTCACATAATCTATCAACACCAGTGGACTGAGCAACAGAAAATCTCTAAGAAGATCAATGTGGCCTTCCCTTATGACCTGTCCTTGTAAAAAGTACAGATGGGCTGCTATCAGCACAAATATGTTCAGAGGCAGTTTCCCTCCTCCTGCTGAACTGAGCTTGTTTCCTCTCCCCTTCAGGTATGAACTTGAATGAACTGGGAAACAGACTGTAAGCTTGATTGTGGGTCTGCCTGCAGCCTAGAACCCCACCCTGGCAAAAAGTGGAACAGCAAAACAGTCTTCCATGAGACCCAAAGCTCTAACTTCCAGTAGTTTAATTTGAAAAAATGTAATCCAAATGCCTTTCTTTGAGTTTTTTTAAATATAACAGGCTTGCCCAAGATGCTCAAAGTTGCTGTCACCGTCCTTTCAGGCTTGCTGACATACAGGTGGGATCCTAGCAGTCCTGGTTGTTCTAGCTCAAACAGGACTCCTTGGTTTCCAGGCCTCCTGCCAGGAAAATCTGTAGTATTCCAGCTGGAGCTAGGTTTGCCAGGCTCTCAATTCTGCCTACTGATCAGGTACACAGGAGAACGTATGGGAAATTGGGCAGATTTCTGCCAGAAAATTCAATTAAGCAAGTACATTCCCATTTAATAGTTTGATTCCATTAAAACAGCATTTTTCACATGGAAAACTGTTCTATCAGAAAGCTTATGTCCAGCTCTGCTCATTAGTGCATCCATCCATGAATAAAAGGTGGGTTGTGTTGGAGACCAATAACTGAAATTCTTAAATCCCTTCTGTCAAGAGGAGAACAGAGTAACACTTCAGTGTCTGATTCTGTTTTACCACCTTTATTTTTTTTTCAGCAGATATTAAATCATACAAGACCCTGTTAGATAAGGATTACTGTTCCCATTAACAGATAGAGACAGGGCTGAGATAGGACAGGGAATAACTTGGTGTTGTACCAAGTCAGTGGAAACTCTGCAAAAGCACCCATTTCTGACTGAGCTTTCTGCATCAACTATGCCAGTTTATAGGTGCTCTTTCAAAAGCCAAAAGGATCAGTATTGTACAGAGTTTGTACTACGGGATACAGATCAGGTTTGGTTATGACACTTTCAGAACAAATTTGTGCCCTAATTTTAACCTCAAAATAGCAGCATCAGAAGACCACAGGGTAGCAGACAGCTCTACAAAACTATGTTTACACCAGCAGCTTGAGCTATGTGCCATCATTTTGCAGACCAGCTAAGAAAAACTGCTAGGATGTAGCTTGTGAGGTTCTCAGCACCATATGTATTAGGTACATTGTATTGCACAGACAGTAACACACACTAATGTTTTAACAATTGATTTCCACTTGCTGCCTGTTTTTCTTGGGGAAAAAAAAAAGAAAAAGCATTTACATATAATTTGTTCTGATAGCATTTGAACCAATTTCAGTGAAACTTCTCAGCAGCATCAGTATCAGAAATTGTTAGCAACTATGGATTTTTTGTTTTGGAAGTGAAACAGTTAGGAAGAGACAAGCACCCTTTCAAGGAGAATGGCAGTATTAGTTCACCTGCTATTAAACATCAGAGAATCCACACGAGGGGAGAGAGGCAAAGCAATAAAAAGCCTTAATTAAACTCTAACCGTGGGACAAGCTTCAACTGTATTTTGAACCTTACACATGAAAGTAAATCAACCCCAAGTCACCATGGCTAGCCATGTTTCTTCATTTCTGGTGCCGGTGAGGAAGCCTTCAGCAAGCTGAAAGTGCTGGCATGAAATAGTGGATATGAATACTCTGAAAATCACAGGACCTTTTATTAATAACAAGCATCTCCAGAACAAGAGTCCCTTTCCTTTAAAGGTTCTTCAGGAAGATGTGTCATGGCACTAAGATGTTTGGGGTTTTTTTGACAGTGGTATTCAGAAACAGTCTTACCTCATCCCTTTTACTGAGGGCTGAAATTGTTTGTCACACACTTTCCATGTGAATCACATTTCCGTACTGACTCTCCTGCCTGATTCTCTCAACTGCCTCTGTCAATCTTTGCTGCCTTTACACCCTACAGTGGAACAAGATCACATAGTCTCTTGTGATGAGTCAAGGACGAGAATTTGAACAGGAAACAGGAAAGATTGAACATGTAGCTCCTGCTGACAAGCCACTCAGCACTTCTTCTATCACTGGATGTTTTAAGGGTTTCTTGTTGGTAAACCACTGATTTACAAATTCCAGCTTTGAGAGGTTTCTTAATCCATTCTCCCATTTCACTGATTGATAGAACCTTGCACCAGAAGTGGATGCAAGACACAGAATGAAGGATTTATGGAAAGGCCCTCAAACTAAATTGCATGTGTGTAATGAAACTGTTTTTACTCTTCTACTCAGATTTTGTGCTGCACCAGTTAACAGTGACATATTGATTCCTCACTGCTGCAGAGAACCGAGAGACTTTGGTGTTAAAAGCATCAGGACCCAAAAATATCAAAGATATAATTTAATGGGCTCAAAGATAAAAGCCAAATTCTTAGCTGGGATTGCAAGCAGAGATGAAGAGTGGGACAACTTCATGATATAACACCTCTTGATTTTATATTGATGCAAGCTGCCTCCATTCTTACTTAGTATTATCTTACAGTCAGTTTGCAACTGATGTAAATGACTGCTGACAACTGATAGTTACAGCAGCCATCCGAGTATGAGGTTAGTAAGAGTGCGTAGACAAGTAACAAAGGATTCCCTTCATTTTCTTATATCTGGAGGGAAGTAGAAAAAGAACTCAGACACTTGATCTGCAAAAAAATCAGCCCACTGAACATTCAGTATTGTTCTTTGAGGACAAAAATGAAAATGGGATTTGGCTAGCATGATGTTGATTATTTCTAATTAAGATTTATTAGCTGGTTACAAACACACTGCTAGAAATCAAGACTTCCACAGAGAAGGGATAACCTTCCTTCCTGCTCACTGCTGTTCTGATACAAAAAGCTGGACAGAGATGTTTTGCCACTTCTTTTTGCTTTTTCCTTTTCCTGCTTACCTTCTAGGGGACTTGCTTTATAAACAATAATATAATAGGGCTGTGAGGACTTCTACACACAGAGATTGGTCCCAGTGAAGACTATCTCGTCCATATGGCAGCATATGTTTCTGTGCATTTCCTGATAGAGCAGCCATCTCCCTGTGGCATTTAAGCACGGTATAATTAGCTGTGTACAGAAGTAGAGTGTTGATAACATTTTGCTGGAAGAGTGCCATCAGCATAACTGTTCTTGGTATTGGTTTCCGCAAGTAACACTGTCTTTAGAGAACAGTCACTGGAAATCTGTGGGCTGTTCTTGAATGCCCTGAGCTCTTTCATGATTTTTTCATTAGTGGTACCTAGAGAGTAATCCTTTGAGTTTTGAATGTTTAATAGGAGAGTCGTTCTGGCCTGTTTGTTTAGCTATGTATCTTCTTGATTGCAGTTTCACAGGACTAAGCCCAGCTGCAGATTGGCATCACAACTGGGCTATTCCCTGTTCTGACATACTTGCTCCCTGTTTTCCCCCAGCTTCTCTTGGCAATACAAAAGATGGGGGGGGGGAAGGAAAAAAAAAAGATTGAAAAAAAATCCAGGAATATTTCTTCTTAAAAAGCTTATTTCCTTTCAGAGTCTTCTCCCTGTCCTCCTATAATCAATTCTTCCTGTCTTTTTGCCATTCCATGCAGACAGAATTACAGAGGACCATGCAAGAACTACCCAGAGTGATATATGAAAGTAATATATACATATGTGAAAATAAGTCTGTCTCAGTACCCGATAGCAGAGATTCAGAGAAGAATGCGGAAAATGTAGCGTCACCACTGATGAGTAGGGCAGGGCAATTTCCATTTTCCTGTAGGCAATTAAAGACTGGTTTATCGGATTATAACTTCTTTATCCATTTTACGCTGTTTACAGTAACCTTGCATGTCCCATTATCCATGCAAGCATCCTGTAATCTTCTGAGTACTTTTAATGTGTTGACTTCTGTGATAATTGTAGAAGTGAATCCCAACAGTTAATACTATGATGGTAAAAATATTCTTTGATCATAGAGATACTGCTTTTGGCTTCCTCTTCCCCATTTGCAAAATTTCCTTTTGTGCTTACACATTGCTCAGTTTTCAGCAAAGCTGCTGAGGCATGTCTCTAACAACTGCAGGGAAAGAGGTGAAGAGTCAGTCCTGAGTTCTGACCCCATAGATCTGTGCAACCCAGAACAACTCTGTGATGGCTACCCTGTTTATTGCTCACCAATAGCACAGAGTGATGTGGCTATGCTCTTCCTGAACCCAAGCTAATTCACAGCTTTGGTGCCTCAGCATGATGCGCTCTAGCTCTTTCAGCTCCAAGAACATCATGTAAGGTGTGGGCTTGGTGTCACAATGCCCACAGTACATTTGTATCCTGCTGGTGGCTGCTGTGTAGCCATGACAGATGACCAAACACAGCATCAGCTTTTCTAGCTGAATATTCTTTAGCAACACAAGTAATATCAGTTCTTCTATTCTGCACATAGTAGAGCTATATGATCTCACACAGTGCCACAGCAGGCACCCTGCTCAACAGACATTCTTGTGTACTACATTGTCATTGAATAATGCAAATGGATTTTCAAAAGTAACAAAAACAGCCAAAGCTTTAGAGTGAGAAAGGAGTTTTCTGTATTCTCCTGCCCTCACTTGCAACATGTCAGGGTCTCCAGAAGAAAGCTAAAGACTCAAACTGGCTGCTCAAACTCAGAAGGACTGACTGAGGTTTGAGAAAGGACGGCTGAGTCCTTGAGGACTATGTAAAATTCATGCAAAATCTGTATCACTGTGCAGAGTGATACAGATTTTAGAGCAGAGTCCTCAAACGTATTTTGCTGAGATACTAGTGGCAAAGACAACAGCAGCTCTTGCTTCTGCACATGTACTGGAAGAGGCTTTTATTTGTGCTCAGTAGGTGTTTTTCTGCCAGTTTAAAACAACCTGTGTAGCGCACCAGAGCTTGAGACACCAGATAGTCTAGATTATGTAAAAAGAAGGAAGAAGGAGTGACAGGGATTATATGCCTACTTCTCTGTATTTATCTGAATTCTAATCTTTGGGGCAGCATTTATTTTGCTACCTTGTTAGTTTTGAATTTGGAGAAGCTATCAGGTCAAATGGGTGCAGTACTTCAGTTTGTTCTCTTGTTTCTTGACACCTTCTGACTGGACCAGCAAACAGGAAAAGCGAACTTTATCACATATTTTATCCACAGATATACAGAAATTTGGCCAGACCTCCTGTGGTCTTGCAGTATTAATAATGGTTTCTTCTTTGCTGTGTGTGCAAATCTGAGTTTGGCCACCTTTGTGTTCTGTGTGGTAGATGCTGGTGTTGTGTGTTAACCACAGAGTTTGTGTAATTTTTCTCACTGTACTCCCTAGCCCTCTTGTAACTCTAGAAGCCCAGTAATTGACTTTTGGAGAAAGTATGGCTGCAATCTCAGTAAAAACAGAACAGAAAAAAAGGTTGAAAAGTATAAAATACTTCATTTTCTCAGAGGTTGTCAGTTCCTCAAAAAACCCCAGGGGTGCATAAAATTCTGCTTTTTGCTAGCAAAATCACTAAAGAGATGCCTGGGATTTGTGAAGCCAGAATAGAAAAAACAATGTTTTGGGGTTGTCTGCTGGGACATTGACTGGAAAGCTCAGGAAAAGCAAGGTCAAGTCCTCCATGTGTCCTGTGGCTGTGAAGCAGGAATGCTGGCTTATTTGAAGTAATTGGAAAAGCAGTCTACCCCAGCTCCCACCTTCTCTTGTGTTAGTCTGAACTATTGGTGATACATAGACATAAATGCCCAGCCCACACTTATATTCTCTTCCCCACACAATTTTATACCAGAGTGCAGGGGCTGTTTGGGCTCTGTCTGAGGTACATTTCTTGGTCACAATTTGGCAGTCACAGAGGTACAAAGAGATTTCCGGCTTTTCTGACCTGCAGTCTTGACAGGAAATACAGTGGAGGGAAAGATAAAAACAAGAAGGGAGCAAATGAGGTTTTCTCAAGCCAGGGCTTCTCTGCTTTGAATTGGTGCAGATAGAAGAATGGGAGGAAGCAGCCTTTGAGGGCTGCTGGATAGGCAGTCTTCTATTAATAACCATGTTTATGTGATCCCAAGGCATTGTTGAGGAATTTCTGCAGACTGCAAGTTTCTCCACTTGTTCCTTGTGATTTACCCACCTCAAGTTTTTATTTTACTCCAAACAGAGAATTTTTAGAGAACAATTTTTTGGAAGAGACTGCCATTATCCCTCCTTTCCCCCATAACCTTTGGTGTCCTCTAAACAGGCATGAAAATCCTCACTTTGCCTCACACTTAGACCTGAAAGAGCCTCCCTTTTCTGACATGATTCCAGCTGAGAAGATTCTCTCCTTTTCGCTGCAGAAAGAATGTTGGCTTGTGATTGCAAAAGCCTTTCCGTGCCAGTTCTTCCCTCACCTGTGCTATTTGCAACTAGTGTTTCCTTTGAGCTCTCCTTATTTTCTCCCACCAAAGCAAACATTCAGAAAGGAATTGTAGTTGTTTGTTCCACATCCTCACAAACTACCATTGTTTGAAGCAGCAGTGGACAAAGGCTTAGAGAGTTAAAAAAAGAACATTCAACAGTAATCGTTGGCCGTACAGTAGAGCTGGAAATTGTGCTTTTATGTAGTGATGTTTACTGTTTATTAGGATATATTGTAAAGTAATGAGTTTGGGCCCTCTCAAAACAAAGCATCTGTGATAAATTGTTCTGCTATCCCTTTATTTCCCTTTTTCTGCTCTTTCCCCTTTTTTAATCTTTGCTTTATTTTTTTATTGGGCTATTATTGTATTAAATTAAATGGGCAATTGCATTAATTGAGGAATGTAACTTCCAGTAGCAGTCCCATAATCATGGGAGTTTCTCATTGCATTAACATAACTATGTTTAAAGCTAGGCTATCTCAGCAATCTATAGAACAATATACTGTATAACTTAACAGAAAAAAGAAATGGCACAAAACAAAGAACTATGGTATGTGAGAGAAGGGAATAAAAGCATATAAAGAAAAACCTTTAAAATTTTACCTTTTCCCCCAAAATCTACCAGAAGAAAAACCCTACAATATACACACAGCACACCAAAACCCAGCAACTATGTAAATTTGTGCCGCTTTGAGGTCTACTGGCAGAAGCTTCTCTTCAGTTTTGAAAAATTCAGAAATCCAAAGGCTGGTCCAGCTGTGTGAGAACTGAGGCAGGAGCGTGCTCATAAGGACAAACATGCTATGTAAAGTGCATCTGTGTTGTCTGGTGACCAGGCTTGTTACCTGTGGTTAGATATAGTGTGAAAGGTGAAGTCCATGCACTGTGAACTGAAACCAGAACTACAAAATTTAAATTGTCTGGTAAAACAATTTTTTTTTTCACCAGATGCCTCCAGCTGCAGCCAATACAAAAGATTTTCAAAGGAAAATAAATATGTTTGAGCACTGCCCTTGACTCAGTATAGTAGATGTGTGGCAGATATCTCAGGAATTCTTCCATGGTGATATTTAAGATTATTTTAGAGTGCACCTGTAAAGATCTGGGATGATGGAAGTCTCAGTTGTGTCCTCCTGTGTGCCTCCTAGGAATCCCCCACATCCTAAAGGAATTGGTTGTCTGAAAGATTTACAAAAGACCCTGTTCCATACAGCCTCTGCAGTACTCAGCCAGTGCAACTGTTCTGCTGGCATCCTCTGTGCCTGGGCCCACTGGGAACCTATAGGAAAATCCTGCCTTCCCCCTGCTAGTAATGAGTAAGTGCTGGAGGCACTTTCCTGTATGTATTGACTCTATGTCCTTTGAAGCTGAAGTTCCCACAGTGTGTAAAGGCTGTATCCCTCCCTTTGATGCCAAATGAAGGCTAGGGTCACTGTATTTGACCTCAGTAACTCAAGGTTTAAAATGGAACAAAAAAGAGTCAGTAACCACTAGAAGTAGCCCATGAGGTTTGATCTTGTGTAATACAATACTCCATGACAACAGCTTCCACTGTTGCCAGAGCAAAGAGTGTGACATACAACATGGGCAATCTCAGTTCTTCACAACAGAGAATCAGGGCAAGCATATCTGTAGAGAGACTCAGTGATAAACATCTCTTTAACCATCTATAAATCCCTTCAGTGTGATGAAATTGTCATTACTGATCTAGTAACAGAAAGTTTAAAGCCATCTGGCAAAATTAAAATAAGAGAGATTTTCTCCTTTGTGCAAAGAAAATGCCCGTGCACGAAACTCAGCAGTGTTTCCAAACTGTTTTACATGGTAGAGGCCTGTAAAGGGCTCCCTTCTCCAGCTGCTGATCTAATAACTAGCAGTGCTGACTTGCATTTCTTGAAGCAATCAGTCTCATCTGGGTGATGATGCTTCCCTGGACTGTGGCATTATGCCATTTCATTTTCCATAAGCCAGCCTGCAAACACAAAGAGTCTAGATTGCTGGCCAAGTGTTGAATAAGGAGAAAATTAGCAGGTCTAATGTTGAAATTATTGATGTTATTTTAAATTGGTCTAGTAAATACAATGAAACTAGCCCTGTCATCTCAGTCAGAGCAATCAAAAGAGTCATTAAAACTTAATAAAGTTGAGTGATTCATCTTTTGCTGTAATATTTTCAATCCTACTTAAGATTTAAGCTCCTTGAGAGTGTAAAGTTTGACAGAAGTAGAGAAGGGCTGAATAAGTCTGCAATCAGTGCTACCTTCTGATACCTACTGTCTTATAAACTTTATACATTTTATTCCTACCAATACTGCTTTGCAGTACTGAGAGTTTCAAGGTCATTCTTGCTGAACATGTTCAAGCAGTTGCAAAACCCAGATGGATGCTTGGGCTGAATAGTCTAGGACCTCATCTCCAATAAACCACCATCAAACCATGCAACCTTGTACCCTGCTGGCAGCAAAGGTCCAATATCCACTGCTTTTGGGGAACATACCAGTGCTATCATACACATAGTGATGCAAGGCACAATGCTGCCCACAACCATGTAGATGTGGAAGCTAGCCAAGTGCCACCTACAATGTAGACCAATGCAGATCTTCTAATTAATTCCGTCTGGCAGGTGTTTTCTCCCAAATGTTGATTAAAACTTGGAACAGCTTTCTGCTGAGAAGAGGATATAGCTGTACACCTCAACTCTCTGGTACAGCAGATGGTAACAACGACTGTTGTGGTGTGTTCAATGGTTAGATGTTTCCAGAGCCTCAGGTTGCTGCTTTGCCTGGCTGAATTCCTTTCCATGAATGTTTACTTGTGAAAGAGATTTATTTAGAAGGGGAAAAATATGGCACAGATAACTGTGGTCACCAGAAGACAGGATCTTAAAGGCAGGTCCTTATTTCTATCAACAATAACTCACTAGGTTAGCTATTATATCTGTGTATTAAATAAAGGCATTCACTGTGAGCAGAGCGTGTGCATTTGTTGTAGGAATCTGTAGGTAAGATGAGCTTTTTTAACGGTGAAAATCTTCACTGTATTTACCAAGCAGTGGGACAAGGCATCTTGATAAAGACCAGCCAGCTTATCTTACTCCACAGCACCCCAGAGCAGGCAAGAGACATGTACATGACCAGACCCTGGAGTACAAATCACCACTGTAGTAATGAGTCCAGTTACTTTGATAATACTTATAACACACAAGGGCTAAGAAATGACTGAAGAGCATGTTGGAGTGGTCTGTTCAGACCCCATCTCAGCAATTCTGCTGTCTGCTGTCACTGAGGCACCAGCCTGACTGGGTATGATTAGCCACTTTAAAGCTCTTTCTTTGCACTGATGGGAAGTGATTAAGAACAGCATTTCTCCCCTCTGAGTGAAGCAGAGAAAGTGTGTGGAGAAAACAAGCACAGCCTTTTTTTATTTCCTGATTGCTCCACAAAAATTGAACTGCCTGTGAAAAATGCTCTACTAAGAACGAGAGAGGATTTGGCTTTAAATCACCTTGGTAAGGTGCTTTAAATCCCTAAACTAGATGGTCAGGTGCATTTGCCTTAACCCCGGCAGTCAGAGACTCAAATACAAGGTATCTTTCTCTGAAAGCTGTGCATCCATTCTGCCATTCCATTATTATCTCATATTTGTGGTATTGAACTGATAATGCAGGAAAAACACCATTCTCTCACACAGGGAGCTTGTACTCCTTGACCCTTAGGTTCCAAACTTTGCTTTTCACCAGGGAGATGGCCTCTTTACAGGTAGGATGGAGAGTCCCTTTCTGATGAACACTGGTGCCTGAAATTTTAAACCTTTGTGTTAAGACAGAACTAAAATACATTCATTTAGTTCATACAGGAAATTAAGGAACACCAAATTGCAGTTATCTAGCTTTTCAGTATTGAGTTATGTTTGGTTTTGGAATGTATTGCATTCAGTAAAAATTAAAGTCTGTTAAGCAGCCTCTGGACACATGCATTTCTGCATTTTCAGTGCCTAAGTCTTTGCCATTTCCTACATGGGGATGCTGACATGGCATTAACTTTCTGCAAACGTTCCCTAAAATGACAGTCTGGGGACATTCAGCAAAAGGCTTAGTCTAGGTTATAGAACTGAGTGTGCCTGTGTTCTGATGCTTGAATCAGCAAGAGAAAGGTTTAGGTCCATTGTTCCCACACAATTATTTTTTTTTTTTACTTTGTATGAGTGTGACTCTGACAACTAGATGCAGATTAAGAGCTTTCTAGAGCAGTTTTAGGGTTTGCTCTTCCTTTTCAAATCTACGGAAAGACAGCAAAAAGCAGCTGAAGATGGCAGCTCAAGATTAAAACTTGGGATCTGCTTCTCAGTTCATATTCGGTGAGGGGATTTGCTGGGTAGCTGGTACCCTTGTACCTTGATTTTCTCCATATGATAGGAGAACCACCTAGCAGCTCCCATAGTTGTGACTTTGATGCTGTCTCAGCACATTTTGGTTTCTTTTCTCTCACTGGGAGGCAGAACATTTTGTCAAATGGAGTTAATTATTTTGGTCTTTTACCTGCATTGGGTGGTGGGTAGAAAATTCAGACCTGGAAGATTCAGCTGGAACAGCAGACATCAAGCCTTTCCCTCTCTGATAACCACTATGGAAAAGAAATAGTCTTGACCCCATAGATGAATGACTGCATCACGCAGAGGGCCTGGAAATCATTTGCCAAGCAGTAGCAGAAAGGTAGCACAGAAGTATTCCTTCTGTTCACTCAGAACTAGCCCCCCATGAGTTCGATCGTTTGGTTTTTTTTCAAGAAAAAGAGATAATTGTGTGTTATCCTTGAGAATTTACCCAGACAATTCCACAAGAACAGGGACAATTGTACTATGAAATGCCTGCCCAATATTTATATTCCAGGAAGACATGAGAAGAGAGAGTGCTTAAAAGTGCTCCCCATTCCTGCCTCTTCCTGTATCCTGAGCTTCCATATAGTGGTGTCTGTTTATTTGACACAAACCAGAAAATGTAAACAGTTAATTTAAAATTAGATAGAAAACCTCTAGGGGAATGATGAAATAGAAACATCATAGATGGCTCTGCTTATGATGTATGTTCACTTAGTAAAGAGGCACAGAAATGAATGCAGTGGCTTGTTTACCACTCACTAAGTGTATGTGAACAACTTGATGAAGTGACATGAGTGTGATGTGCCACTTGCCAGCACTCTGCAGAGACTGCACACTCCATTATGCTGTGAAACCAGTTATATTCATACAAGGGGCACATTGTACCCTGCACGTGGCCTTAAAAAGCTATACTTTTGTATTGTTGTTACTTGATCTCAGCTAACAGCCAAACTCCCACCCAGCTGCCTGCTTGCTCCCACCCCCAGCAGGACAAAGGGAGAAAAAAGGAAGAAAAGGAATGAGAAAACTCATGGGTTTAGATTCAGAGAGGGAGATTGTTTACCACTTACTGTCACAATCAAAACATACTTGAGATGAGACCCCATCTGGAGTATTGCATCCAGTTCGGTGGCCCTCAAAATAAGAAGGACCTGCTGGAATAAGTCCAACAGAGGGCCATGAAGATGGTCAGAGGGCTGGAGCACCTTTCCTGTGAAGTCAGGCTGAAAGAGTTGGGGTTGTTCAGCCTGGAGAGGAAAAAGCTCAGGGATGATCTTAGAGCAACCTTCCAGTACCTAAAGAGGGCTTGCAAGTGAGCTGGAGAGAAACTTTTTACAAGGGCATGTAGTATTAGAACAAGGGGTTATGGCCTTAAACTGAAAGAGGATAGGTTTAGACTAGGCATTAGAAAGAAATTGTTTACTTGTGGGTGGTGACACACTGGCAAAGGCTTCCCAGAATTGTGTCCCATCTCTGGAAGTATTTAAGGACAGGTTGGATGGGACCCTGAGAAACCTGGTCTAGTGGAAGGTGTTCCAACCCATGGAGTGGAGGTTGGAAGTAGATGATCATCTTTAAGCTCATGTCCAAGCCAAAGTAGCCTATGATTCTATGACTTAGGGAAATTAATTTATTGCCAATTAAAATTTAAATGTAATTACTAAGTTGGGCAGTAGGAAACAAAAATACGCCAAACGTTAAAACAGCACCTTTCATCTACTCTTTCTCAGGTTAAACTTTACTCCTTCATTCCAGACTCCTTTACCCTCTAGAGGCAACACAGGGGGGACTGGTCAGTAGGTAGTGGTTTCTCCCTGATGCTCATTTTTGTCTGACACTTTTTCTATGCTTTTGTGTAAGTTCTCTGTGTGCTGCAGTTCCTGTCAGGAAAATCTGGTCCCGTATGGCTCTTGTGTGGGCTCTCATATAATCTACAGGGAATATATGCTCTGGTGCCATGGAGCACCTCCTCCTCTTCCTCTGACCTTGGTGTTCCTCTGCTGTTTCTCACTCTTTGCTTCCTCCTCTCTCCCTCTGTGGCATTTTCTGCCCTTTCTTAAATACATTTACACAGAGGTGCCACCAGGCTGTCTAACAGGCTCAGCTGTGTCCTGCAGTGGGTCTGCAGCTCTGTGTCCAGCCCTGTGGTGCAGCTCTCTGTGTCCAGCCCCTGATCTCTTTCCACAGGTGCCTTCCCTGTGGCCTCCTTCTGCCCCACTGCCAGAGCCTTGTCACCTACACCCTGTACAAGTATACTGGGTATTTTAGATCTCCAGCCACCTGAAGTACCTTAAAGGCTACACAGACCCCAGGAAAAGCGAGCTGCATTTGCCCAGGCCCTCCCCTGTTTGCTCACGAAAAATTCCCTCCTGCCTCTAAATGCTGTCTTGTAGTACATGGAAAATGATGACTCCAGAGCTGAGAAGCTAGCCCTGAGACTGAGGTGAAGTCTTGGTCATGATGTTTTTTTTGGGGGGGGGGGTTTCTCCATCATACCAGACCAACCCTCACTGGTTGCTAGGTAATATTTTCATTACATGGAGCCATAATTTTGTGTGAGAAGTGGCCTGGGCAGTGAACCTTTGACAGAAAAAGCATAGGAAGCTGTGTGCAAGAGATGATGAATCCAGTGAAGCAAAGTAGGGTGGAGACAAGAGGAATATGCCGGCATGAAGGGAATAATAATTGGCAAACTTTTCCCAAGTTGCCTAGTAGCAAATGTGGTCGGGTGAATACAGGTGTTTGGACCTACGGGGGGAGAAGACTGAAGACTAACTGGTATGTGAACCTTGGACTCCTGGTGGGTGGATTTATTGCTCTTACCCTTCCTCTTAAATCCCACTTCCTTTTAGCCTGTTTTCAACTCACCCTTCCAATGTTACACCCTTGTAACCATCATGATTTCCTTGTCATGCTGTATCATGCTTATCTCTTGGCTGGCGCTTCAACTGTAAGATCTTTGGGGTAAGCAGACATTGTTCTTATCATTGTAATGCAGAGAAGAGTGGCACAGTTCACAGTTTAAGACTTCTAGAGGATGCAACATTATAAGGAAGAGACAAATTCCTGTCACTCTGCATCCCCATATCCACTCTGTTGGATTTATCACATTGGTCCCAAAACCTTGTTATCTTCAACTGAAAATTAATAAAAAGAACAACCCAAATGTAATTTCTAAATTGAATGCACATGGAAGAGCAACACTGGCAAAGAGAAAGCAGCCTGCCAGACTGTGACTGTGCAAACAATGAGTGAAGTGAACCTGGTCCCTTTGGAATTCCCTTGTGCTCTTCTCTCCCTCCAAACCCCAAAAACATAATGGCATGTCTGTGGCAAGGAAACAGTAAATTACTTTTTTTCCACCCTGAACTACAAACTGCAGCAATCAGACCCCTGAGAATTCAGACTTCTCCAACTCAGCTGGAAGGATTAATGCAGCAGACTTGAGGGGGTTCTGCTTCAAATCCTGGTTCCCTTGCCTCACTAATTACTTCCATGTGTATTTGTGCAAGGCTGCATGTTGTCTGGGGTCTGCAGGTGGCATGGTGACCTTTGGGCTATAGGTGGGCTTTTCATGCTTCACCATATGTTACATGAATGAGCCAAGCAGTTAGAAGGCAATTGTAAGCATCCGTGGCCGAGCAATCGCTCTCTGTACAGTGACTGATGGATTCTGTTTCTTTACCCTCACTTCTCCCTTTATACTTCCTCCAGCTGTGAAAGAAGGAGGAATTTCTAGCCTTAGTTTATAATGTTTAATTAAAAAGAAAGTTCATGCAAAGATAGCTTGTTTCCATAGCTTTGATGTTGGTGCCTGTGGGAAATAGATGAGTTGGAAGTGCATTCTGGGTAGCAAAATGTAAATGAGCAACTTCAAGCGTTCTTGTGAGTTTTTCAAATCTCAAAATCAGAAGAGCCAGATCAATATATTTTCTCAGTGAATTCTGTTGGGCTGTTGCACTTGCAGTACTGATGGTATTGCTTTCTTCAGCTCTCTTAGAAGGCATTTCCAGAAGTCTCCTCAGATATATTTTAGTTTTTTCTCAGTGAGGCAGCTGCACTGTTGTGTGAATGCTCTTTAGGGAGTGTTGTAGGGAGTTTGCAGGGAAAAGAAGCAACAGTTGGTGCAAAAATTGCCCATGAGTGTCCCTAGGTAGCACCCTGCCACTGGGGTAGTGTCTAGCTTTTGCAACAACTTCCAGTGGTTTTTTACTTATGATGTGATTGAGTAGTGCAACAGAAATTCCTCTTTTGTTTTTGCTCTTTATCTTCTTGGAGTGCTTTGACAGAAAAAAAAGAAATAAAGATTACATATTGATATTTTAGAGAATACGGAAAACATTTCAAGGGCTTTTGGGGCAAAGGAAGTGATGCAAAAAACAGCTCATCTCAGAAGTTTGGAGTGCTGGCTACTGGTTCCAGTGGGATAATTCACATCTACCACACACAGATATGTATGTCATGCCTTTCAGGCAGCCTGACATAGAAAATGTGATAACTTCTAATTTATGTTTTTCAGCAGTTTTATTTTTTTTCAAATATATTCTGCTAAGATCTCTGGTCTATCTTCACAGAATTTCTCTTTCACAGTTTTGTTAAACTCACCTAAGGCATGTGTTATACACTGAAAACAGATGTATAAAAGCTGTATAAAGGGAATAGGTTCACTGCCTTCGTCTCTTCCTGGAATTAATACTTGCCCCTGGCTCATTTCCTTCCTGCTGTTAGATTGCGTTGAAAAGGGATAAGGCTGAACGAGAAGGACTGCCCACTGGATCAGGAGAGACTGGCCTCACTGAACATGGCCATGGGAGATGGCTCAAGTGCCCTGCTGTCTGAATGATCACATGGAGGAAGTCTTTTTTGGATGGGCTATGCTAAGAAGCACTGATTTTTTTATCAGTGTCTTTGCAGCCCTGATGACTACCCAGTTGCATAGTCCTGACTTGAAATTCCTATGTGTGTCCCTGGTCCTTCAGTGTATCTCCGGAACTTGTCCTCGCTGTTCTACTCGAGAGCTGCCTTCAGGCAGGTGACCATCACTCCAGACCTGGTGGCAATGTGGTTTGAACCCTCTCACACTTGCACTGTCTCTGATACCCTTCTACCAGGTTTTCCCTGTGAACCACCTAAGGAAGTCTACCTAATATGGGCTATCTGACTGAAGCTCTTCTTCATCTGTGCCCCAAAGCAAAAGGCCATCTCTGCCGGAGACTGCTGGATAGGGACAACCCCTGGCTTCCCTCTGTCTCCACGTTCTGTGTGCTAGTAGGGGTTATGCCCTGTCTCTTCTGGATAAGAGAAGATGGAGCATGAGAAATTTGTCTGAATAGGTGTCAGGAGGTCTGACAACCTCGAGTCAATGCTTGGTGTTAGAGAAGGGTTCCCAAACAAGTCTGTGCTGTCTATGATGGCAATAATAGGTGCAGCGTCTATGTCTGTGCCAATTTTCCAGCAAAGACATCTCCCTTCTCATTGTAGCTGGGCTCTTCCTTTGGACAAGTCAGGTGGGGAATCCCCTTTTGACCTGGGATTTCTTCTTGTTGGCATGCATCCTAGGACAGATGTAGCTGATCAGGGGGCCCCATCAATGACAATTTCCCTATGGTATAAAGGAAAATTTTTCACACATGGAGCGGCTGAAGTGATTCAGAGCCTTTCAGGCAAGGTGCTGTGGTTTCCACTCCGGTGGCTTACAGAAGTGCTTTAAGCAGTGGAGTTTATCCAGTCTGCATGTGATGATGGTACAGCTGCATCATCACTGTGGTACGAATCAAGATCACACAAACTTTCCTTCTATGACTTCAACTGAGACACTCCACCACTTTCCTTAATGGCTCAGCAGTGGAGACAATCAGAAAACTGGCCCAAAAAGCACTGTAGAGGCATTGTAATGGTCTGTTTGATACAGGCTCAAATCACTCTCTGTTCTGCAGCGTGTCAGGATCCCCAGTCCTATTGCAGGCCAGATAGGATCCTGATGATTGTATTTGTGGGTAGGCTGAATTGGAAGGAACATACACAGAAGACAGTGTCTGAGTAGATTAGGGCCATTTCAATCCATTTGTTTTCAAATACACCATGTTTGGTTTGGGCCATGTGGGGTTTGTTTGATAAAGGAAGAACCATACTAATTGAATTCGCTGGGTCAATGGCAGTTCACCCGAGGGGAGGGCAAGGACTCTGCTGGAGGGATCTGCTATTAAACAGAAAACTGCAAGAGCTTGGCTTTTCATCCTAGCAAAACTCATGGGTCTTATCCCCAGTGAGCCTCACATAACAGTGGAAGCCCAAGGCCTCAGAAATTTGCTGCATCATAAAGGCCTTTGCCTGATGCTGGAGGATAAAATGAGCCCAGGTTGTGTCTCAGAATCACTAGTCCAATTTGTTGGTGGTGAGGAAAGGACCAAAATATGGAAAGGACCAAAGCTAGGTGAAGAAAATTCCTTAAGCATTTCAGAGCCAGTCCCTTCCCCTTGCAAACCTTAACAAAAGGATCCTGGTGAGCAGCAGCAGCTCCTCTTTCTGAATCCCTTAACACAAAGGATTTGTATTCCTGTGCTAGTTGTGGAGAGAGTGAGGTAGTGAATGGAAAAAAACAGGCAAATAGGGGAGAAAAAAATGAATTTGTGTCTAGCACATATGGGAGATAGGATCACTATGACTAGAACCAACAAGTGATGTAAATTATTATTAAAAAATCCCCAATGAGAATAGCATCTTTCATTTATCTGCTGGAAATTGCCAAAGGCTATGATCTAAGGCAAAATCTATAGCTCTGTGTGTTCGTTCTAGTAGGGAATATTCCATCTGCCCCAGTAACCTCTCTTAATAGTCCCCACTGGCTTCAGGGGAGACTGACAGTGTTCACTGAGCACATCTCTAGTTTGATGTGATTGCCCTACAAATGGGAGGTGAGTGGAGAAGCAACGGGGAGTCCCTAATTACTTCCACAGAATATAAATCCATGATGGTTTTGACAGCTTCTGGAGCTGAGGGCAGTATCGCACTGCCTGGCACAGCTCATGTCAAAGAACAGCTGGCTGTAGTCCCACCTCCATCAACATCAGTGCTTCAGGAGGAAAGGGCAAAGCAGGAACATGTGAACAGTGTTACACCTGATGGAGAAATTGCCCATTATATATATTATTATATATAGCAGTTCTGACCTTATAGATCCTGAGGCCCTGACACTACCTGAATTGCAATGAATAGCTATGCCTTTCCTACTTGGCCTGTGCTTTGTGCTCAGTGTCTAATACACTTGTGAAAGGGATGGCCTTACATATGTTGAGAAGATGCCTTGTTATTATATACAATCACACCAGAATGTGAAGATGTTGGTTACCCGTTCAGTGAGGACTCAGCCTCATTAAAGGGGTGGATAAAATTAATCTTCAGTACAAATCGTGGAAAATGGTGTGTCATAAGTCTGTACTCCTTTTCCTCCTCCACAATTGCCCTTTATAGTCATCCTGCTAGAGGAAGCAAACTTTAATGAACATGCCTGATTGATGAGGAAACTCATTGTAAGCAGAAAAACAACATTTCCTCCTATCTACTTTGGGAGCTGTTACGTCTTCCTCAGGTACATTGATATATTCCAGTGCAAATAAACAGGTATGAATAATTTGCTTTGCTGTAGTTTTATCTTTTGTTCAAGCAATTTATTACGACAAAGCATTTATATCACCTAATGGTGTCTGCAAGGCATTGTTGAGGCAGAACTACAATATCATTGAATCATAGAATGGGTTAGGTTGGAAGGGACCTTGAAGATCACCTTATTCCAACCCTCCTGCCACAGGCAGGGATGCCACCTACTAGACCAGGTTGCTCAAAGCCCCATCCTCCCTGGGATTTCAATTTCCTTGAACACTTCAATATGTACAGAAAATGTTGCTGTAGTTATTGGCCCAGTAGCTGTCATAGAATTGCTAAAATTGGAAAAGAACTCTAAGGTCATTAAATCCAACCAAGACAGTGGAAATTGGTTGGAACCTGCTGTTTGGAGGGCACTTCAGTGCAGTCTCTAAGAGCAGCAGTTGTTTCCAGATGATAGGACTAAGCAGTTGCTGGAATTCAAGATCAGGGTGCTACAAGAAGAGGGTCTTGCTATTGTTCTGAGAAAATTATTTTAGTGACATGTACTCTCCAGATAGAAACATGTCATTCATGTATGTGATTGGTTTGTTTCTCCTATAATAAAGGATAGTTGCTAAATTCACTGACCAAAATTAAACTAAACTACTGAATCCATGCAGCTTCTTAAATATGTGTATAAATCTCATTCTGAATCATACAGTTTGGATGCATCTCTGATGTAGTGGAGTTACTTTAGTCTTTACTGAAATGCAGTTTCCTTTGAGCAAATCACAGTGGACTGGCAAAGCAGAGTTAAATGACACTCTGGCAGGAAGTAAAGAGGATAATATTTCACTGAAGGAAAATTGCAGGAAGTCAGTAGAATGTCTGTTATCTTAGCTGGAGCTGGCATTTGGCCTGGTTACTAAAGATAACACCTTTCTTTTTCCTCCAAGACTTGTCACTTGCTGCTTTATGACCATGTATCTTGATTTACACCTCACTCAGAACATCTCCAGCTGCAGAGCATCACCAGTGCCTGGGGGTGATTCCAGGCTCCTCCATGGTATAGACAAAAGTGAATTTTTGAGCCCCCAAGATGAGGGACTGGTATAAGCCTGCCATTTCCACAGGCAAGAGAAGAGTAGCAGGAAGGAGCGCAACTGTAACCACAGGCTGAAGAGGAGCGTGCTGAGGAAGTGGGATTGCTACAACTACTGCTGCCTAACACCTGAGAAAGATCAGGTAAGTGACTGCTGCATCTGTTGTGAATAACCCTGACTTCTGTCTGAGCAGCCACAGAAACAGCCAGCTTGCCTTTCCAGAGCTCCTGCAGAGACTAAGCAGGCATCATGCTGTCCCTGAGCATGCTGCTGTCCCAGGCAACTCTCTGTTTTCTTATTTCCATGCCTGGCATCACACTGAAGTTATGGTGTAAAAGAGGAAAATCACATCTGACTCATGGCAATTGTTGAGATCTGGGTTAATTTTCCAAGGCCTAGTCAGTGCTAGAAGCTCCTTAATTTCCAGGGCCTAATGGAACTGCTGTCCCCAAAAGATAAGAGCAAAATGTGCACAATGATCGATTGGATGCTTCTGATCATTTTTATCAAGATAGGAAATAGTTAATTTTATTAATTGTTGATTATGGTGTATTTTGTGAAATGCACACTGTCTGTCATGCTGAGCACTAAGGAAATACCACTCGCTTTATAAATAGTTGATGGGGTTACCAGGGAAAGTTACTTGTCAAGGGACATGCATTTACTCTACAGGTTGGAAAGTAAAAAGATTATATATCCAACTGATGTTCTTGTAAATCAATTTATGACTAGGTCCCTGCTGATTTTGACAGGCGGTGATGTGTGCTCACAACTTCTCTTGGTGGCTGAGGGAAGTTGCCTCATTTCTACCACAAAGATCTTTTGTGACCTTGACAGCAACTCATCTTGCATGACTCATAACAAAGAGTTGAGAGCAAAGAGTTTAGAAATAGATGTTTTGCTGTTTTGGTATTTTTGTTCACACTCCTCTTCTGAACTCTTTTCCTAGTTTCCTTGAACTTCTCTCTGTGTTGCCAAAATGTCATGTGTGCCTCTGGGAGGCTTTCCAACTTCCAATTGCAGAAGTGGGTCACTCCTCACATATGCACATTTACAGTCTTTCGCAGATTCCCAGGCTCTCAGTATAGCACTAGGAGAACTTAAGCAGTGCTGTCATAGCCTGTTGCTTTCAGAGGTTCACAATATTGCCAATTGGCATTAACTCTTACATTTGTTCTCTTTGACTGTCTGTCTGCCGAAAGAGATCTTGTAATGATCACCCAGCTAAGGATGAATTATTAATTTGAGATGCTGAAGGAGATTTGTGTCAGAGCCCAGCTTTGGATGGGTGACTTGCACAGAGCTTAAAAGCATTTCTAGCTCATCCCCCTGCCTCATTCTGCATTCTGTGCCATTTCTCCCACTGCCTCAGGGCAGAACATTTCAGAAAGTTGAAGTGGGAATATTTTTATTCATCCTGTTACATGAAGTTAATCTCGTGTAGCAAAGCAGCTGTGTAATGTTTTGTATTAAATCTCATGTCTTCCCTTGGGTATTATTAAAATTCAGGTGAAGAGTTTTTTTTAATTTTATTTTATTTCCCCCCTCCCAGGTCTCTCAAGGGGCCATTAGGCTTCATTCTTAATAGCTTGCCATCCCGTGCCTCTGCTGGTCCTGCTGCACACACAACTGCACTTGTCTGACTGATGAAGGGTGAATGCTCTTTAGTGACTCATGCACATGCTGCACATTAGTGAAGACATTTCTAGCTGAAGTGAAGGGACAGCGGCTGCTCCCTGGCACACTGAATAAAGCTTTGGTTGGCAAATTCTCTATTTGCTTGATTATAGCCCTGGAACACAGAAAATCCCAGTTGGAAGGAGACCAGCTGCTCTACCAATACTCTCAGCTTCACAAAACTATTGCTTTATTTCAGAGCCATTTCCAAGAAAGCCAGAACTTCCATTCTCATTCTTTCTAATGTCATTGCTTTTGCTTGCAACAGTGGGATTTGCCTCCATTTGTTAGTTTAAAGAGAAAAGCCTCTTCTGACTGTCTCTGACCCACCCTTTCCCTACTCACTCTCTGCTTCATGACATTATCTGTAGAACCAAAATGAGATTACCTGGAAAACAACACAGAGACCGGATAGTGAGAGAGGGAGGCAGGGATTATCACAGGGATACATAAGGGAAGGTAAAGAATTAAAGTCCTGCAGAGAAAACAACTGGGCTGGAGACAGTGAGAGAAAATGAGCCTAGAGAAAAGGAGATGAAAGCAGGAGAGAGGCTATGAGACATGTGAGGAGGAGGAACATGGAAATATGCAGACTGGATTGTAGACTGCACAGAAGGGCTAACCTGAGGACTTGTTCCATTTCTTCCCCTCTGCACCTCTACTAGAGCAATGGCAACTGTCTTAATAGCAGTGCTGCAGAAGAGGTTTGGGCAAACCCCCATTAGCCTTTAAACTCCTTAGTCTTGATGTAGTCATACATTTCAGGAAAAATCTGGGTAACATTTTCTTCTTAAAGTTTTTAACTTTCACATCCCCTTCTGCAATTTGTTATCACAGCCTGGAGGATCACAAGTGCCAAAATATGGTACAAATTGTTGCACAAAGGAACTGGTTACAAGACAGAAGAACAGGAAGCTTCAGAGCCTTTGCCAGGCTTTCCATATTTGTCAGGCTTCAAGAGTTTGGTGGATTCAACCTTCTAGTAGACTGGAAGTCTGCTAGACTAGTCTTGTGAATCTTTCAAACAGAATCTAGTTTCTAGTTTCTGAGCTGAGGGCATCTCAGAAGTACAGGAATCAAGAAGATGCTTCTTTCTTCTTGCTTTGTATGCTTTTGTGATGTATGTACAATAAGTTAGTCACAGTAGGTGTCTAAGGGCTACTCAGCTAAGAGAATGTGTCCTTGGCATTATTTCATTGAAAGTAAAACCAGGAGAGAAGTTGGCTCCAACTCTTAATAAATCCACAGTTTATCTCTTCCTGATAGGAAACAGCAGCCAGTAACTCACAATGTTGTTTAAAATACTCATAGCAGGAATCAGTCAGATAAGAGACTCACATAGTTCCAACCTATGTTCCACAGTGACCTACAAGAATCCCTATTTTTAAGCTGTAAAATAACATTATTTGTATAGAAGTTGTCCTGACTAATGAGTGTCTAGCCGGTGAAAGGATTTCGTCTTCAGATAAAGAAAGCTCACATCTGAGTAGCAGCTGACAGAGAAACCTCACATCTGAGCAGCAGCTGACAGAGGTGCAATCATGTGGCTTGATCACAGGTTAGGAGCCCTACCTTCTAATAATTCTAATCCTGCTGCCCACTTGGGGAAGTCACTGAATATTTCTGGCATTCATTTGGTCTCACTTGTGAAAATGGGAGGCTGATTAATTAGTGCCTGGTGAAGGGTTCACAAGGACCATTCATTTTATTACTTCATTTTTAAAAATAACTGATCTTACTCTACTGTCAAGTCTGCCTCAATCCCACTGTGCAGCATTCAGCAACATCACAGTTCCTATACCCAGCATGGCTGCTCTATTCACTTATAAGTTCCCTTTTATTGACAGAAGAGCAGAGCTGCCTTATGCACAGATGCACAGAAGGACACTTGAGACTAAGGAAAAAGAAGCAAAAACGGCACAGTTTTGTTTCTGCTCTGGCTGTGTGTATGCTTAGAAGGTGAGGGGCGGGGAGGGGGGTAGAGGGAGGGGAAGACAAGCAAAAAGAAGTCTGCAGAGAAGTATTACCTTTGATTAAAGAAAGTAGTGTAACAGAAAAAACACAGAAGCTTCAGGGAACAAAAGAAAGCTGTGTACTTTTCAACAGCTATCCCAATGAGGTTATAGTAGCACCACCATCCAATCATTGCTTTGTGGACTTGCTAGAATATGTCATCTCCATCTGTCATTGGAGATTAAAAGCCACACCCCACTTAGTGCACCAAATTTGATCACAAAAAATTCTGGGATCATGTGTGATGTCCAGCAAGCTTCACACCATGAAAACTGAGTGCCACTGCTCCGAGTCATTGACACTGGTTGCATTTTACAGCCTTCCTGCAATCATTTTATTCAGCCATGAATGTTCATCCCAGTGTTCAGGCAGCAGACAGTTCAATTTTCTGGATTTAATATCATTCTGTTTTGTGTGATACCAGTAGGTCCTTCCATGCCAAAGGTCATTATTTCAGCAGCCTCCCAACTAGTCTGGTAGTGTCAACTTCTGCAAAATGGGAATTAGTTTTGCTGTAGGACCCCATGCTACCTTCATTCACCTACACAGGGGCGTGACTGATTTGGAGCTCTGGTGATGGGCCGGTTTGTTTTTCTCCTCAATCATGTTACAAGCGCTTCAGAAGAATTTGTTTGGATAGGACCTTCTCCCAGGTTCAAGGGGAGCTATCACCACTTTTTTGGTGAGGGATCCCTTTCTACTTATAAACATTGGAACCCTTTTCTTCAGTTGGCTCTCTGGAGGGACTCATCTGCGGAGAAGGGAAGCAGTGAAATAGTTTGATGAACGGCATCAACTTACATCGCCCAGGAGGATTCCATATGTTTTTAGCAGATGTTTAACACATTATGGCAACACAACTGGCTGTGTTGAAACAAATTGCAGGGTGACCATCTAACTGTTGTTAGAAGTGAAGTTTTCAACACTTCCAACTCACCCCAGGCAGTTACTGCTGTTCTCTGTAGATACCTGTGAACTACAGACCATGTTTTTGTCAGAAAAATAGTGAAGAACTTTAATTGCCCAATAAAGTGCTATTTAATTGGAATATCTCAAGGCCAAATAAACCCTGAAGATACATTTATTAAGGTTTTGTTATCGTTGTTTGATTGTTTGCTTGGTTTTTATTAAGAAGGAAGGTGCTTGTAAAATCTCACAAAAATAAAAATAGCTTCAGGATTTCAGTGTCATCTGGAGTTTAGAAAGTGCATTTGAGTCTCCTCCCTTTGTGTTATAAGAGAAACGTAAATGCCAAGAAGAGTCAAAGCATTTGAGGATAGATGTTTGGATGAGTAAGACACTTGTCTGTGATCCAGGGTCTCCTAGCTCACGTCCTAGAGCTGCCACCCACCTCAAGTACTTCTTCAGCATTTATTCTTCTTGCCTCAATTCCGTCTTTGTAAATGGGGATAACTCTCCTCTGTATTTGTCTCTCGTCATATTTCAACATGTAGGGGAAAGGAACTGAGGGGTTCCTGGTACAGTGGGGACCTCCATTTTGCTTGTCCTTCCTCAGTGACAATTACTAAAAAGACTGTGGGAAATAAATTTAGTTTCCATACAGGGTTCAATAAGTACAGAAAAATCTCAGCTGCAAATTTCAGAGGAAATAAAAGTGTTGAGAATTTTCTCAAAAGATGTACAATTGGAAATCTTGGGGTTTTGGCTTAATCTCCATTTCAGAAAACTTCAGGGGAGAAAAAAGAAGCAAACAGTGGACGGGTTATTTTCTGGTTCTTTTTTCCTGTTTGGTTTTTTTTTTTTTTTTTGAGTAATATACAGCTTTACTTACTGTTAGCTCTGCAAAGGGCTGTCATCTTAAATATGCTCATTTTGCTTTAAAAGTATCCTTTCAATACTGAATATTAAAATCATTACATAGAATTCTCTTAATTGAGATTTTTCTGGGGAGAGTCCAAGGGTATGTTCAATCATTGCTGCTGCAGTTTGGGTTTAGGCACTGCTGCCAGTTCCTTTGTGTAATCTTGAGACTTCAAAGACAAGGAAAGAGGGAGGTGGGCAGGAAAGCATTTAGGAAAATTATACCTACCTATTTGAGTATCTCAGTGAGCATAAACTGTTGTCATGGGTTGGATAATCTTAAGAAAAGCATGTCTCTTGCCCTGGAAGCTTGCTTCCCATCTTGTGGTCTGTGGGTCTGAAAGACATGAGAAGGTAATATATGCAATGATGACAAAACATGCTTTTTTCACTTCTGAAAACCATACATATATGTTACCATGTAATCAAGTGAATATGAAAACAAAACTGGAAAAAATAAATCTGTAAATGAATATTCAAAATTCTGCTTAGTTCTTTATTTCAAAAAACAAAAACAAAAAGCATGGCAAAGCTGCATGAAGGAGGGCCTATATTTTTTTTTCTCCAAAATGTTAGCTGTTTGGATGGAAATGATTGGGAAATGCTGATATTGACAAAGAAACCAACTCATAAACAATTTAGCTTCAGTTTTCCCAGCTGAGCCTGGGAAAGCAAAACCGGGTTGAAAAATACACTGGCAAGGTTTTAATTATGATTTTAATAATGAAGCTTGAATAAACCTCTCGCTACCAGGATATCAACTGCCCCCTCATGCTGTTTTCCCAGGCCTGATGGAGGGGCCCTGGGAAAGCAGTCTGATAGCAGATGAGAGAGCATACTGATCAGTGTAACTTCAGTCAGCACTACAAGTGCCTGACATTTCAGAAAAATAAGATCTTTTACTTTGCTGTCTTTATCTGAGAGCAGGTGATCAGGTTCAGACCTGGTTTGTCATCTTAAGCTCTTTGTGGCTGAGACCTTGTTTGTTTTGCACTCTCAGAAGTGCCATTCGGTCTCATGGCAGAGTTAATAAACATGTGATTTCTACTGAGCACAGATTGCTCCTGGAATGTGCTATGGTTATCTGGAAATAGACTGGTACTCAGGTTCCAGCATGCAGATGCCAGAGAGTTTCCTTCTGCCCATCTGCCTAGGCAATGAGCTGGCCTGCATATCAGTCCAACTCTTGGAATCACAGTCAGGCTGTATCGGGGTTGGATTCCTGCTTCACCCACCTTCACAGCAAATTGAAAAAGGTGTTAGTAGAAATACAGAAAAAGAATAATAGGAAAAGAAAGGGAGCAGCCTGAAGGCAAAGGAAGTGTGAGGAAAGGTGGGGAGTCCAGGGAAGGAAGCAACAAGGAAACCGTGAAGTTGAGAATTAAGATGTGGAGCACAGACAAGAAAGGGTTTGTAAGTAAGGGTTAATTCTGTCGAGTAAATTTCAATTCTCTCAAAGTCCATATAGTTACACCTGTGAGGAACCTGCCCTGAATCATTCATGGCTTCTCAACATTGAAGTTTCTGCTTCTGAAAACTCAAGCCTATCAGAAGTCTAACAGAAAGGCTTTTCATATTGTGATACACATGATGCAATATTCAAGAGACAGACCCTCCAGAAGCAGGAGGGCTGCAGCTCTAGGCACTTGTGAAACAGGAGAAAGTGGCTTTAGTGTTTTGGGTCAAACCATAGAACTCCTTCCTTGCTCTGATTTCAATTCAGTAATGTATTAATCAGAAAAAAGGTAAAACAGTCATCTCATATTTATCTTTCATAAAATTGGCTTTTTCCAAGCTTGCTGTTATGCCTTAAGTTCACAGAGGATACACTATATCCTTTACACATAAGAAAGAATGTAAACCCCAGTTTTAAATGCAAAACTCCATTCAGTGCTTGCGGGGATTCACAAAGCAATTCCTTCATGATAGTGAAAGCACTATAAACTCGGGAAGCTAATTTTCAATAGTGGCCCCTTAAATTGCACAGTTGAGCATGTAAGAGCACTATTGTGCCTATGAGAGCATGTGGAAGATTTGAAAGCTGGGGTCACATATAGTTGACTTTTGTTCATTTACAAAACAGTTTCATAGAATCAGGATGGAAAACAGAAAACACATACAAGTCTTTGGATACATCACCCTGCACTTTTTTTTCCAAAATATCAGAATAATGATGTCACTGGAGGGGGTGGGGGGCAGTTATTGGAGAAAAGCCAAGGTTATCCCTGATGAGGAAGGGATCTTGTCTATAGAATCTGGAGCTGCTTAAATCTGTGGTGTTTTGGGGAGGACTAAGTCCAATCAGTTTCCTAGAAACCCTCTGCATGAGATCTGTGCATAAGGTCCCAAAACAAGGGTAGTAGTTGGGCAGATAGACAGATATACATACATTTCATGGTTTATTCACTGGTACACAGCAATATTGCCTGGCATGTGGGGTCCTGCAACAGTCCTTGACAGTGCAGCAGTGCATGTGTGAGATTGTTATGGAGGTTGCAGGGGGAGGACCAATAGAGCCTGGTTCAACAGTTCTGTAGTGCACAAATGTAATCTCTGCCTGAAAGAGCCATGATCTGCTGCTTAAGGGGTATGACAAGCCAGCCTCCTGGAAAATAGCACTCTGAGTCCTTTGCAAAGGAATCAAATGAGGAACAAGGCTATTACCTCGTGTCAAACTGTGTCTAATAAAGAAATGGAAATCCCCTACTCTGCCACAAAGACCAAGGAGAGCTAGGATCATGCTGTGCGACACAAATAAATGAATAGTGAAACAGAAATGGAAAAACATGGGTCCAAACATTACAAGAAAATATCAGACCCTGAAACAATTGCCTGTCTCAAACAATAGACTACAACAAAATATACATTACAAATACAGTCTGGTTGTATAATCTAGTTTTGCTATTTCACAGAAATAGATTTGGGACCATAACTTTTAAATTCCATGTGTATCACCCTATTTTTATATCACATTAGGCAAAAAAAGAAAGCCAACGCCAACAAATATCTGCACCTGGGGAGCCTTGTAACTGTTCATTTCCAAATACATGAGACATTAGCAGAGATATTTCTAAAGAGATGCTGGCACATCTATTTTTCCTTTGCGCTGCACTGTTACGCATTCCTGTTGTCTCTTGTTCTTCTACTAAGCTTTAAGAGTCCAGACCTGCACCCCACATCTTGCAAAGTATCATGAAATAAACAGGACTTCTTATGAGTACAAGGACATGTCTGCATACTTGCAGAATGTGGCCCTTGCAGGATTGTTCTCTCGTTTGTTATATTAGAGTGCAACATCCAATTTACTGATGCCCTTGCTCCTGAGCTGATTGTTACTGAGAGTAACACGTTACTTCTGCACACCTTTTACTCTCTCAATTTCTTTCGCTCCAACTCAGCAAGGGCTTTTGTGAGTATCAGGACCAGTGCTACGGAGTTTCCCTAGGGATTAGCAGAATTGAACCCCACTGTAGATTTCCTGGTCGGATGCTGTTGGACTTGAGATACAGTTGCCCTATGTGCAAAAGCAGTAAAAGAGATGACATCTCCTACAAAGTTACCTATTTTTCTGAAATTCGTAGCTGTCAAGTGCTATTGAAATTGTTTCACTGACTCAGAAGTCACAGACACGCACAGAGCACAACTGTACTTCCTTACGAAACCACGCTTAGGAGTGTTGGCTTTTCCCATGTTGCAAACATGGGCTCTTCGTTGAGTTTGGTAAGTCTTTCCAGTCCCGCAGTGTCATCCTTTGAAGTTTCTCTGGCACATCGTCGAAGGCATTTTGGCAGCTCTCACTGAGGTACCAGTCAACGAGAGACTTCCCTCGCACCTCCCTGGTCTCTTTCTTTTGCACCCCAGGGTTCCCCCCGGTGCATCAGAAGCCCATTGGGCGTTACCAGGGCCACCCTGCAGCTCTCCTTTCTCCGGTGCCTCCTGAGAGCTCGACAGGCTGAGGATCCATCTCCGGCAGAGGATCCCAGCCGAGCTGGCCCTGGGCCGCACTTCCCGGGCTGCCGCTCCCGGACCCCAGAGCGGCGGAGCCGCCGGCGAGGCACGGTACGAGAGGGACGGGTTACCCCAGGCTGCCCTTGGCGGCTCCAGCCGAGGGCACCCGGGAAGTTTTCTGGAATCGGAGGAGGCAGTCGTGGGGGGTAAGGCGGCGAGGCGGAGANTCCGCGGCCAGCGGTGCCGGTGCGGCTTGGAACCCACGGCCCTGCCGCTGCCCCGGGACGCTCGGGGTGCCGGCCGGGGCACCCACGGGGGGCGGGTCTCGCCTCCCGCCGCCGCCGAGTTGTTTCCCCGGGGGACGGAGGGATGTGCGGGAGCGCAGTGACTCCCCGGGGTGCTGGGTGTGTAAGTTTCCGGGGCTGAGATGCCAGCCAGCCCACCAGTGCGGGAGATCGGGGAGGACGCCCCCGCTGCCCGAGCCAGCTGAACTCGCCCCGCTGGTAACAACTCTCCAGGGTCGGGCCCCGGGAGCGTCTCCGGGAGCCTCAGAGCCTACCCTCGATACTTCTGTATTCTTTTGCCCCCGCCCCAGCCCCCACTGCTCCGGGATCCCTCTTCCCGTAAGGGCAAGCCGAGGAGCCGCTGGCGCTCGGAGGTTGTGCCCGGAGTGCTCTGTCCTGTGTCTGTCGCGTGTTGGGGTGTGCTGCCACCCTTGAAGTTCGGATGAGGAAGGTGGGAGAGTTAACCGTGTTTCTGACTTCAGCCCAGGCCAGTAGGAATTTTTATTTCACACTTTGCTGATCTGCAATCCCACCACCCTGGGTCAGTGCCCGCTAATAGAGATTTATAGCTGTAGCAACATGTTAGTGAGGTACCACATGCGGGTTTTGTAAGCTGAACAACTGGGCACTTAAAGTTTTATCATAACTTTTGTATTTAAATATTACAGTGAGTGGGTAAATAGCATTTTCAAATGTGCTGTACTTGGGTGACTCTCTGAGAAGTCTCATTGATAATAATAATTTCTTTTGTTTTCTCTAGTACTTCTCTAAGCAATTAGTAAGCTCGGCCTAACTACTGCTTGTATTTCTCTAAGAAAAATGAAACACAATTAATAGACTCTAGGCACATAATTCACAGGATAGCCAGTAGCTACCAAAGCTGCTTAGGCAGAAGTGTGCTGGAGATGGTTGTGTGCCTGGCTGGGTATATGCCAATTGTGAACACAGGCTCACCCTGAATTTTTGCTAGTGGGTAAAAAGTGTGTGGAAATTTTAAAGAGTTGTCTTAATTCAACAGTATATATCCAAGTGTTTGATGGATTCTACAAGTAAAATACTTATTTTGGTATCCAGTACTTTTGTAAGGATCAGTAACTGTTCTGTCACAAAAGTATACAAACTGAGAGCAAATGATAGGGATGTCATTTGAAGAAGTAGGTGCATTCTTTATATTTTTCAAAATTTCTGGAGAATCTTCCAAATTCGAATGTGTAGCATAATGTACAGATAGGCTTCTTTATCATCTGCTTTCACTGAAGTATTTGTATTATATGTTAAAATGATTGTTTGACCCTCTTTGGAAGGCAGTTAATGTTTCTGTATTTGTTGTGGCCGAGGTACAGCTTTTGTTGGCTCAAGCTAAAATACCATGTGATACAGTTGCCACGAATTTAAGCCTAGCGGGGTGAGAAGGGAAGAGTTTTGACTTCTCGGAGATGCTGCAAACTACCAGCAAAATCCAGATAAAATTTCTACCCTTCCTACAAGGTACTACAAATTGCTCAGCTACCCGCGTTATGTATTTAACCCCGTGAGATATGCAGGTGAATGGGTAGTTTACTCCCTGTGAAAGGGACCCATGGAGGCGGACTGTCCGTCCGCTGCCCGGAGGGTAATTGGGAGCGCCGCGGGAAGCCGGGGAGATCGCGGCCCCCGGCTTCCCGAGCCGGGGCCAGGTATGGGGCCAGCACCAAGGGGCCGGCTCGGGTGGGTGTTGCTGGCAGCTTCCACGAGAGGGCTTTCTCGCTGTGCGGTGTCAGCGCGACCCTTCGGCGCCTCCGCTCGCTCCTCGGTACCGAGGAGAATAAAGAATGAGCTTGGGGGTGACTTGCGCTCCCGGGGTATTTCAGATTTCCTTTGTAAATTACGGGGAAATCCCTTTATTACCCCTGAAGCGTAAGGATAAGACATCCTGGGAAGAACACCAGTCTTCTATTTCCAGGCTCCCTTAAAACTTAGAACGGATCCCAACAACTTAATTTCCCCACAGCTGAAACCGAGAAGAGGCTGAGTGTGTTTTTCACAAAAGGGGGGGGAGGGGGGTGTCAGAGTGTTTGCATCCTCGTCTCAAATGATGGCAACGAATGTCTCTATCCTGGCATGATCTCATTTTTGGCTGCTTTAACATGTATTATACTTTTCAGGGTGGGGCTGGACGAAAGGGAAACAGAAATCATTGTGTGAGTATGAAAATGCTGAGCTATCCTTAAGTCCTTTGCCAAGTTGTCTGTGTGTTGTTTAGTTCAAATAATTTCACACACACAGCATTGCAGGTCTGTTTTAAAAGGCAGAAACCGTATCTGCAACCAGTAATAATATTGCAGTTCATAAAACATGAGAAACATCTGTTACTGTGACTTCAATTTGTTTCTCTCTCCTTGGAATAACGAAGTTGACAGCTAATTCAGGTTTAATGTCCTGTGGTAAACCTTCGGTCGTGTGTCCGATGGCTAATTGTGACTCACAGAATCAATAATCCCAACTCCTCCTTTGGTGCTGTGACTCCATGGGGGACTGGGAAGTGCTTCAAACCAGCTCACTGCGTGAAGCTAGTCCCCAACAGCAGATGATGGGGGACAAATTTGGATTTCTGCAAAACTAGGTCTATCATGTGCCCTTCCCACTTTCAGTGTGGCAGAGCTAGCTGGGATCCCAGTATCAGGGCTGAGCAAGTGAAGGGAGAGGGTCTGCACTGCTCTAGGGGTATTATTTTCCCTCCGAGCACCTTTTGTCTTGCCTAATCTATCCCAAATTGAATACTATAGGCAGTTGAAGCAGAGCCATCTCGTACTTTGATGTGTGTTTATTGGTTTTACCGTCTCATCACCTTGTATTTTTTTTTCTTTTTCTTTGTAAGTTGGGTTGCTCTTCTCACCCCACCTCTCCAAATAAAAAAGAATTAGAGCAGAGGCAAAATGTGAATTAAGTGACTGTATTATTGTGAATGGGTTTTCTTGCTCTGCCCCTGCCTTCCTTGCTGCCTTCTGAAAGATCTCTTCATAATTAAAATATTATGACTGTCCTTATGGTAGCCCTTCACTTGTGGCAAGGATCCTAATTTGATGTCAATGAAAAAATACTAGTTTCTGGCATAAGGGCAGATGACATTTCATCAGCTAGTGCATGCCCTTTTTTTTTTTTTAAACCACAGTGCTAAGACCATATGGACAGATAATGAGTTTAAGCTGATAAACAGCTTACAGATTTGCCCAACTAAAGGACTTTCTTCCTAGAAAACACATTTTCCTTTAAAATAAATAATGAAGTTCCTGTGTTTTTATTTAATTATCTTGAGTCCTGTCTGTTCTCACCAGGCTGCAGGAAAACAGGCACAACTGCTCTGGGGACAAAAGCTACTGGATTTATGGGGCTGTAGGTCTTAGAGGAGGAAGGACTTGGAAAAAAAAAGTTCAGATGCTATGAAATTGAAGCCTAAGGCATCTAAATAAGCAGATGGTGGTCCAAGTTGTATTTAGAGAGTTTTGTGAGGTTCTTGACATCTTGAAGATGAGTCATTGCATGAGGTGGTAGTAGGTCCGAGGTCTGTTTGGGAGTTATAATTAAAACAGATGGATATCTATACTCCTTGCTAATTCTGTGAGGCTTCTGAAGGAGTTCTTGTCTGGGAATACTGTTGCAAGACAATCCCTACTTTTGCTTTTTCAAGACTCTGTGACTAATTTCAGTATGATTTGTTTGTTTGTTTAATTTAAAGTGACTTATCAATAAAATGTGAGGGAAAGATTTTTGATCCATTTTTCTTAGTTTTTGACAAGGAAAAAAAATCCCACAAGTAGCACCATGAGAGTTGGAAAGTAACTTGTTTTGGGAAGTGGTGATCTTTTGGTTTTCACTTTAAAATAGTGACTCAAAACAAAGTAGTGTATTTGCATGAGAGGACAAAGCCTGTGTATTTCTCCCCCAAAATGCATAGAAATTAGCTGTTTGGGATCTGAAAGTGCTCATTCCATTTTAAGCTATTTCTTATGAGTTCTCTTAATTTTTTTTTCTTGGAAACAATTATTAATCTTATTTTGAAGTAGCAAATGAAGAAAGAAAATGGTTGTGCAGAAAAATCAGTACAGGCAACTCTGTTCTTTCTCATGCTGCTTATTCCTTCTAAAACTTGAATGTTTTGTGTTGTCTCTTCCTCTTACACTGTCCACTTCTTAGCCCAGGGAAGATTACTGGACCTTAATTGTATTTAATGTGAGGATATATTCCAGATGGCTACAGCTTAGTTTTCTGATGGCTGCTGCTGTTTCATTTGTAACTGATATGACAGCAGAGTTGCATTTGGTCCTACCTTTGCTCATGACTGTACAGTTCAGCATTTCTCTTGTGTCCACTCTGTGTGACATTCTTGTGTCACACCAACATTTCTTATTTTCTTTTCACTGTTCTTTCAGTCTTGAGTTTTCAAACTGGTGAATGAGTTATCCTATCCCACAGCTGCAAAGGATTTGGGTGAATTCAGTGCCCACCAAACAGTTGATGGGGTTTCCCCCCCGCCCCCCCCCCCAAACCCTCTTGTCTTGGAGAATTTAGCAGCTGTTTTGCTGTTTATAATTTCTGCATTGGTAAAGATCTGCCTTGGGCTAATTTAGTATAAATTGTCTGAGACTGAAAGAAGTGGCTATAGGATGGCAGTGCATTGATCTTTTTCTGTTAACCACACCATCTGCTAAACCAGTTTGTCAGCATGTTTTTATTTATTGTTGCAGAGATAAGTTTTAAAGAAAAAGAGCTATGATAAAGATGTTTTACTCTTACAATGGGATTTGCTTCTGCACCTCTACCACCTTCTGTTCTGTAGCAATGAGTTGTCCTTCATTGGTCTTCCTTAGAGCTATAGGCAGAGAGGCTCACCATCCTGGTGAGTTGTATATGTGTGGGTTTTTTGTATCTGAATTGCCTCTGCAGGTGTCTCGATACAGAAGGCCTTGGATGACTAGATGCCTAATGTGAATGCTTTGTTTTGGGTGGACTAATATGCAATGAATATTGCATGACAATTGAGAGTAGTCGTGTGGTGTCAATTTATCCTCACCAAATTCAGTTAAAAGAAAATCATTGTTATTGTCTTCAGAGGTGTTGGAAGTGAGTTTTTGACTGTCACAGGTTTTTAGTAAGGATCTTGTTTATGCACAGGATTGCTCCTGTCTGTGTAGTCCCTCTAACAAAGACTCTGATGATTGATAAGTCTCTGGAGGTTCTTGTGTTTTGGGCACTGGTTTGTTTTGGTTTTGTTTTTGGTTTTGGGCTTTTTTCCATCGTGATCTTCCCTTTTTTATGTATTTACTAAATAAACCTGGTCTAGAATGGAAGCTTCCTGCTTCTTGAGAAATAAATTGAAAAGTCACTATAGAGTCAGTTATTAAACTCAAACAAGGTTCATATTTTTTAGACCATTCTATTACTTCAAGCAGAAACAGAGGATGCTTTTGATAAAATAAACAGTGTTGAAACTGAATCTCATCAATTTGTGATATTACTTGGTTTTTAAAGGGCCTACTGTATTCAGCTCATCTCTATTCCTGCGCTTCTGTTTCCCTCATGACCGTGTTAGAGAGGGACTTTGTTGGAGTGCTTGTGCTGCCTAGTGAGATCTGGAGTTTACTCTATTTAGTTTTCTGGAAGCAGTATAACTAGTATCCTCTTTACTCCTATTATCTGTGATGTCACTGTCAGGAAAAAATCTTACCATGGTTGTTGATCCTGGGGAAGTGGAACTAAACTAAACTGCTAATGTGAAAAGTCACGTAGGATAGCAGAGATAATAATAGCTCTTATATTCATTCAGACTTCTCACTTGAGTCATAAACAGCTTTAAATACATCTTATGCCATCCCAGATGTCTGAAAAGCCCACATGACAGATGAGTGGAATGGGGTATGGGACTATATGGTGGCTTGTTGACTGTGGGTCAGTGGCACAGCCTGTCAGGGGCTCAGGAGCTTTGAGGCCCTGGCTGCAGCTTGGGTCATGTATATTGTGCATGATTGCAGTACTGAATGTTTCTGCAGCTCTGTGCTTCTTATAAGGCTCAGCACTGAAATTGTAGTGCTAGCAGCTTTCTTTTCATGGCCCAATGCCCAGTTTGAAGAAGGGTGATTTTGGTCATGTTGTTAGACATACGTATTTATGGCTCTGTTTCATCTGTTGAATTTAATCTGTTGGGGTATTTTTAACATTATTATGGAAACAGTTACTATATTTACTCCTTACAGAAAGCTCAGTGTATGACAGTCTATGAGGAGAGAGTTTTAGAGTAATAAAGATTGCACTATGATTGTGTCTACACTTCTTCAGGAAAAATGTTCCAAATGAACTGACTGGCAGTTTGCCTATTTTTGAGACATGGACCTCACAGGACACTGAACTGGAACATTCTATGCTGTGAAAGCAACAATGGGGTTTGTTCTTAGCTCACTTGGTAGTACATTTCATTTTCTTGGGGTGTCAGTAAACCCAGATCATCTTGTACAGAGAGAGCTTATGCTTATATCGGGCTAGTTTCTCAGACCTGCTGAGAACCTGTTTCTCCTGGAAGTCTTTGGGACCTGTGGGTACCTTTCAGATGAGCTCCTCAAAACCTGCTGCCAGTGTAAATAAGATAGTAGTGAGATTTCCGTTGACTGGAAATTCAGCGGATTTCTGAATGAGAGTCACTGTCATTGTTGATGTGCTCATTTCTGTAGTAATTTCAAAACAAAATGTGTTTTAATGTCAATGTTGCTGATGAAAATTGATAGAGCTTAATGGTGATAATAATGTGGTGGGTAGACACCATGGATATGTATGAGAAATAATGAAGAATAAAGGAATTAATGTCTCAGCATATTATTAAGAGAGGTGGACTTTGGATCTGATGTATTTTTGAACTGCTGACTCCCCTTTGTTCCTGCAAAGGTCAGAGGGGATTCTCAGAGCCTCTTAGGACGAGGCGTTTGTTTTGTGTTGATCAACAAAACTTTTCCTTCCAATTGGAATATGCCATGTAACAGGAATCTTCTAGAGTTACACCAAGCTGTTTTTCAGAATAAGATACAGGAAAAACTGAGAGCTAGTTCTGGAAATGCTTGAGGCACAATGCTAAAAACAATAGATTGCTGCTTTAGCAGCCTGAGAATTGACAATGTAATACCTTGCTGATGTGCCAAATGACTCTGGGTTCATAGTGTTGAAAAATACCTTCAAAATTGCTCAGAATTTCAGCTTAAAATGATGATTTGTTAATTAAAAACTTCTTTTAAATGTTAAGGGAAACGTCAGTCAGGAACAGCAGTCTGAGATTAAGAATGAATAGGGCTTCCTAGAGACTGTGTGGATTAAATGGGGGGGTTTTGTTGAATTTTTTCTTTTATTTTGTGTCTTTTCTGTTTTTTCTTTCTCCTCACTGTTCTGAAAGGAGCAGAAGGTTTCATGCTCTGCATTTTGTGTGCTCATATTTTGATACTGCAGTGGGGAAGGCTTGGCAGGAGAAGAGTTGGAATTAGTTTCAAAACATTAATTTTCTTTGTTAATGTTCCTGCAGATAATTCTAAGTTTCAGTTTGCAGTGGATTTCTTACACTATTTCTGTAATGTTATACTCTTTGGGAAGTGTTTTGAAACTTTGCACTAGCCTTGAGTTGCAGGAGGCATCGGGAGGGGGGGTTGGACTCTTACTCCCAAATCCTGTCACTGATTTCACTGCTCAGAACTGATGTGGGTGAATGCCAGAATAACATCAGCCTGCTGTAGACACTCGTTGGCTCCAGGAAAGTTGCATTGCTTTTCTAAGCATTTGTTTCACCAGCTGTGAAAATGAAGACAGTACCCTCAGCATGTGGGTATGATGAACATTCTTGTTAGCTAATCTTGGTAAAGTGCTTTGGAACTTTGAACTGTTGTGGGTTCTTTGAAAGCGTGAAGGTTTAAAATGGTGTAAGCCATGAGCTTGCATCTTTGTTAGGGAAGAGGAGTACCAAGTGGGAGTCCTTATGGACAGGGCAACACATTTGTGGGAAAGAGGAGACATTTGCTTGTGGTGAAGGACCTGAGTGAGAATTATGCCTTATTCTAACCTTTTGCACAAGGTCTAAATGGATTTACTTGGAGCTTTGTAAAGCATCTGTCCAGGGCTGGATTTTGCCCTCATAGTAGTTGCATTTCCTTTTGTTGTTTTTCCAGTCCCCTCTCCACATGCTTGTTTTTTATGATCAAAGCTTCATTCTTTAAAGATATGCCAATGCCTTGTAATAATGCTAAGAAGATCCCCTATGGGGAACAGTTCTGATTAGACACTGAGGAATTCTTTAATTCTTATCATAGTTTTTACTGTTAGGAACATCTTGTTGATATAAGGTGGAGCTTTTATTCCCTTGCTGTTACTACTTCTTCCTTGGCTCCCCTCCTCCCTAGACACTGCACTCTTTCTTCAAGTGCTCCTATTGTCTTGTCTTATATAAACTTGGTTACTTGGTTCTTGCTTTCAATTCATTCTTTTATCTTCTACAGCGCTCAGTGAATGCTTAAAAATAATAAATATTAATAATAGAGCTCTTTGAACCAGCAGGTTCTTTGCTGCTTAAACTCACCTTTTCCTGCTGCTTATCCCCTATTAGAAGTTGCTATAATCTGCAGATTGTAGCTGTAATAACTTCTGTAGCAGTGGCTGGGTTTGTGACAAGCGTAGGATTATAGCTCCAGGTGGGGAATTGGCAGCAGGAACAGAAAACCTCAAAGGCACAAATATGTTGTTCCAGTTGAAATATTCTTAGCAATAAAGGAAGAGAAGCCAACAAAATTTAGTGTGGGAATAGAGCTATTTATCTAGGTTTCCATGGAGTGTCAGTGACCTATATAGGGTAATCCTGTACTGCACATGAAATGCTGTGTTTAGAAGTAAAAAAATTATTCTTTCTGGAGAACATAGTTTAAGAAGGCTGTACTTTCGGAGATGCTTTCAAGCCAATTCATAGGAAGTGTCTTAAATCAGCAAGACAAACTATGTGATACATCTGTGATATTACTGTATGTTTTCTTTGAATTCCTTGTGGAGACAGGTTTACCTCTTCTTAGAGCTACAGAAGAAAAAGATGCTGTCTACCCCAGTGCATAAAGTTGACCACATAGTGTGCAGCCCAGTCTCCAGAGCTTTTGCCACACACACATACACTCTTTTGGATATCAGCAGCATTTTTACTGTTCCACACTAAGGAATGAATAAAATAAACATGATTGCAATGTGTGAAGTTCTCCCACCATACCTCTTTTCCTTTGTTTAACAATACAAACTACTGGATTAGGGAAGAGAGAATCTTGAGGTGTCAGGGCAAACTTCATGAAACCTTCTTTGTTTCTTCTAGGCAATGTTGCCTTGGCCCTACGGAGGGAGGTGAGCTGTTCCTAAGCACGACCTCTGTTGACTGGCTTCTTCCAGGCTTTATCTTCAGCAGAAACGACACTTGAGGCTAGGACCAGCTGGGAGTTTTTCAAGGAAACAATTTGCCTACAGAAAATGCTGACTTACCGAAACCATTGTGGGAAAGGATTGGTCTCCACTTGGTTCTCCTTGGGTGAATTTCTTGCATTTAGGATAGAATTTTTTAGTCAGAACAGAGATGCTGGTTAGGAGCCAAATGTTTTGAGTTTTTCACCTATGCTGTCACAAATCCAAAACAAGGTCCTGAAAGCAGGTTTCCTACGTGCCAGAAATGCATGTGTTAACCACAGAATTGTTGTTCTAGAGCACATGGGTTTTTGTATGAAGGATTCCAAGGTAGATTCCAAACTTTCATTCCTATACAAAATGAAAACAATATTTTAAGTCTCAAAAAATGTGGTTCCCATCAAAACCTAAGTTCTCATCCAGGCGTCATTGTGTCTTCCTCAGTGGCCTTGCTGTCTTTCCTCACTGGTTCTGCAAGGTTGTGTCTCCCCTGGATATATATGCTCTTCATGGAGTGGAGCAAAGAATCTCTGAAGACCTCGGTGAAACAATCAGCATGTCAGTCACAGGAGGAGAACGATACCCTGAAGCACTCCTGGTGTGTTTTGGCAGGGCCAAGGCTGTACAAGGCTATATAACTCCTAAACCCCTGCTTCCTCTGAGGAATATTAGAAAAGCACCTTAAGCAGCCAAGGAAAATATAGCTGAACACTGCTGATATATTTGTGCCTGGGCCATTGTTGTTGGGCAGGGTAGGAAAAATAATGCTTAGGGCAAGAGAGGAGCTGCTTGGAACAGGATGAAACACTCTCTTGCTGGTTTGACTGCAGCAAGCTCAGCAAAGGTAGGGCTAACACATGGCTTCAGTAATAGGCCTCTCTCTTCCAATTTCTTCTTTCCCCCCACTTTATGGAGAGGAAAGTGGCCCTCTATCTTTTCTCCTTGGAGAGTGAAGAGATAATAAGAAAGTCATGAGAGGATCTCAGCTAAGCTAGGTGTGTGCTTAGCCAGGGTGTTTGTTTTCTGTGGTTGTCCTCTGCATCACTGAAGACCCTGAGTCTGGTTATTCCAGTGCAGCTCAGCCACCTGAATCTTGATGTGCTCTGTGCTGCTTGGCTGCCAAGGGGACCTTTCAGGAGCTCCCTCTGGTGTAAAAGGTGGGATTGCAAAACTGAGGTGAACGCTCCAGTTCTGATTATATGAGAATGCCACGCTGCCCTGAATTTATATTTTGTTGTTGCTTCATTTAATAAAGAGGGGGAGAAAGGCTGAGGCTTGAGGCTTCATCATTGCACAGGCAAAGACAAAGGACTCCTCTTAAAGGTAAAACAGTCCAGGCCCTTCCTGTGTATTTGAGGTTTAAATAATGGGTTTCCTGTTTCAGAGGAGCCAAGGGCATCCTCAGAAGGGCTCCACTAACCTGTTTTAAGACTTGTGTTCAGCTTGTGGTAGATGAGGAGTCTGAGCTTGCCTTTTTGGTTTCACCTCTCCTTCAAGTTAAAGTAGGAGGCATAAGGTGTTTTTAAAGCACACAGAAGCAGCAGCAAAAGGCCTGACCTGGTGGAAACCGGAACCAGAATCACCATAGACCTTTTCTTGATGCAGTATAGAAGAAACCACAACACAAAGTCAGCTCTGGAAATCATATAATGTCAAAGGACTTCTGAATGTGAGATGAGCTCCAATATGTCTGTCTGCAGGCAGAGATGTAGACCTCAGATACAGAGTGTTTGAACGAACAATAAAAACACCCTAAGTCTTGTTTTTATGAGTTTGTTTTTTTTGTTTTGTTTTGCTTTGTTTGTTTTGGTTTGGGTTTTGTTTGGTTTTTTGTAATAACAAGGCAATACTTACTTTCAAATATTAGATAATAATATCTTAGTATGTTTTCACAAACAAGTGATCTAAGAAAAGAAAATATTTCTCTTAAATTAATCAAGTCCAAGACCTCTATCTGTGACTGAAATACCAGCAGATTTCTGTGTCTTGCTTCTTCTGGTTACAGTCATTAAGGAACCTCTAAGAGGCTGATTGCTAAGGTTCCATAGATCCCCAGGAAGATAAAGGTAGGCTGCTCTCTGTCTCAAGAATCTTCAACTGTGCTCTAAAGGATAGCTGTCATTTGGGAATTATATGAGATCGTTGTAAGGACTAGATCTTTTGCCCAAAAAACTCAGTTTGCATCTTCTAATCACTGTATGACCAGACTTCTTCACATCCATTTCATATCCATATTCTGCCCATTTGTTGAGTATAATTAAATTATTGGGAAAAGCAAGCTTGTAAGACTTCACTCTTTTCTTCTGAATCAGGGATGGTGAAATAAAAAAAAAAGTCAGGTTACTCTGAAAATAGTTCTAGTAAGCTGAGAACTTCGATGTGTGGTTGAGCTGCACTGCAAATTCATCCTGTTGAAGTAAAGTCAGACTGCACTAGGATACTGTTGTGAAGGGTTTGCCATAAGAGCAGGGCTGCATGCCCCAGCTATTTCCACAAGACTGGCTTGCAAAATCCTTTTTCTGGCTGGAGTTGTATTCTTGTGGACTTCAGTGTCACCATCTAGGACTTGTCATTCAAAGCTGAAGGAGCCTAAAAGAAGTTGTGTAGTGGATCTGTTTCTCTTAGCATCCTACAAGATTACAGCTGTAGACTGTCCTTTAACATGAAGCTACTACCTTCAGCTGTAATCCTTGATTCTTTATGAAATGCAACAGTATGGAGTGGGACCAAATATTGATTTTTCTTTTAAATGGAATATGATTAAATATAAGACTGAGTCTGTCTGTCTTGTGGCTTTGTAAGTAACTCTGCATGGACAATATTTGTCACTTCCTTTCTCTTTCCTGTTCTACCGTTCCTGAGCTTTTTTTCTTGTGATGAATTCTGCCTAGTAAAGCAAGGATTTGTCCAGATATGCTATTGTTTAGCAAGGAGATGGTGAAACAGATGCAGTTGTTGGAAGTGATGATAAGGTAATTTTCTCACCCTTCCAATGACTGCAGATGTGCTTGAAATAGGATTTGCATTGCTAGTAGCATTTGTTATTAAGTGTATGGCCCTAGATATAAATCAGAGATTGACTGGTGGATAATGAAACAGTGCAGTGTGCCTGAGTGCACAGACTGGGCAGGCATCTGAACTATTCGTGTACTAGCCCACCAGAATGAGTCAGTTGCTCACAATTTTTCTGGCAGATGCAGCCTCTCTGTTTCATGTCACAGTGATTATCTACCACTTATTTATCGAGTTTCTGGGTGGTCCACATTATCTGAACATCTCACAGTTGCAAATGTAACTTTGTAGCACCTTTTTGAGGCAGAGAATTCCCATTTTACAGATGTAAGTGAAATCTAAATAATTGAACAAGCATGGGAAATGTGTAACAGACTAGAAAATAAGAGAATTGCATCTATCCAAATGTTGCTCCTAGAAAATGTATCTCAGATTTAAAAAAATGGGAAGTTTTGTAGGAAATTGTATTATAGGAAGACTCCTCACAGCTAAATAAATGGTTTGCTTTGCTGTGCTCTGGGAGCCGAATGTTCCAAGTAACTTAGTGGTATGTTGTTAAGGCCTTTTCGTCTTTTGACTGTGTTAATTGTGTGTTTAATAAATTTGGATAGAACACCTTTTTCTCTGTAAATGAAGCTCTATTTGTGGGTTGTTTGGGTTTCTTTGGGGGGTGGATGGGGAAGGGTTGTTTGGTTGGTTGTTTCTCATAGAAAACAAAGATCATCTGAAATTTTGGAAGGATTGGAGGGCAGTGGGGAAGTTCTTACCTCAGCCAAATAAGTCAATATTTTGTGGTTTTGAGATATACTTTAGAGTGTGGAAGACTACAGGTGCTGGCCTTGGGATTTAAAACTCCTTTTTCCACTGGTACTTTTGCTTTCTTTTTTAAATGTCAACTTGTGACCAGTTAAACTTTCTTAGAAATGTGCACAGCTTTATAAAAAGTATTTTCTTTTGAACAGACTGGCTTTTCCAGACTGTTTAACCCCCCAAAATAGTGTCTGTGGAGGGGATATAATCAGACCTAATAATCCTTAACAAGTTAGTGACTCCTTGAGTCCTACCATTTAGTGGTATCTGAGGACTGATGTGGTGCTGAAGCATTTGCCTGTTTTCAGTGCAGCAATCCTAATCACAGCCACGAAGTGAAATTGCTGCTTTCTCTGCCCTGAGGCGCTCCTGGGTTCTTCCTTGAGAAAGTGATTTGCTTTGGAGTTATTAAAACAGCACATGCTGTAAAAAAAAAAACCAAAAAACAAAAACAACAAAAAAAAACCCCAACCAAATGCTTCCCAGGCACAGGTGTGGAGCTGGTGAGTATTAGTGCCAACTGTGCAGTTTAAAATCACAGCTTTGTTCTTGAGATTGTAATAGTGTTAAAAAATTCAGCCTTGATCTTGATGAGAGCTCAGGTCCCTGAGCTTGTGTGGAATCAGGGTCAAGGTTTTTAATTTGTTCACTCTTCAGAGATGCTGAACACCTTCCATGGCAGCTGAAATTAGTGGGGGCTGTGTGTGCTCAGCATTTTCGAAGGAAAACAGTGTGTGCATGTGTTGTGAGCTGTGATGTACAGAAGCCAGGATCTCTAGGGGGTTGCAGTGTCTAAGATGATGCCCCTATAGTTGTTTCTTAATTAAACCCCAGACACTTTACATGGCTTCTCCTGAACTTCAGGACTATGCTTTTCTCAAGCATATTTGAGACTTCTAGCTTGGCAACTCCTTGGAGCTTTCTATTAAGGTATTAAGGGGAGGAAAACCAGTTGGTTGCCTCAAGCTGAGGAGGAAATGCTAGACTTGAAGGATTATCTCAGTGCAATGAATTTTAAAGACTTTTTGCTATACATGTGTGGAAAGCTGTCAAAATGCTAATAGTTCTCCTGTCTTTTTTAACCCTTTCAACATAGTGAGCTGATGGAGGGGAAGTGAAAATGATGCTATTCAACTGCAAAAGGACAGTTCAGTCAGAAATGAAGTTTTGAGTAGCTTTTTATCTATTAGCCACCACTTCTCCCAGTGATAAAGAAGAGTGATGCACCCATCATTTGAACAGACCAATTCTGTACGCGCAGTTGAGCCTATCTGCAGGTGTGGTGTAGGTCAGGTACTCCCTGCAAACACCATCCTACAGGAAAGGCTAGCGCAGGGCTGAAAGGCTCCCCTGTGCTCCCCACCCCCTTCAACAAAAATTAAAAAAAAAAAAAGTGAAGCCAGAACCAGGTTGCTGTGGCTGGATGACCCCTGCAGCCCCTTCTAGGGGTGATTCAGGTAGCAGCATGGGGTCCTGTTTCTTCCCCACCTAAGTTTTGGGATATGCACTTGGCCTGCAGTGTCATTGACACCTCCACAGTGGGAGAGGTCTGTGTGGCTGCCAGGACATGGGGAGGTCTGATACCATCAGAGCAACTCACCCAGTCCAGTACATACCTGAGGGGCCCTGGGACGGGGTAGACCATCCTACCTGCACAGATTGAATACAAATGTCCTACAGTAGCACAAGCATGTCCCCAGCTTACTCCAGGTTTTCACCGAGGAAACTCTGATTCTCCTGGATATCTTGCCCCACCATCCTAAGCAAGGGAAGGCATGGGCTCTGGGTAGAGACCCAGGTCACAGCAATGGAAATGTTTGCTGCATGGCTGCTGTGACCCGGGCAGCAAGGCTAGTCTAAGGTGCTGACTAGATGCTGTGTTTGCAGTAGGTCTGTGCTGCTGTGGCTGCTCTGCTGTTGCTACCCAAAGCGGCTGGGCTGGTTAAGTCTGTGCAGGAGGCAACCAGGCATCTTCCTCAGGGGATATCACCTATATCTGTGAGGAACTGCTGTTTCATTTATTTAGGTTTTTGGCTGAAGTTTTTGATGTGTTAGGAATATCTCATTCAACTCTACAAAAATTTTGTTAGTGTTGTGCTTTGGGGCCAGGTAAATACTTGGGTAACTGATGGTATAAATAACTGAAATTGTGAGTGTTATTAAACCCATGAGACCCAGTCATTCCTTTAGCTGTCTCTGAAATATGTTAGAGCAATGGGTCTGTCTGTGCTTATCTTTTTAATCAGGACTACCCAGGCAATTTTAGCCCTCAGGGGAGCTTGAATCACTGAGCTGCAGGGCTATCTTTGCCATTAAGCTTATGGCTTTCAGGTTTCAGTGAACTTGTAATGTTATTTATTTATTATTTTTAAGGCATATTTACTGTTAAATATGAGCTGCCAGCTTACTTCATATCCTCAAAGCATCCGTGTTTTCCATTTTGCAGCTGAAGAATATGGTTGCCAACACGTACCACCTAGGGGCAGGAGCAAGGGCAAGCAGTATGAAAAGGATTGCCACAGGGATTTTTGGAGGGTTAGGACTAGGGAGACACAGATGGAGTAAGGCAGAAAGACTGTGGAATAGGCTTTTCCTTTCTCATTTGACATGAGAATGTTAAAGTGTTGTACTGCTTGGGGTATTCTAAGCTAGCTTGGATAGGACACTGGGGAAATCATCTTTAGGGAAAACTGTTTTAACTTGAATTGTTCTAAATTATATGAAAAAATGGCTGGTACATAGTTCACTAAGAATTGTGTTGGCTATGATTGCCTATGTAGCTTTTAGAAAATGTATTATTTTGAGTCAGTGTGTGTGTATTTATATATTTGGGAGAAGAAACAGATACTCATCTCACCCCCTTCTATTTTTCCCAGCATGGACAGTTACAAAACCAATCTCATGTATTTCAGGCTGTTTTCTATGGACTCTTCTCCTTCTGATTCTTACAGTTCTCAATGAGTTGCTTTAGGTATTGCAAACAATGCTTTTTAAATAAGAAATTATTCCGCCTGAAATGTGTGTGATCACTGGAAAAAAAAAAAATCTCATTACCTTTTCTAACTTAGTTACTTACTTCTCACAGAAAGTACATTTTGCTTAATCTTGAAAATTTAAGATTGCATGCATAAATAGGTGGCTCATGTTATGTCCCTAGTTGTTTTGCAGACACAAATCTTAAACTATGCAACTGCTTGGCATTTTCCATTTGGGTTTTTGTATGTGCAAAAAGAAGGGAGCCTGATCTGCATTCTTCTAGCACAACCCCTCCTTTCATGCTAGAAGATGGTGTTAGCAGTGGGAAAAGTAGGATTTACAGTGGGGTGTATATAGATGACAAGTCAATGTCATTTCTATGATTAAGTATGCAGTTAATCTCTGCAGATTAAACACTAAACCCAAATGCAAAACTATTTCTGAAGAAACATGCCATGTAGAGTCAGGTCTTTGGATGAGCCTGTGAAGCAAGTTTCTGGGCTGGCCAAAGGGGTGGTGGGATATGTAGTTGTGGTCTGTAAAAGGTGTTTATTGGAAGGGAATGGGTCGCTCTCTTTTATAGAAAGCAGTTCAGGTGCTTGTTTTATTTTGAAATAGAATCCTCTAGCTTTTCTTTTTTTTTTTTTAAGGCCTGTGTAATATTAAAGCTCTAATTCTTCTTTCTTTTGAGTGGATGATGAAAAAAGGGGTGCCAAAATGCTGATTAATAGAAACTACAGTCTAAAACTTGCAAGTTGCCATCTTACTGCAGTTGCCTGTGGATTCTTTACACATATTAGTCTACGTTTCTGAGGTAAGAAGGGTTGTAGGGGATGCAGCCCTTGGCAGTAAAAAAAGAAAGTTTCCCATTTGCTCAGACTGGACATACCTGTGCTCTCCTATCAGAGAAATAGAGGTTTATAATATTTGAGATGATGTGCTCTGAAACATTTCAGTCTTCAGTGTAGCAGTAATTACTTCCACCAAGAATCTTTGTGTTTCCATATTCCCAGGATTGAAGACAACTTGTCCCAGGACATGCAACAGCATGATGGGTAGGACATCTTCTGGGAAAGAGAAAGTGCTCAGAGCAAATATTGGCTTAAACTTTAGGCTACAAGTCTATATGAACCAGTCTGCAGTATTCCAGAAGCCAAGCACTCAGTCAAATTACCTGTTGTTGGAAGAGCTGTGGTTGTTGTCCATGTGTGTGGTCTTGGCCCATGGCAAATCAAAGGTAATGCAATTTAGATGAACTCTATCATTGCTAAATTAAATTACCTCACATCAGCTGCAGGGGATGAGCACGCACATGGAGAGCTACCATAACTCAGCTGATGCTTAGCCTACTGTTACTGCAGTGTACCGTAACTTTATTGAGATCTTCACTTGAGTGTCCCAGTGATGAAGCAATATATAATGGCCAATTGCAAGGAGAAGGGAATATAGTTGTGCCTCCAATTAGAGTATGTAGTCCCTAAATCTCATCACATTTTTAGTGTGGGAAGCTCTTGCCTCTAACAGGCGGTGGTGCCAAACACATTTTTGTTCTCTTGGGAATGTGTTTCCTGAAAGGTTCCTTTGATCTGCAATGAATTCTTATGCTTTAAACACAGGAAACAGTGGTTTTTTTTGTTTTCCAAATATCTGTGAGAACTTCTCTTAAAGAAATCAAAATTATCCCATTTGATAGCAGGCCAAGCAGCAGTCTGTCCACACTTTTAGTTGTTTGCCTCTGGGATCAGTATTCCTTGTCTACGAATATGAGATAGTACTGAATGATCTGACCTAGCCATGGATAATTCAGCAAGCTTGACAGCTTGGAGACATGCCCCATTTGGCTGCCATAATGGGATTTGAAAGGGAATTGGCATAAAATGATGTTGGAAAGGACACAGGATAGCACTTTGACTCCTTGGCTTTTACACTGGGAAGAACTAACTCTAGCAAAAGCTTTTGTAGCAAGCCTGTGTCAGCTCAGCCTGAGGAGACTAAGAATTGCAGGAGATGCGTTTGTTCTGGTAGGCAGTGGGAAGGCCTTGGCTTGGTCTGACTTGATTCCCTGGAGTTCATAGGCTGAGGGTGGCAAGGTGGACCATGCAAGCCTCAGAACCTCTAGGAGAAGAGGAGAACAAGGGCTTGCTCAGAGCAAATGTTGAGTCTCTCACCCCAAAAAACTTGACAGAGTGACCATGATCATGGTGATGAGCAGTGCTTTCTGCAGTCCCAGTGGTTATCATCTCAGTGGTTTGGTATTGGTGGAGTGATGCTGGCAACACTACTACGGCATGATTACTGAGTCAAGGTCACAGGTGCTTCTGTGTCCTTGTGATTTTGTTGTGCATCCTGTGTTCTTCCAAGCCGCGGCAGAAATCTTCTGTTATTGATTGGTAGAAGCTTTTAGGCTGAAAATTGTCCCATTCACATCATCCCCCAAAACCATTCCAGCATGGCAAACTTTTTTTTCCATCTCCAGTTTTTCTCTTTTGCTAGGATTTTCTGGAAATCATGGTTGGAATGTGTATCTTAAACATACACAAGGTTTAGCATCTGTTGTTTGTGACACCTGTCATTGCACATGAAAGAATGCATGTGCAAGTTCATGCACAGCCAGCTTTCACTTCACAATGAAGATGTGGCTAAATGGGAATTAGGATTAATACTGGATTTAAGATTCTCGTAGTTGGCTGGTAATAACCTAATCTCCTCAAAGGCTGCAGGCAGGCTGGCAGCATTCAGCTCAAGGCCATTGTTGTTTGCAAAACCTGAAAGAAATTGAATTTTGAGAGTTAGAGCGCTTTAATCAGAGCCTTTCAAGATAGTATATATTCTTCGTATCCCTATCTCAAATGCAGCTTTTTAATTTCTTTAATATATGACAGTCACCTAGGCTTCTAGGTCTGGTAGGCGTTTGACAGTAATATTTTTCATTTCCTTTTGTAAAAGCTTAGGAATTCTGATTGATTTTAGAAATGCATAAATTGCATTCTGAAAGTTGATATACCAAAGTGTCTGTATAGACAGTGAGACAAATTTAAGTAGGGCAGCAAGTACTCCCCAGTTTAAAGTATTGAGAGTGCTCAATGTTTTTCAGGTAAGGAGGCTCAAGAAGCCACAGAAGTGTGGAGCTCCTGGAGTTCAGTCTAGCCTGGTTCGTTTGTTGCTGTGGTAGAAGTGACTGGTGAGAAATGTGTTGGTGAGTCTGTTCAGGTCATAATATGAATCACTGCATTTGACATTAGGGCCCATGTTGGAAAACAACATGTTTTAACATGAATTGTTGATGCTTCTCCTGTTTATTGTGTCTAAGATATGATTTTCTGTGTACCTGGTTTCTACTGGAAGTCAGATAGTTATCTAAATAACTTTTATCTTTAGTTAAATCAATTGAAGTAGTCTTTATGCTGGCTTAGCCCTATGTAAAGTTTCCCTGTATAACTGTTTTTGATTCCTTGCTTCTTCCAGCTTTCTCTTGGATAGCAGTTTTGATTGGTTCTGTCCAAACAGTGAGAGCTGTCATTTGCAAAATACCTTTCTATCTGAATCACTGCTAGGGATAGCCTGGCAAAATGTGTCTGCTTTTCCTTTGTTTTAAATCAACAGCCCATCGTATGGATGGGTCCCATTTATGGAGGGTATCAAAGGCCTCTGTAGTATGATGTATGCCACTGTCAGTCAAAGACTCTATCTGAGCCACTGACACTGGAAGGAGCAGAGACATATTGACTAGGTTTGAGTGGAAAGCTTGTGGAATGCTGCTGATACAATTCAATGTTCATGTTGCTAAAAAGAATGACTTTCCTGCGGAGGTAGGGATGAAGTGCCTTTAACTAGGCCTGAATCCACTCTTATCAATTTGTTTTTTCTCAAGCCTACTTATTCAGCCGTCACCTCAACAGATTTCTTTGCATTGTTTCTCTGCTCCTTCTGTGTTGGTCCTCCTTGCTAAGGTTGTCTTTCCTCTTGCTGTTGCCTTGTGTAGAATCTGTTATCAAATAATCCTATTAATCTTCTTAGATAATCTTTAAAACACCATCAAGCAGGACATTTTTTCTGTGGTATGGAGTTTTCTTGCATACCTGAAGTCACCTGGCTATCAGCATGTGAAACTGAGAAATGCACTGAAGCTTTGCATTCCCAAGACTCGGGGCCCATATGATGCCTTGATTAAGATTTGAAAGACAGTGACTTTAATTTAATATTGCAGTGCCTCTGCCCCCATTATTCTCAGAGTTTATGGGAACATTGCAAACATTAGGTCAACTGGAATTCAGGTCTCTCCTGGGGCTCACAAGCCCCTTAAAGCACAAGTTTGTTGAAGTCAGGTTGATGGGAAAGTTTCTGTTCTGTTTTTAAAAGCTGTAAACCAGGCAGATTTTTGGATTTTCAGCTCCATTCCTTCTTCTCTTCACAGAGATTAGTAGTAGGAGACAGTGGAGGGAATGCAGGCAAGTCTGGCACCCAGCAGCAAAGGTTAGTAGCGATGCATGAACTGTATCAGAATGTTTGTTTTGGTTAGTTGAAAGCATCCAACTTTCACTGACTCTTAAGAGACCTTATCCCTCTGCAGGAGTCAAATAGCTTCGTTTAAAGCATGCAACAATTCATGGAAATGCTTTGTGAGCAACTTAAAACCATTATTTTGTTCAGTATTGGGTTCGGTCTGTTGTTTTTCTGGTCTGTGGCGAGAGGTGGCAAAGACTGCTTAGAAACAGCAGTGTGTAATGAGACAGAGCCATACTGGGTAAGGCCTGTGGGGCTGAAGCTTAGAGATTTCTAAGCCTGTAAAAATCCAGAGAACATGCATTAATACTATTGCTCACTGTTTTAGCCTCTAGCAAGCAGATAGGGAGTTATTAAACCCCTTTGAACAGTATTAGGGGTGAGGGGGAATATCTGGTAACTTCGGCTTGGCTCAGTTGTACAAATTACTTGCAGAAGAGTAAACACAGGCACAGTGTTTTTAAAAAAGAAAGAAACAACAACCAAACCGAACTAAAAAAATTAAACCAACACCAACAGCAATACCCTCACACATTGTCAGGATGTGCCTACCAAGAAGACTCAGGTTTTCATGCTGGATGAACTCTGCAAGAGGAAGAAAATGCCACACTGACATGAGCATTAGCAAGTAGGTACATCCTGCCACATAGGTTAAGCACTCCTTGAAGTCAAGGAATTTTGATTGATGTTTTGGCCAAAGCCTTGCCTAAAAACCAATTGTGATGGCAGAGGTGTATGGGTGTGAGTAAACTGCTGTCTTGCTGATAATATCTTAGCCCAGAGTGATAGAAATGCGTCTTGTGACTGCACAGTGGCAATTTCTTATTCTTTCAACTGAGTCCACGCTGTGTTCAGCAGTGAGACCCAGAGGCCCTCCACCAGCACTTGAAGCTGCATCCCAAAGCTAACAGAGCAGATATCACTGATGATGCTGTGCTTTTTAAAGCATTTGCAGCCTTGCCTGTGGAAGGCCAGCCAACATCAATCACCACAGCTACTACAGCTCCACCAAGATTTTTTTTTTTTTTTTTCAAATTCCCTAACTGTGTCCAGGAATGCAGAGCCACTGCTCTCTGCTCTGCCCTGGCCAGTCCAGTGTTGTGCTGCAGATGAATGTGGTGGGACGATCTGTGAACATTACTATGTGTTCTGATGGTGAACGTATGCAAGCTGCTTGCACAGCGTTACTCATTTATCCCTCACCTCCTGGCCCCTCCAACTTCAGCTGCTGCTTTATCACTCCTGATAAGCTGGTGTGTGATTTGAGGCAGAGCCATCAGCCAGAACTGAAGGCAGGCAAGAGTCCCACATGCATAGTTTGGGGGCAGCTCAATTTCTTTTCTGATAAGCCTGTGCCTCTTGCAGCAGTACAGTGCACACTCCTTTTAAACTGTAATCATAATCCTCTTTTCAGCCTGCTCTGCTATCCCCACAGGAAGCATTAGCAATATCACAAAGTGCGGAGACTTCATTGTTTTTTCCCTAATCTGCAAAGAGAACTGAGACAAGACAGTGGAAACTTTAACCTATTCCGTGCCTCAGTGGTAAATAATTAGGTTTTTACTGAGTGGGAAAACGGGGGAAGCCTCTTAGATAAAGTAAGCACAAGGCTCACAGGCTTATCTTGCTCTGTGGAATTTGGGAAAGGATGTGGCCTTGAATTCGCCTGTCTGGCATGCCCTGATTTTGTGTTTGGGAGAAATGAGTCAATTAGAGCTGCCCTAAGTGACGGCTGGGTATAAGGCACCTCTTGCCAAGAAACGCGGTAGCCGTGCTTTTGTTTAAGGATGCGAACAAAAGGCTCTGGATGCTTAATAATGTGCAAATTTGGGTGGGTGGGATATGGAGAAGGTTAATAGGGCAGGCTGACAGAGGAGGAGCTGAGCTTGAGAGAGGAGGAGAGGAGCGCCGAGGACACAGCAGAAGAGAAAAGCAAAACAGGAAAAACACTCCCTTTTTGCCATGTTAAAATTAACTTAGTCCCCACTGACAATTTTGGGGTAAGTGCAAGCTGTGTCTGATGAAATAATGGTATTTTCAGCCGCGGCCGTGTGAGAGGTTACAGTGTGGCTCCGAAGGCTGGCTGTGTGCTAATCTATGTGCTGTCTAAGCGCTGTCCAGACCCCGACCCATCACAGGGCGGGACTGGCTGCGGGAGTGCTTGTGGGTGGGAATTCACTTTAGGTTAATGCTTTACCTTTGCAAAACTCCTCTTTGCAAGCTGCCTGTCGTAAAATCTTTCTTGTCATGCTTGGTTCTGAGGCTGGGCTCTGCTTTTCCTGAAAAGGAAAAACTGAAGTGGGAGGAGCTGCCCCGGCTTGGCATGGGGGGCACAAATGGTGAATGGTCCCCTTGCACGTGTGCCGTGTCTGTCAAAGTCCTTTAATCCAAAATATGACAAAAGCAAAGGAACAAAAGAAAAGCTTCTCAAAAATAGCATTAGATAAGGATCTGGAGAATTTGCTTTTTATTTCGTGCAAGAGTTCCCTAGAGACTTCTTTTAAGGGAAGAAATGTAGCTTTCAAGGTCGAGGGGTTTTTTCTTCTCCCCCCCGCTTTTTTCAGACTTCAAAGGCAGTCAGCTGAGAGCTTCTTAGGAATGTTACATCTGTTCAGAGTAACCGTGGATTGGAGGCGAGGCACTTTTTCTTCTGCCAAAGTGTCTGAAATTTGTTGGCAAATTTTCTTGAGCTTGGTAAACAAAATAAAAGCTCAGTCCGGCTGGGTGGTGCACAGTAATGAAGGGTGGAAGGACAGCAGGTGGGAATAGTTTTCTGCAGACAAGTGTTTTTTTCCTCATACCTTAATAGAAAGCAGTTTAATGTTTGTTCCTTTAAATAAATATTTTTTCAGAAATTGAAACTGAACAAATGCACAGAACTGTGAGTTAATGCCTGCCTGCTACTCCCCAACCTATTAGATTCTGCTAGTTGTGTATCTGTTGGCATACCTCGTTTGTCCTTTTGCTTTCAAACTTAATGTACATGTATCAAAGAGTGAAATCAAAGTTTTGCTTTCTGGCTCTAACGCTTAACTGCTGGTCCTTAACCAGCTGATCCAAAACCCATTGGCAGTGGGGGGGGTTTGAATCAGGCACTTGACATGCCACAGAAAAACGTCCCTCCAAGCCTGGAGGATACAGCAGGTGGGCTTAGGAATTGGACCTAGTTTAACACAGAGGAGTGTGTTAAACCTATGGAGGGGAATGGAGGGGAATTCTTTGCTGATTTTGATGAAAGATGTGTGGCATTGATGAGTGCATTTGGAAATCCTCTCCACAGTAGGACTTATGGACGTGATCAGGTCTCAGGCAGCCTTGTGCATAACTGCCTCTTCACATCTCAAAAGTGTAACTGAACCACAAATGGTTTTCACACCAATTATTTTCCTCTTGTTTTTGAATAGAACCGGGAGGGGGGTTGTTTATCCCATTTCCCTAGTGCAGCTGAAACTCCAGCAGTAAGCTTGTGCTGAAGCTGTTGTTTCCTCTGCATGCTTCCCATAAGGAGGCCAAGGAGTGTGAGATTTGTGATTCAGTGTGTGGCTTTGTCACATGCACACCCAGGCTGAAGATGATAGAAATCTTGGTGTTGTCTCACTTCAGGTTGGGTAAGTATGTTTTGTTTGTTGCTTTTGTGGGTTTTTCTTTTAAACTAGGCTTCTTAAATGAAGAGCAGCAATATTTAAGCTTCTGTGTAAATAAGGAGAGAACCCTGGCTTCATCCTGACTAATCTGTTTAACCTTCGTCGGCCCAAATATTTACTCTAGGCATTGAATAACCAGACAGTGTAATTCTGATGCTAAAATTCATGCATTGAGAATGCTGTAGATTGATTAATCCTGCAGAATTCCAGAAATCCCTTTCTGTATAAATAAACTTCCTATATGAAGGATTATAACTAAATAAATGCTGTGGATTCAGATCAGCAAAGCAGAAGTATAGCAGTTGGCCCATTTCTTCTGCTGCTTACTTATGTATTTTTATAAGGTTATTCATCTTAGTCTAAGTAGATGTGTGAAGAAAACTGCAAATACTGAAACACAATGCTATCACATACTGCAGGAAGAAAATTTACCCCTCTGCCTTTTTGCTAGCACTTTTATCAGTTTTCAAATTGCCATCAGTGTGATTTATCCAGATTGTTGAAATTGTTATTCCTTTTGGGCATAACATTTCTGGTGAAACTGTGTTTTGTTAGTCTTTGTCCTCTTACTGCAATTGGGCAATGGAAAAAGTTAATGAAACAGTATTGGAGATATAAAATTTGTAGCTCAGTTGCTGAAGATGCCCCCTCCCTCTACATCCACACATCCCCACAGCTGCAGAGCAGAGCATACAGCATCTGGATTTATCAGGAACCATACTGGCACCTCACGACTGGTCTGACTGTCCATTGCAGGGAATACTTATAAGACCCCTGTGTGAACCTGTTGGTGTAGGAATGGTGTAAGTAACCTTCTGAGAAGTTTGCCTTCTGTCCTGTTACTGTATTAATTATCCTGTCTTTGTGAGATTAAAGTGCAGATTTATTAGGGATCCTGATCTTGGAGAAGTTCTGTTAATATCCCTTCATGTTGCCCTGTCTGTTACTGGACATTGTTCCAGAGATATGAAGGCTATAAACACCCAGGGCAGAGGACTTAGTTTGGCTGTTGTAAAGGGAATAACTAAAAAGAATGGGACCTAGTTAGAGAAGTAAAATCAAAACTGTTTAAGGAGGACTTTGCAATAACACTGGTCATTAAGTTCATGGAAAGCTAATGTGTGTTCTACCATCTGAGAATTTTCACAGTAGACTTGCAAAAATGAAATAATAGGAGGGCAAGCAGGATGGAGATGTTCCCTATTGACAGGGAAGGGTCCCAGCCCATCTTTCTCATTGCTTTTTGCTTATAAGATTCTCTGTAACAGTGGAAAACTAGAAGAAGAAATTGCTCATCTGCTCCATTATCAGGAAGACATCTAACTTGGAACCTGTGTTGTTCATGGCCACTTGGCCACTTTTCTCTACTGGAAAAGGACCAGGGGAAGAATCACACCTCACTTTACCTGCCAACAGGCTCCATAGGGAAATTCCTTCTCTGTCCTATGCTGGGTTAGTCAGTCCTTTTAACAGTGTATCTGAGGAAGAATCACTGCAGTTAGGCCACTAATCTCATTTCTGTCTTCAGATAAGATTATCAGAGTAATTGTCTGTTTGTTCCCCCTTCTGAGTCTAATCAGAGTGGATTGTGCCAGTACCTCCTGGGGCAGAGGAACTCGGATGTTGATTGCCCCAAAAGAAAGAGAAAATCCTCAGTGTATATTTAATATAAACTTCAGTTTTGTGAGACGTTCACAGGAAAATCATCTGGAAATAACTTGCTCAGACATGTCTTGTGCATTTTGCAGTAATATATTTGTTCTGGTTTAAAGTCTAAGTTTAGTCAGGCAAGTTTGTGTCATGCATGCTGTGGTGAGGCTTTTGAAAGATAGTGCTTTACACCAGTGAAACTGGTACTTTCCCAAGCTCTGGGACAGGGCAAATTCATGTCTGCAGAGAATGCATACTCTTAGGTGTTCCAGCCAGCAAATAATTCTGAACAATTAGTGCTTTTCCCCTTATTTCAAAGCAAATTACAGGGGTGGGTGGATTTTGCTGGTGGGTATAAAGGAGGCTCAAAGATATTAACTTTTCATATATCCTTCAAGTTGGGACTAGAATTTGGCTCTTGATGTGCTTACCTGAGGAAATATACTGTTTGGTCTCTTTGTAGCAGCGGTCAAGCCATAGGTAATGCAGCACTCCAGTGTGATACAGAAATGATGTGTGCTCCCCCTGTTACGTGGATGTGGAAGCTGAGACACAGAGATACTGTGGGCTGCCATGGGAGTTGCCAAAGCAGAACTGGATAGATAAGAAGGTCTGTCCCAGAGCCAGGACTGCTAGTGACTGCTCCTGAGTTCTGATCTGGCTTGCCAGCCCCGTATGAAAGCCAAAGTGTGATCCTGCCCTTAGTGGTGTTGCTGCTGTAGAGATGTCTGGCTCAATCAGACCTGTATTCCTGGATAGCTAATGAAGCTCTATAGTTTTGAGTGTGATACCTAAATCAAGCTTAAAGAGCAAGGGCATACCACTGAAGAGAGTGCTCATAGCTGCTGAACTTGCATGCTTTGTATGTGAGAACCACTGAGACTGTCTGATTCCATCAGGCTTAAAAAGTGTTGAATGAAGCAGGTTCTTTCAGGTATGTGTAAAAGTCATCTTGAAGACATTGAATTTGGTATGGCCACAGCTTCTTCGAGCCTAATGAGTGCTTGGTGTGCTTAGTGTGAATATTCTCTAAAACTTTTATTGCATAGTTTACTGCTTCCTGTTCCACTAGACTTCAAATCACTAATTGTTGTGGTAGCTTCATGGCTGTTCTGTCCCTTTTAGCCAGAACCATAACCACTTCTCATTTGCTGGATGACTTAACTGATGTTGCTCTCCCTTTTACAAAGAGGGAAACACACTTGCAGAAAGAGAGGAAGAGAAACAGAAAGAGAAAAGCTATTTAAAAGTATTTGCCTGGACTGCAACGAAGAGATGCCAGAGACAGTGTTTAAAAGAGTGCTTTTGGAACTGGAAGTAAGGCAATTACATCAGGGCAACCAGTAAACAGAGCCTTAAATATGTAGGACAGTGTGGCTGCCCTTCTGCTAGAATTTGATTTTGCATCTCCATGCAGCGCTGCAATATCACCTTACTTGGACCTAGCTGTGGTGTATTTGATTTGGCCCTGCTGTACATGCCACAGATGTGAACGTACAGCAGTAGAGCTTGTGGTCTTGAAGGCCCCTTTGTATAATTTGTTGCCTTGTGCACAGGAGTTTATTTTTTTACCCCTTCTCCATTACATGTGTGACTTGTGGTTTTTGTTGTGGTTATGTTTTGGTTTTATACTTGAACCATGTTTTTGCCACCCTTTGGTCCTTTAATGGGCTCTCATGCTACCAGACACCACAGCGATGCAAACAGTAAATGTGCTTTGTTGTAGAGATTACTACGTGGTGTTCACTTTTTTTGTGAGCCATTCATATTCCAGAATATGTCTTGTCTCCAGCAATTCTGTTTCTGTAATGGTTCTGAGGAGAGTGTTGTAATTTACCAAGCTACTTCTGCTGGTGTAGCACTTCAGAGCCATCCCTGATTGGGTGCATTACTCCCCGTGTTGTGGTGTTGATGGTGAAGTTGTACATTATGGAGCTGTTGACTGATTTATGAAAAGCATGCTTTTGGAGGCTGGGAGCAGATTCTTCTGGAGCGGCTAGTGAGCTGCACTCCCTGCCTTCTCCCTTTCCACAGTGTTAGCCCGGTGCAGTGCCTGCAGTACATGATACAACGATGTATTTGTTGCTTTACCTCCCTCAGCTCATGGCTTCATCTGCCCTGTTTAGTGCTCCCCTCCCATTTGTCACCCATGGTACCGCTTATTCAGGGCATAATAACAATTTTGAAGCCATAATTCTAAATATCTGTCTAGTAAATTCTAAATATCTGTCTAGTAGTCCCCTCATGCTGTACTTTAGAGTGACCTACTGGTTTGCAGAGTGGTGAGTCACAATTACTTTTTAGCAAAACTACCAGGTAGGTCTTTGAGTTCTTAAAGGTACCTGTCCCTGTCTAATCTGAGCATTCCCTGGTGAGCTGAATCTACCTTGAAAATTTATTGAAGTACTCCATTAAACCAAACACTAGCAAAGTAAGTGTTGCACGAGCTTATCTCAAGTTACTGTTATGGCTTCTGCCAGCTACCATAAAAAGCTTTTCTAGACTCTGATTAGCAAGCGAACAGAAGGGATGTCACAGAGCTGTCAGGCCCAGACTGTCAGGCTGGTCTTGCCATGCTCAGGAGCGTGTGATGTGACCAAGGCATTGCTGTATGAGAGTTGATCTAAGGACAAGTCTCTCCCTTGACATCTCCAACTGCCATGCTGCCTTTCAGTAGCAGCTGGGGATGTTGAGATAATTGAGTGTTCACCATAAACTAGTTCTACTCAGCTATAAGAGTGGCCATGTATAGTGTGAACAGAGGTAACAAGTCTTGCTAGATAGTAATTTTAAGAGAGACTGCATAGAGAGATTTATCGTTGAGGCCAACAACTAATCCATGTGGGAAGCATAGTATTAAATAATGGAAAATAAAAAAATAAGAAGTATTTTACAAGTAAACTCTTAGACATGTTGCAAGGAGATTTGTCTCACTTTTTATGGATCTTCAATTATCTATGATAACAATCTGTATTTGGTTGGATTAATCCTGAGAGGATCTGTGAAATCTGTGGACAAACTTTATACATATACACACCATTAGAGTTAAGATTGCTCTAGCTTGCAACTTGGTAGAAGAAATACAGCTGGTTTCAGTGAGAGCTGAGGGAAGGCATTAGCCTGCTTTTGAAAGAAAATTTCAGGAAGAATTATTTTGTATAAATGGGCATTTGAGTCCTACAAGATGCTTCTGTCAGAGAAGTTGCCTCTTACCTGTAAGGCATAAAAGGACAAAGGAAATAAATTTTTAACTAATTGCAAGGAGGCATTGATAGCACATGGGAAAGCACAGGAAACAGAAAACTGTTCAGATGATCTGGAGAGTCAGGATCCTTTTGATGTGAGGCTAAATGTGATCACTGTGAACTTTCTGGTTACAACATGTCATGGCCTTTCCAGAGCAGTTTCTAGCCTTGTTTTCTATTAAGCACATCATGTTGTATATATTTAAGGTTGACTTGTGCCTTTGGATGTTTCTCAAATGACAGATCCTAAACAATCCTCCTTTCTTCTGTTGAATACTAGGAAGGAGTCCAGTTTATCTTGTTTTTCCAGATTATTTCTCTTCCATTGCTTGTGGTGATTTAAGTCTGTTAGTGGTATCACACTGGTAACGAATCACAGCAATGGCAATTTTAAGCCCCACACTTCACAGTTTGTTCCTAGTGAAAGTCCTGTCTACTTGCGCTCTGTTCCAAGAGACTTGTGTCAGAGAAAGTCTGGATGGAAACCTGTCCTGCTACCTATACCTTTTTGTAAGTGGAAGCATGATAGCTGCCATTACTGTTAGTACTGGAGTCCCCATGGGCTACGTGATGCATCTAAAAGTCTCCAGTTAAGATCTAGCTGGGGTTGGGACAGTCCCCACTGATGGTCCCAAATTGCTGGAAGTGCTCTCATATCTCTGGGGGATGTCAGGAGATGGGAGTAGCCCTGCCTTGTGGGTTAGGAAGTGCTACTTGTCCTATAGCTATGTACATTCCCAGAGACAGTAGTGCCAGTAGAATGTTGGTGTGGCTCCCAAAAGCATTCATCCTTGCCTCGGACACAACTTCTAGGAGAATTCTTCAGTAGCAGGGACGAAGGGAGAAGACATGCTCTCCCAGCCTTCTGAATTAGATACACTGGACTAGAAGTTCCCTGAGAGCCTTTCAATAAGGACCCTGATCAGCATATTATTGCTCCAGTTATTTTTGTGGTCTGTCTTTAGTTCTCACTGCCTTTGAGATTTGTACCTGAACAAAGACTTTGGTCACCCCATTCAATACTAAAAATTGACAGCTAGTTTCCTGATGGCTTTTTGCTTCGTATTTGCTACTGCTTCCCATCATCAACAGCAGTAAAGTGGCGTGGAGTGAAAATCAGCACTAATTTGGGAGTTTGATTGCCTGTGTAATAAGCTTCTCTCTTACTCTTTGGCAGGAGCAACAGCTACTATAATTTTTTTGCTGTCACTTCTGCATGGGCCATGTACCAGTGTCAAAGTTAATCCCTCAAAATTATGTTGCATTATAAATCTCTCTTCACAGATGAAGTGCGTGCAATTAGGCAGAGAGGTCCAGAACCATTACTGAAAAAATAAAGCTCTGAAGGACAAAAGCAATGTGCCTGTGCATCACAAAATGGTATAGCACCTCGCCAGTCACTCCAGAGAACAGAAGTTCCTTGGCCACAATGTTCTTGGGGTTTGTTTGGCAGTGACAATACGTTCTGAGTTAACCAAGCTGAAGTTCCATCTTTTTGTAAGTACAAAGTCCTGGATCTTAAGAGGAATTTGAAGCAATTTGTGTCAGTTCTTCCTCTTTTCTTCCAAGTACACACAGAATGTTTAATGTCTTTATTCCTGCCTGACCCCTGGGAAATCACAGAAGATCATCAAGACCTTGGTAATAGGCTGACAAAATCCCCAGCATATTTAATTAGAGATTATTCTTTTGATGTTTGGGATGATTTTGAGGCTTGTTTTTTTTATCAGGTTACTCTTGGGTAGTGCTCTGTATACAGAACAACTTTCCTGCTTCCATGAATGTCAAAGACCCTAAAGGTTTAAATGCACTAGGGTGGTTAAATTAGTTTCATTTTTTAAGTTTCATATTAAATTCCTTTTGGATAGGGAAAATGAAAATACTGCCTCTGCTGTAACATTCTGACTACTCTGGGTATGGCTGTACAATGATTGACTTCCTACACCCAATTTAGAAATCCAGCTTAAAACTGGTGCCTGCTGAAAATTCCTTCTTGTCCATTTCTGGGATGATGGCGAGTGATTTAGTTCCTGAGGGTGAGGTCTCCTTCAGACTGATGTGTTCTCTGAACCATGTAAGGAATCATTGTTGCTCGTGGACCCAACATATCTGATTCTTCTTGAGAATCCAGTGGCTGCTGATGCCAAAGGAACCTTCCTGACTCCTCTTGTGGTGTTTTGCTGAGTATCAGGGAGAGCTTTTCTATTTTTCCTATGAGTTTCCTCAAAGTGTTTTCTCCAAGCATGCTAAAATGTTTAAGGAAGGGGTTGAAGTTCTTTACATGTTAGAGAAAAACAGGGCTGAGGCCACCACCCAGTTCTTACGATTGTGAATTATGACTTACTGCATCATTTGTCATCTACATGTGAGAAAAGTGTAGGGAAACTGAGATTTTTGTAGATGATAGAATCTCCAACTGTGGCACTGAACCACAGAATAAAACAGAGACTAACAATGCACTGACGTCAGGCTGCCTGGATGTGACTGAGAGTTTTTGTCTGTGAATACAAATACTGGAATAAATCACTAACTGGGTTTTAACAACTGCTGTGGTTTCTGAACTTGGAGATAGACAAAGAATTGCAACACAGCATCTTGTTCTCAAATGTTTGACCAATCAGCAATGGCGTCCTACATATCCCAGAGTCTACCAAGACGGAATCTTGACAAGCTCCAAAACAGTTAATTACAGGTGACAGCTGATGCTGGAATATGGGCCATGTCAATCACAGGAAAGGTTTCATTCTGCTGATGTACCAGAACAACTTTAGGCTGCTGTTTTGGGGTAGCAGAGAGAGTTCAGATGCTTGTTACACCCTGCAGCTTGAGTGGTGAATAACTATCCTACACACAATCCATTGTCTGTCATGAGGGATGTGACTCTGAAGTAGCTGACTTCTGAAAACAAGTTTTCTGCAGATACTTTTTTCCACCCAACAACAAAAGTCTTGTTTGGGAATGCTTTTTGGCTGCAGTCCTTGTAACCCCCCTGGGAAAGGCACTGTGCATTTGACTTGCACTCACCAAAGAAAAAAGTGAAAGTAACACAGCTGTAGTGATTTACTACCAAGTTTTGAGGCTAATTGCCTCATATGTTTAATTAATAACTGACACATTCTGTCCCTCAAAGAGCTTGGAGAACTTCCATCTGGACCCCTAGTGATTACAGCCTGGAAGCCATCTCTGTAATTAAGGAGCAGGCTATAGGAGGCCGGTTCCTATTATGTGCAATTATTGTGCTTGCTACTTTTCCCCTCCTTTTTTACAAAAGGACGGAGGAAAATAGGGCTCAAAGACTAATCTGACATAAAACCCTTACTAAAGAGGTGCTTTGTGCTACCCCATGGTAGAATGATGGGGTTATGTTTTGGTGCCAGCACTCTTTCTTTCAACAGGCTGTTGGGAGACAGATTTTCTAAAGAGGAAAATGTCTTACATCAAACTGAAGTACTTGTTGGTCAATATTAATTACCAATGCAATAAGAGGATTTTTGCAAAGAACTGAACAACTGACTATTTCTACTGTTACTTCTCTATCTCTCCCTGCCAACTTTAGACTTCCTCTAGGTTTGTCAGCTGCTCATCTGCAAAGACTCTGGCTGGCTCAGGAGCCCTCAAAGCAGAGGATGCTGTGTCTTTAAGCCTTCCATACAGTGCTGAAATGTTATGACAGAGCATCTCACAGGGGGATGCGGTTTCCATGGCAACCCCACACTGTAAGATAAGCAAACTGGATTATTTTTTTTTTCTCTGAAAGGTTCAAGAGTAAGGAAGGAATGAGGAGATTTGTCAGCGGGCAAGACTTGAAAAGAGGAAACCATGTCCATTAATCCTGTAGCCCTGGCTGCTTTGTGTTTTAATTAGCGAATGTTATGGCAGAGAGCATAGGCGCCTCACCCTGTTATGGGTTTTTGAGGACTTTTTTGTTTGCTTCTCTTTTTATATCTCCAATTAATAAAAAAAAAAGGGGGAGGGAGGGTAGGCAGGAATCAGAGAAGAAGCTTTTCTAGGGCATTAAATGAAGGTCTGAAATAAAAAGCATCAAAATCTTTGTTCCAGAGCTTGTACCCCAAGCCAGAGAGAGGATGTGTAGCTTGCTTGGTGAGAATGAATCTGCCATTCTCAAATTGAAAGTGCATCTTAGATTCTTTTATTCTGTCTTGCTGCTGATGTTTAGGAAAAATGGAAATTCCCCGTATCCTTGCAACCTGCACATGTAACCACATCAGTGTGGAGTAAAGCAGGGAAGTTGTAACTTGCTGTTGTACTCCCCAGCCTGCCCAGAGGCATTACATGTGTCTGTATTACAGAGCTGTACTGCCTTCCCCTGCCTTTGTTTTGGGATAGTTTATACTTTGGGATCTGTATTTACCCTTACATGAGAAATCCTCCGCTTCCCAAATGTCACCACTTGTGAGAATGCAGGACACTGTGCATGTTAAGGGAGTCAACAATGTAAGGAGAAGGAGAGGGAATGCTTCAGCCCATGGTGAGAAGGCAAGCTCCCACACAAGCTGCGATGGCATCTTAGTAATCAGATAATATCCTGGTAGCAGCTAGTGCACCAGCTGGGTAGGAAACTGTGCTGGTCTTGTAAATGTGCTGTGTGTGGGAGTTTATTATGGAAAATATTTTGACAACCTTTATTATTTTCAAACACTTGTATGTGTCACCAGAAAATTAGAGTTAAAGTAAATGTTAACCCAACAGCATTCTTGTCTGCATAGTTTCCATGTCCATCCCTTATGGAGTAGTCTCTGCTCCTTTGCAGGGAATTAAAGCCCACTATAAATCTTCATGCAGAATAAAAAGAAAATTATTCTAATCCTTTGAGAAAGGAATATACCAAAGGCGCTCTTCTCTACTTTCCTATAAGCAGCCGTTATCCCAGGCTATTTTTCAGGGACTGGTGCTTTAAAGGAATTCTCGTAAATGTAGTTCTCCTTACCTTCCTGTCAGTGTCGTCCTCAATGCCCTTGAAGAGTTCAGCAAAAGAAGGTGCAGACTGGACAAGGCCAAACAGCCTCAGAACCGCTTTTCTGGATTTGAGTACTTCTTCCCCAAAATAGCTTTCTCCTGTGGGTGCAATCCATGTAGCAGAAATAGCTGTTAGCAAAGGTTGAAGTCAGGGGCCAAAGAAATGTTATACCTTGTGTGGGAATTTAGAGCTAGGGCAGAATGGTATTTGGCCCTTTGTTGAGTGAGCCATCAAATGCTCTAATTGACAATAAGCAGGGTTAGAGGCAGCTTAATTTCTATTCTCTGTATTCCTTCTTCTGGCTACATGGATAAATTCAACACTTTGGTGGATATCATCTTTATTTGATGTTTTCAGCTAAGCTTCCCAGAGATGATTTTTTGCTTGTACCCATAAAGAGACTGCTTTTGACAGCTTAAATTGGTTCTACTTTACTGCCTACCAGTGCCAACTGCACATGTGGCAGGCTGGGTTTGTGATCCTGATGGCTGGGGCAGAGTTGGCCAGCACGGCTTTCACTGCCCTCATCCCTCCTCTGAGGACCTGCTGCCTGCCTCTGCCCTAGCAGAAGAGCCCCTCACACATCTGCTGCCTAATGTAGGCTCCTCGATTCACACCATTCTGTGGTCTTCATAATTTGCCTTGGACTGAGTGTTGTTAAACCCTTAACATGCTTGGGTTTGTTGTCCCTCGAGGTACTGCCAGATCTGAATCCTTGCCAAATAAAATTAGTCCACCTGCTTCTTAGTTCTAAGCATCTAATCACCCAAGCCTAGCAGAGCTTTGTTTAAAGAACAGAAATAATTGCAGTGCTGCACTGGTTCCCGGCAAGTGCTAGTGGTGTTCGTGTCATTGGGTAAATTGGGGAATGAAGGAGTAGCTGCATACCTTATTTGGCTTGTTTCTCACAGGAATCTTTCTGGGACTTTCATAGGATTGTACTGTGTCTGCCCAAGCGTTTTTGGTCAAAGTTGGTGCCCCGGAGTTTATGGTGGAAGGGAGCAGCTGCAGAGTATTAGGCTCTGCGCCAAGTATGATTTCCAGAAGGCCAGTGCCTCACAGCTAAAGCTAGATGTTTTAACTGATTATTTGCTGACTCATCACTTCACATGGTTTCTTTCCCACACCATTCTCAACCCCCACCCCTCTTCCTGGAGATAATGCATCACTTGTGCATCTGCATAGTTTATTCCTAGATAATTCTTCTAGCTACTGCTATTTCACACTTATTTCTTTTCCCAGTCTGCCGTTTTGCCCAGGTGGTGCTCAGGAGTTGGACTTGTTGATCCTGACTGGTCCCTTCTACTTCAGTATATTCTATGATCCTGTAGTAGGTAAATTTCTGACTATGACAAAAATACAAAGCCTTCTAAATCAACTAATGTCGTCCATCCAAAGTTCTCATTCCCTCACCTGCTTGCCAGCCAAAATTCTTTAACTTTTTTCCTTCAGGAAAAAATGCACATCATTAGGTTCCTAAGCTCTGCTTATCTCACATGGATGGTCCTGAATTGAGTCTGTGTATTTGCACACTCCAAGAAGCATAGTGCTTGCTTAGGGTCTATCACAGCTGACTTGGAGGAATTTTGCTTGGTACTAGTTGCATGCTAGCTTAGCCTGGAAGTCATTTAGACTTAAAAACACAGAGTTCTGCTGCTGCTAATAAAGAACTGCCTCTAAGAGGCTCATTAGTGGGGCTGCTGGCAGACACTACCCTGGGTACACAGGGACCAAGCACGTGGAGCTTGGTTGCACCCCGCAGAGTCCAGCACGAGTGGAAGTGCATGGATTTCTGGGCAGAGAGATGCATCTGAGCTCTGCTGTACTGTCTAGAGTTTCTCTGGCTTGTAAAAGCATTTGAAAGAGAGAATACATGTAAGATGCCATGATCCAGGAGTAGTCAGGAAGTACACAGTCTTGAAGCAAAATTCTTTTCCATATATTTTGTATCTAATTTCAACACACGCCATGCTAGTGCATTCTATTTACATTCAGGTCTGTTTTAGGCATCCCGCATAATTTGGGAATACTCTAGCTCTGAATGCATGCAACAAAAATATTTTCATACTCTTTTCTACAACATAATCCTTGGGTCTGGAGTTTGCCAGCTTGTGATAGCTTCAAGGCTTTTCCTAGTGTACAGAATTTTTTGAAAAAGCAAAAATGTCTGGTAGCTGTATTTATGTTCTATGAGTCCTAATAATAAAATAGCATTAATTTCTTTTAAACCTCTCCAAGCAATTTCCCCAAAAGCTTCCCTGTGCAAATTAGTTTGAAGCACCTGTGAATGTATCTGTGCTCTTTAACAAAATACTGAAGAAATATTTTGGTGCTAGGACAAGCCAGGGCCACAAATTAAATTAGATGAAAAAAAAAAAAGTTGATATGTTTCATGACATAAATGAAAGATGTTTGGAAAAACCAGACAGTATTCCTCCTGGATAAGACCTCAGCATGAAAACACGAACAGCAAGTGAGTTTATTATTGAAGCCATGTACATCAAAGATAACTTGACTGAGAAACTCTCTGGCCTAACCTACAGTTGTTGTCTTTGCTATTATTAAATGTCATGCAGTGGTGAGCAGCTAAGAGACCAGGATATTTTTTCCATCTAGAGTTTTATAAATCTGAGGAAAATGGTCTTGGTTTCAAGAACCCCTTGATCTTTGCATTAAGCCTGTATGACTTAAGTGAGCCCCAGACTTCTTACAGAGTGATGGTGCCAAGGCACAGAAAGCAGGGAGGCACTAGCTGGAGTAGAAAATGACCTTTAGGGTCTTTGGATTGTGGGTTAGAGGAAAAGAAATGGAGCATTTTTCTAAGACAAATATTTTCTTTTGACTATTCCAGTTGATGACATTTTTAGATGGAAAAGGCTTTTTTTCAGTCCAGCTGGAGACCAAGCATACATCTCTATTAATTTCTGACTTGCATAAAACCCTGAAAGTCTGAGAAGAGTTTATTTTCTGAAACTATAAAACAAACAAACAAAAAAAAGGAACTGATCTTGATTTCTCTGCTGCTAAAACCTGTCTAGAACCAAGACAAAGGTTTTAGGCTTAGAAAAATTCAGAGACTTTTTATGCCAAAAACTGTGCCGTTTGAATTTCTATTTCTTTGGGAGGTGGAGTGAGGAAGGGAGCCTGCCCAGTTTCATGTGTGTTCATTGATTATAATACTGTAGCGCTCAGCTCAGTTCTTCCCAGACATCTAAAGTCATTATTAGTAATTGGGTTAAAGTCAGCATTTATCATACTTACTTAGCCTAGATCTAATCGTTCTTTCCAGAATTGTTTGCTGAATTGCTTGGCATGTCTAACCTTATCGGCCCTGTTAACTTCTTATCCCCATTTGACAAACCTAATCTTTGTCTTTATTCTGCAAAGAGTAAGACAGGCATCCTTGGAGGCTTTTGTGGGTTGCTGTGCAGCCAGCCAACAGGCATCCCAGAAACTTTCAGAAGGATGCTTGCAGCTGCTGGAGAAGACTGGAAAGGGTTTCATATTTAATGGGCATGGAAATTAAGGTTTCCTAATGGATGGTTATACGGGATGGTTTACTCATTTACTCATTTTTAGTGGTTTTAAAAACAGAATCAGAAAGTCTGCTAAAGTTAACAGATGTCAGCAATCAGAGATTGCTACATCAAGCCTAGGGCAAAGGGTATAGATGGTGTTTTGTGCCTTTCACAACCCACACCATTGTGTCTTGCCTGAGACACTTTTCTCTAAGCTTATAAAATCACTCTTGTCTCTAGTTATTTTCTGAGAGTATGACTGAACCACTTTACAGGAAAACACTTAGTGTTGTGCCTGAGTTGCTCACTGGGGACCTGATTTTTCTGTCCCTTGTAAACCAGGAGTGACACCACCAAAGCAAATGGAGCCACAGGGTTGTGAAACTGAAGTCAGCAAGCAGAAAATCCAGCCTGTGTTCTGTATCACATGCTCATTTCTGGCCACCTTTGCTATGAGAAATTTACATTGAAAAGGAGGGTGGGGGGGAGATAGTCTCTCTGCCCTTGCATATTCCTTCCTTTGGGGATTTTAAGGAGTTGCAGGACCATGCTGAAGAGCTAATGTCTGCCACAACTGGGAGAAGTTGGATGTCTGCCTCCTCTATGTGTTTGCGTGCATAATTTTACATAATTCATGTCCTGATGCATAATGCTGTCATTTCCCACCCTGACTTCTGGTTTGCTTGGCTCAGCTCAGTGAGTTGGAGGGTTTTTTTGTTACCCTCAAATGAAAAGGAGGCTTGTCCTCTGCGTACACTCAGTGCAGGGACCTTGAGAGCATACCTACCTTTCATTGGGCATGATAATCAAAAAGTGATCTGCCACACTGGCAGTTGGGGCTCTAACTTTTTGTGTGCTTCAGCCTGTTCAGAAGGGCAAGGACTTATTTATTGGTTCAGATTTTCAAAAGGGATGTTTGCCCGGATATGAGCATTTCCCCCGAGATCACTCGTTCACAATAGAACCCTACGTCAGAGCTGGGGCTTGAGGCCCCAGAGATGAAACCTGACCAGCAGCACTTGGCCTGTCCCCCCATTGCCTCTGTGCAGTACTTGGCAGTCCAGAGACTTGTATGTGTATGCTGTCCAGAGTGTGTGTACCCAAATGTAAACCTGAATTCACAATTTGAATGTGAATGTCACATTTTAGACCTCATCTTTTAAAACTTCTGGGTCTTAGATTCAATTCTGTTCTGGGTTGATGACTCTGCTGATGGCTGCCCTGTCTCACTGGACTGTGGATGGGCTCAGGCAGCACCACCAGTATTTCCCCTGTGGAGTTATGTGAGCGGCAGAGGCCCAGAAGTCTCTTCTTCTTCTGCCTTGAGGAGGCTAGAAATAGGGAATCCACTGTGTACCTGCCCAACTATTGCCTGTCTCCCCATTGTGAGCTCACTGCCCCTGTGGACCGTGACAGGGCTGGACTATGTCTCTTTTTACCTTTTAAATTGACAAGTTTGGACTGATGCTGTGTGACACTGATGTGGCTGCCCAGTTCAGTCAGCTGCCCAGAGGCTCCAAAGGGCAGACTCTTCTCCAGCATTCAGAAGATGCTGATGGGGATAACATCCACTGTCCACAGCCTCTCTAAAGTGCCTGGCAGCACGCATGATGCTTGTGCTAGGAGGGGAGGCACCAAACTAAACTCGGTTGTACCCAAGCTGGCTAGGGTGAAGTGGCATAAAGCTACAGGAGGGGTTGCACAGTCTTTCAAAGCCAGCGGCAACATATGGGACTAAAGAGATGAAAGGATGAACTGCTCATGGAGTAAATACGGTGTTTTGTGAGAGAGTAAAAACTTCAGGTTTTCCAGTGGGCTTCATTCGGACCTATGTCTCTCTCTTTTCTTTGATCTGTACTCTCCTTCATACTAGGTATCTTAACAAAGAGTGATAGAAATCTTGCTTTGCAGGATGCTTTCCTTTTAGTTACCCTGCTATCCTTTTCTGCTCTCAATGAAGTAAAGTCATTAGATGTCATGCCTTAGAAACTGAGGAATACATGGGGTTTACAGCCATATTTATTTAGCATAACTGTTAGCTACACCTGAATGATTCCCAGAGGATGGGAAAAATGCTGGAGTAAAGAGGCTTTGTGTCCAGGGGCAACAGGAGGTTATTTGCATTCTGCCAGCACCATATTGATGTATGTTTTTAGCTGTGGCCTGGGCATCCAAAAATTACATCCACAAAGGGCGGATCGACTGTGAGAACCAGGGAAGCTTTGGAGAAAATTGTAGCAACATACCTGCTGTGGTTGCATACACAGGTGGATCTCTGCTTCCTCTAGCTCCATTCAGTGGGTATTGATGCAGGTTTCCTTTCAGTAATGTTTAGAGCCCCTCCCTAGGTGTAGATTCCTCCTCTGTTTTCATTCTGGTGTTCACATTATTACAGATTTAACAGCTTGGAAAAAAAACCCCACTGGTTCTGTTTGCTCCTATCTACTGTATCAGATGAAGGTTTTACCTCATCCTTTTCTATGGACAAGAAGCACAAAGTTTTCTTTTGCAGCATGGCTTGGCACTAGTGTGGCCAACAAAATGAAATGGAGCAAGTCACTGCAATTTCTAGCTGCCATGGGGGACTGATGTAGCAGGTGGGTATTGATTGGATATGAGCCTGTTGACACAGGCTTAGCACATTAAAGTCACTACCCTGTCTATGTCAGTGCAAAGTTTCTTTCCATTTACCTAATTTCTCCCAGCCAATTAAGATACACTTGCAACTAGATGTACCAAGTTTGGAGTGCTTGGTGACAGCTCTGCAAAGGGATTCCTGTCTCTACTTTTGAAGCAATCACATTAAAACCAGCACCTCCTTACCAAGAAAGAATTAGAATGCTTCAAGCTCTGCTGGCTCCTCTTAAGCTGTGCTCTGTTAGCTCCAAATATTCTTTGAACACCACCTTCCTCAAAGCTGCTTTTCAAGAAGAGTGATTTAAAAACCAGGAGAGATTACCATGGAGTGTTTTTTATTCTCTCATTTTGATTGAGAAGGTTTGAATTCAAAATGTTTTGACCAGCTTTGTTTTCATAAAAGAATCACCAAATATAGCTGTGTTCTCTTTAGTGTAAGAAAGGTAAAAAGGATGCAGTGCTTTGACAGTGATCCATCTGCTGATTGCCACGTGTACCAAGTGTCAGGATGAGATTGATGGCCTTAGAATATAAATCCACTGAGGCAGGAAGAGTACCTTCCTTTGCTTTTTTACAGTGCAAAGTGTGTGTATTGTCTGTGGTGAGCCAATGGTGAATAATAATGAGGGACTATAGTTAGTGTCTGAGCTAGGAGAAGCCAGGGCTCCAGCCAGCCTGGGGTTAGGAGCTCTGCTAATTATTCAGCTTAGTTTGAGCCAGCAAGACACATTTTGCCTAAATGCATTAGTCTTTTCTTCCCAATTATTTTGAGGTCTATGAAGATACAGTCTCTTCTGTGGAATTTCTATGAAGTCAATATTTTTAAATCTAAAACCTGTAAGATTAGAGCTCTAATGTTTTTGGCGTGTTTGTTTGTTTTAATTTGAGAAGAATTTTGGCTAGAAAATATCAGTTAGGCTTGTGATTGGAGGAAAAAAAAAGTAATCACTAGAACAACCAAATAGCCTCTTCTTCCAACTTTGTTTGGAAGGGGTTGAAGTGTGACAGGATTTTGAGTCTGTTCAACATCTAAAAATCAGAAAATGAAGGCTTCTTGCAGAGCTTTCTTCCCTCCCTAAGTAGGCCTTTGTTTTTCCCAGCCCATCTGAGTCCTGCTGTTGTGCCTGTCTGACAACAGTGCTCATCTGATCCACCTTGGGGGTGGCAGTGAATTTGCATCCTGAGGATGTGACTAGGATAAGGATGTTCTAATTCCATCTCTTGGATCTAATTTTTTAGTTTCTTGAAAATATTTCTGCGGCAGCCCAGGACCTGACTGGAGTGGATGAAGGAAAAGGATTAGGGATTCTGTCTAATCCAGCTCAAAACTGACAACACCCAATAAAAGTGTTTCTCTGCCTGCTTTTGCAGTCTCTTTCATACTCAAAGCAAGGATTTGTCCTTGGTGGTCACTGTCAACTAGAGAGCTGGAAGTCTAACTTTATATCACTTAATGTCTTTGTGTTTCTTGGGTATTTTGGGTTTTGTTTGTCACCAGATGTGCTTCATTTTGGAAACAGAATTGAGTCCCTGAAATATAAGGCTCCCATTTCCTTTGGGGAGGAGTGCCTGGTAGCTGTACATGTGGTGGCAGGTGGTTCCTGGCAGTAAGTTTTCCATTCAGATGTTTATGATTTTGAGCAGGTTCATAGCTGCTATTTGTAAAATTGTCCTCTCATTAGGTCAAAGCACTTCAGAATTTCAGGACCTGCTGCCTTCTTCTTTTTTCCCGTATTTCTTTTCCTACCCAGCTACCTCCTGTTTTTCCTGCATTGGGCTGAATGAGCCCAGTTGCTCCTTCCCGCACCAGGATGTCACACATTACCAGCACAAAAGGGTCTCTACAGAACAGTCCTGAGGAGAACAAGCTGGAGCAAAGGTGTGATGGGAATGTTTTCCCAGTCAACACACCTGGGTCACTTCTCTTAGCCTTGCCTGGGAGAGCAAGGTGGCTGCTTCTACTCCCTACCTTGCTGATACCTAAAGAGAATTTTTGCTGCTTTGGTTCAAAGGGGAGACTGCTGCTCTGAGGGTTTGCTGACTTGGATGGAACAAGTTGTACTGGCAGATCTGCTGTGTGCTGTTTCAGAATGGAAACACAGGAGAGAGAAAACACCTAGCTTTTTTTGGGCATACAAAGTAGTATTTAGAGCTTACTCTTCCATCTTGTATTGAGAATTTTATTAGTTTAGAGAAGTTTGGGTGCCTGCTGAAGTTTGAAAATAGGCTGTTATGTTCTGAAGACATGGTATTTTGTTCTAAAGGCAGGATGGATAAAACAAAACTCAGATATAAATTTTTGAGAGCTGAATTTCTTATGGGAGAGGAATTACTCTGTCTTCCTTGCTTGCTGTTTCTGCTGAACAAGGAAGACAAAGTGAGACTAGACCACTAGAGTTGCAGTGGGAGGAAGTGAGAAGACCCTCTTTGATCCCAAATGCTCAATCAAGAAGCATTTGCCAGCAATGCCAAATGAGATTTATTTGTCAAGAGTTAGGTAGAGGCCCGCAGGACCTAGAAACAAACATGAGAGGTACCATACCATAACTTTGGATTCAACATACTCACAGTTAATCTTCTTCCACCTACATAATATGAAGGTTATTAACCTGACTGCAAAAGAGGATTACTACGTTTTGGAAAGAATTTGTGGTGGTGACTGTAACATAATAAATGTATTAGGTGCCTCTTTAGATCTTCTGTAAGTGGTAAAGAATCATTGATCACCCAGTGGGGTAGGGGTTGGGAAGCTTGTTTTTGATGTTTTAATACCAAATCAGAAATGAGAGCTCAGAGTTGCTAATGAAAAGAGCGCATACATTTATTATTATTAATTTTTCTGTCTTAAAGAGACCAAGAGGGAGTTGGTACAGAGGGGTGAGAAATAAATCATTAACATCTTCACATTTGCACTGCAGATTAATCAGGGGAAAGGCTGGTAGTTTTTAAGCCTCTTGCATATTTACCAGGTGAACTTTTTAACTTGATCCCTCCTTTTACTTTTTTTTTTCTAACCAGAAAGTTTTCCATGTACAGATTTAAAAGGCCACAAGGTTAAGCAGAAATCAGAAGCTGATTTATTGCATAAGTACCCTTAGCAGGGATTTTGGCCAATGCTGTATGAAAGTTTGTTTAAAATTACGTGATTTTTTTCCTTCTGCTGAAGAGATGTGATTTGTTTTTTTTTTTATATGCCTGCTCCACTTGCCTCATGCTCACTTTGCTGAACCTTACAAGGTTCTCAGTGCAAGAATGATTTTCTGATTATTTCCAAGTAAATATCCAACTTGTGGGGCTGGTGGTGTCAATTCTGACATTATTTTATGCTGACCTCAGTAGTCACCCTTTGTTTCTCCTGCTGGTCAGTACATAACAGGTAAATCTTATGATTGTCACAAGCAGATGGTGGGTTTGAGCAAGGCTGTGTTGTGAGAGGGAGAGGCTGTTGCAATACAAAATGGAGTGAGGGCTCTGGCTGAGGGAGCTGTGTTGGGTATTTAGAAATGCATCTTAAGTGGAGATACAAAACAGAGATCCTGACTGCTTATGAACGCTAGAGATCCTCTAACATGTTCCAACAGCAAGAGCCTTAGCCAGAGTATCAAAGGTAATTAGTTGGTCTGCCTGCATTCCTTCTGCAGACTCAATTAATTATGAAGGTCTCTTTAGCTTCTGGATAAAATCGTTCTGTAGTGGTGTTACAGATGTTAACCAGCTGCCACCTACAGCTTCCATCGATACTTTATAAATACTGTACAAAGAACTTGAAAGCAAGGTCTCTTGCTTGCAGGCGCAAGGTCTGCTCCTGCTGATCTCTTCCTCCCTGAGCACTTGGCCTAAGAAGGGGATGACGCGATCCTGCCTATACGGGTAGCTAATAAATGCTACAGCAAGCAAATGCCTTGATATGCTTCAAGGGGAAAGCTGTTGCTTTTAGTGTTTCATTGTTTATTGACTGAAATATGAACACAGGCTGACAGACACATATAAGCAGTTTCAGTGGGAAGAGCTGTACCAAAACGCTTCTTTCAGTGGCAATTTCTTGGTTAAGGTTGATAGGGAAAAGTAGGTTGAATCTTTTATTAGGCCTATTGATACTGTTGGGGGTGGTAACCTTTTAAACACATAAATGTGATTTCTCATATCTGAAATAGAAGCATCGGCCTTTGAAACTAAAAAAGTACATGTTGAGAACACTTTCCCCAAGTTTAGCAAAGCTATGTTAATCACTTAGACCATCTGTTGGAGAAAGTGTAGTTGTGAAGCTGGGATAGGTTAGGGGCATGTTAGTGGGAGAAGAATAAAGTTGTTTGTCTCTCTATGGCAGAGTCAAGTGAAAGATTTTGGGAACTGCTTCCTTTTCCTAGTGATATTACAGTTTCTTTTTAGAAGTAAAATAAGATGTTTTATTCTTTTTTAAAAAATAAATTTTCTGTGAGGCCCAAAAATTGTGATGTATTGGCTCGGTATCCTCATGACGGCAAAGTTCCTCAGTTTAGCAGGAGGATGAGGTTGGGAGCTTCCTCACCTGAAGCCCCACCTGAGCTGGGAGAGCTCCAAGGATTCCTGGATAAACTCTGCCCAGGCTCTGTAGCTGGGGGATGTGATGCAGCTACACTGCAACTTTATTCTGAGAGGAAGCAAGGCAAGAAATATAAAGAAAAGAGTTAAAGTCAGTCACCTCAAGAAGTGTGGCTGGTTTTTTTACACCAGCTTTTCAGCCTGACAGCATCCCTCCTGCTTAAACACATTGTGAAATGTTGGAAAATGGTTTGGATGTCATTATTACAGTGGCATTTGTTCGGGAGGAGCTGTTTGTTTGTTTAGATAAAGTCCCAAAGGAGGTGCTTGTTGTCCTAGGATTTCCTAAAACTGGTGACCCAAATAGGAGAAGAGAGTGTCCAGGGAAGGGACATCACAGGAACTCGACCAAGTGCTGGCAGAAATGTGATTAATCTCAACTAGGCAACCATGCCAGAGCCCCTTCCAAACTGTTGGACTCCACACATAGTATATATGTGACCACTCTCCTCTCCTTTTCAATTACCTTGTCTCTCAGTTCCAAATACATTAGTCTTGTTTGAGTGCTTCCTACTACAATAATGTGCTAACGCAAGTTGTAATCTGCCCTTGTTAAAACAGCTGTTGCAAGTGAAGCTCATGTGGACCAGGAGAAGTACAATTACAAGGAAATGGCAGTATTTAGCAAATGGTAACCATCTGCTTAAGATGCCCTCCTGCTTTTCCAGAGATATTGAGATAGACCTGAGAGTAAGTTCTTCAAGTGGTCTCATACCTGATCTGAAGCAAACAGTATGAGTGTTTGAGACCACTTGTAAAACATACAGGAACTCTGTCAAGTCCTGTGGTTGTTAACATTTCCCCAAATATGTAATTCATGCAAGGCTGTGGAGATGAGATGTTGAACTGCTGAAGTGTAACAAGCAGGGCTCCAAATATTTTTGAGAGGGACAGGTGGTAGAATCCCAAATGAAAGAAGATACAGGATTCAATTCAGAGTAACAAAACCCTCAAAATGTTTGGGAGGGAGCTTGTTTCCACCCTTCTGCTGCTCTGTTTTCTGTGATTTAGCAGACTTGGTTGTTTAGTCAGTGTGATTCGTGCCTCTTGGGCCATCTACTGCAGTGTTCTTAATTTCAGGTCAAGAGGAAGGAAATAAAGGCTTCTGTGTGAAACAAAGGATGTCACGTACTGACCTCCATTGTTAAAACAGTAGAGGAACTGGTGTGAAAAGCAAATGAAACTCAAATTTGGTGAGAGAAGTAGAATCATAAAATCATTTTTAAATGTTGCGAAATCTTTGCAACAACATTGGCTCCTGCTATTTTATTACCAAAGTCAAGGAAATATAACGCTTTTACAAGATCTGTGGCTCTGAGAATTTTCCTTCAGAGTAAGACCCTACTAAAAATGTGTTTCCTTTTGCTCCTGGAGTAGATTTCATCACAGTTGAATAGGGCCAGCTTTCTTGTATTCCATAGCCTGCTGTTTTCCTCATGAACTGGGAGACTTGTGAAATTTCCATCCAGAACTTCTGCTATGAACCTGGGGGACTGAGGCTTGCTGGTGACTGCTTGCTGCCTCTCCATGCACTACTGTGGTAAACCCAACAAATAATTGACTTATCAGTGCAGGAAAGTCACCAATATTCTTTTTCCAACTCTTAAGTCCAGCTTCATATCCCTGTCCTGTAGCTCTTAGCTTGTGGCAAATCCAGCACGAGGAAGGTTTGTGGTCTTTTTTTTTTTTTTTTCCTCCTAACTGCACAATAGTAGTAAATCAGTTCCTTTAAATTTTTAAAGGTTTAAAGAGGGCTGGGCTGTGTCTTGAGTTGGAGGTCACTGCTCTTCTGCAAATCAAGATAATTAAATTATTATGTGGTATGACCACCTGCAAGAATGAGATTAGATAATGACGTTAATACATTCAAGTACAGGTTCATTGATGTTAGATTTTGCTCAAATTTGAAGATGAATCAGATTCCTTAGCCATAAAGTTTTATCATTGTGCCTCCATCACTCACTAATGCCTTATACTGTGGGGATCAGCAGAATTATAACTCAAATTAATATCCTAGTACACCTGATCAGTTACAGAAAATAATACAAGCAAGAAAATGCCTTTTCAACCCCTGGTATAATTATTATATATCTCTTCATGATGAATCATAAATGTTCTTTTGAGATCTACATGATAATTTGCAGACATTTTAAAATACATTTTTATGTAAGTTCTTCTATTGACAAATTGTCTACAAATAACTTATTGACTTCTCAATTGCATGAGTTATTTGAAATTATTCATAGAGTGCTTCTTGGTTTGCTGGTTGTTTACAAGCAATTCCTTTTTAGTATTCAGTGGCTGGTATTCAAGTGTTCAGCTTCCAGCTGCAGAATTCTGTTTGTATTTTGACATATAGGTCACACAGTAGTATTTCTGGTCCCTGACTAAATGCGTGTAATTCATAGAATCTAGCTTCTTGCACGAATATTTGCATTGAATTACAAAATCCTTATTCTGCAGCCATTCTTTAACACTTGATTATCAGCAGAAACTGAAACAATCCTTTTTAATCTTATTTACAGAGTATTTATGGAAATGCTAATACACAGTGGACATTACCATAAATGAACAAATTCGCTGTAAAGCTTTAACTATGCACTCAGATGCATTTTTATTGCTTTAACTGTGTTTGCCCATCTTCTTTCTATGATCTTAAAATATTAATATTTATAATACTCATATTTTGGCCCATATGAAATTAAATAATTTTATGGAAAAGATTCGCAAATGTATTGTTGAGTTATAAGCATTTCCTGTGGAAACTGCATATAGCAACCTCCATTCTCAGTGCTGGCTCCAGAGTGCCTTATGCGTGTCCTTCCATCTGATTTTGCAAGATTTTTCCTGTTATATGTTCCTAGAACCTCACAGTTCTGTTTAAAACCACAATACTATGAATATAAAATCAATAGACAAATAAAAGACAACACTCTAACTGGACAAGCCAAAACTGTTAAATGAACAAGCCACTCTCATGAGTCCTAGTCTTGGGTCTCAAAGATCCATTTTTCCCTTGCCCTCCCCAGCTGCCCCCTGCTCCATAGAGAGAAGATAAAAAGATTTCAAGCGTGGAGACATTTCAGTCCGAGGATTGCATTGCAAAGCAGAGAGCTTGTTTGAAATTCTTGTATACATTTCTAAAATAACAATGAGAAGCATGCTCTCTTGTGTTTAGAGATAAGGGAAAAACTGCCCTTGAAGAACTAAAGTGTCCAAAATATAAAGTATCATTTCTGTTTCTTAGCATATAGGCCATGTTGAAAACACTTCTATTTTTTTTCTTTGCATATTCAAATAACCACAGTGCTAGCCATTGTGAGTCTGGCCTCTCTGGATTCTGTTCGCTGTGTTTCCCTACACCTCTCACTGGTCCCTGGGGCTCAGGAGGGTGTTTATTACAAATGAATGTTTAATGTCTGCCTTGAAAAGCTACTTGTCTGGCTTGGAATTTCTGGTTGCAGTAGTCTGGAAACAGCTGCACATGGAGAAGGTCCCTGTGGAGCATTATCTGGGCACTGAGAGACTCTCCTGCATCTTGCGGCTGTTTTTAGTGAGAACTTTCTTGTCTTACTCGTTGGCAGCTCATTTGGCAGAGCTAACACTCATTATTTTGTTTGACCTTCTTCATTTTCAGTTAATCCCTGGTACAGGAGTCCACTGTCTTGAGTGTGAGCTCCAGGGCAGGACAGTCAGTAGATCCCTGACTCGCGGGGCACTGGGTATGAGCAGGACGGTGTGGCAGCTGTTCAAAGAGGCAATGAGAAAGAAAAGCTTAAAGTGAACCAAATGCTTCCTTCACCTATCTTTCTCCTGAGGTGAGGTGCAAGGGGGAAAGAAGCCTCTCCTAGACATGTGCAGTAACATTGCTCTGACTGTTTTTACCTGGGATGGCAGCTAGTGCCTGAACCTTAGTTTTCCTTCTCACATGCCTTTTATTTAAATGCAGCTTCGTACAGGTTTCTGTCATAGCTAGGGGATAGAGGTGGACTGATTGCTTTAGCAGCATAAATCTTAGAAGCTCTGGCAAACTCACTCTGAGGTGTATGGTTATGCACGCTGCCTCTCTCACTACTGTTGTGAGATTGGCTTGCTTGTGCCTTGCAAGAGGTGCCATGTGCTTTGCCTGGATGATCTGGAACTGTGCAGGTGTTGACAAACTCTTTCAAAGCCTGTAAGGTTTGATTGCACCACCAGTGTGAAAGAGTAAGATTTCAGTCTCCTAGGGCTTCATCCTTTCTCCCAGTTGCTGGGCTCACTTTCCATGTGCCAAAAAGCATCTCTTAGCTGATAGAAATTATTTATTGTTGGTCCTAGTTTGAGCTGTCTGCAGACTGCTGTATCTTGCCAACTGGTAGCCAGACATTAGAGCTGACTTAAGTAATCATGGATTATAAGCAGCAGCTTTCCCCATGTGAGTCAAAGGGAACAGAAATTTCCCCTTGGAGGAGCTCTCTTTGGCTTCTTGCAGCTAGGAGCTGCTTTCTGAGGGTCTTTAAACACCTAACTCCACCCAAAATTGAATACAGCTGTTCAGAGCAGCTGTCCTAGGACCTATGCCATAGCTGAGCTGGGAGCCTTTTGGTGTGCTTGTGTGGCCCAAGAGACCAAATCAAATAATGCAGCAGAGAGTTTTTGTGTTGTTGTTTCCTTGTCATGCTTTCCTGCTGACGATGCCTGCCTAATTAGTTGGTATGCTGCCTCCTCTAGACTCTTGTGGAATGCTGTAGTCAAAAGCTAAGTGCTAGTAAACACTCTTGTTGCTGCTTGTGAGGCCGATAGGTTTATTTCAGTTCACACTCTGTCTTCCTTAAACTGTTTTACAAGTAGTGTTGGTCTTTCCTTTTTCCCTGTCTCTCTGTTTCACTGTTTCTAGTCTGGTGCAAAGTGGTGAAGTGCAGATGTGCCATTTCTTGAAAAAAAAAATTGAAGCTGAAATTAGGGAGAAAAAAGCAAAAGATAAGGGTGTTTTCATTTTCAAGACATACCTTTACAGATGGCTCCTTTGTTGGAAGGAATATTCCCTGCAATGGGACTCCTTGGGTGCTATTGTCACGAGGAAACCTGAGAGTCAGAAGCCATCTTTATTGTTAAGGCTGATAATAAATTGCATTTTGGCTTCCACAGACTATTATATGACCAAGCTCCAAAAGACAGTAACATCAGCATGTGCAGTATTTTGGAAACACTTTTAAAATCATGTGCTAGTGAGCAAGGCAGAAGTCCCACTATTTATTTCAATAACATCTAAAAGTTTTGAGAATGGGACATGTTTTTATTTTGTTTCACTTGAAACACTTCCAAAGAGTCAAGTTTTTCAGAAATGGCTAAGTATTTCTTGCCTGAGGACTCTTGAATATGCAGCGTGAGAAATTTGTACAGATGCATGCCCAAACCACTGACCACTTCTGAAAACTGTGAAGCTGCTCTCTATCCATCTGTTTGGGATCTGGTTGTGCTCCTATTGCAGACGTGGAATTTTGCCCTTGGTTTCAATAGAATTGTAGTTTTCCTTGGCATCCCTTCTCCTCTTGTATTCAAAGCTCAAAAGTGATCCTTCACTAATTGCCTAAGAGAGTCCTCCAAAAGGGTATTCTCTGACAATACAGTGTTTTTACAACAGAAAACATTATCTCACATTTTAATAACTCTATTAATAACCAGGAAAGCTAGATGCTTCTTTGCTGACACACTGTGACAGTGAGCCAAAGAGCTTGTTTTCTCCAGTTTTCAGAGGGGTGGCATTCCATTTCTCCAGTTCTGGGAGATCCTTTGGGAATGAAAAGCTCGGTTCATCCAGCGTTATTGCAGAACCTCAGCATATTTTGTTCTGTCTGTGCCATGTAATAGCAACAATTGTCCTTGATCTAAACTGCCTGACCTGCTCCATATTTGCAACTTCCATTATGCTGCCCTGTTTTTGATTACTAGGTCTTTAAAGCTGTTGAATGAGAGGACAGAAGAGAAAACCAGTGGGAAGAATTGGGGGAAAAGCAGCTGATGAAAAACATTTGCAAATAGGGACATGCCCTAGTAATGAAAGCTGATACGGGCCCTCAGAAACACCATCACCAGAAAATACCAGCAAGATATAAATACCTGCCTTCTCCCTAGTCAGTCCATTCTGAGGTGCTATAATTCTGCTGAATGCCATGCAGCACAAAATGGCTTTAAGGTGCTTGTACAATTGAACCTTAGCTAAGAAAACAATTACTTCATCTCTGTATTTCTTACACGTGCTGGAATTGCTAATACATTTACTGGTAATCATGGGTTTTTTTGGACCACTGAAAAGTTTTGACCACTTTTAACATTGCATTCCAGAAGAAAAAGTCTGTTAGATTTGTTCTTTCCTGAAATACTGGTGGTCAGAAGCCTTGGGGTTTTTTTAACATACAGAGAGTAGAAAAATAAAAACATAGCTCTTTTAATATGACAAATTGTTATTTCTTTTTCTGAGAGAAGAAGAAAAAGATAGATGTATGTCTTTGCTTGGTGTTAAAGTTCTTCCTTATCTTCTGCTGCTGTTTGTTTGGCTGACTCTGTATGTTCTTCAACCCTTCCAATTACTGGATTTCTGCAATTAATAGGCTCCTTTCTGTTGTGCAGGCAGGGCAAACCTCTTTGAGGCCTTTAAGATTTATGTTGTTAATGGCATTTACATTTTGGCATCTGATCCTTTGTACTTGAAAATCTGGTAGCTATTTCTGTAGGGCTCAGCTCTACCTTTGCTAAAGTTTCCTGCCATGAACGGCCATACTGCTCAATGACAGTATGATTTCCATCCAAGTTAATTAAACTGTACTTCGATGTGTCGTGTGTGTCTTTTCCAGCTTGCATGGTTCAATGAACTTTTCTCACTGATAATCTTTAAAGTGGCTCTAAGTTGACTTAGACAGGATTTGTATTTGCACTGTAGCCTTCTGTGGGAGCCTTTATTCAGAGGTTAAGTTCAGTAATTTGAAAAAATCGATCTTTATTGTGTTTTATTTGCACCTATGCATGGCTGGAGGCACTGCAAACTTTATGAAGAAGCAGGTAAGAACAGCAGACGGTTGGACACTGAGTGACAGAGGTGATGCAGAGGTGATGTAGCATGTGGGCAAGGAGACCTGACCCACTCAGTGAGCAATATAAAGAAGGATATGAGGGGAGAGAGTGGTTTCCTCCATTTCTTGGAAAATCAACTTCCTTTTTTCTTTGTACTTAGCTGTCTCATTTCATGTGCTGATCACAAGATTCATTACTTTGAAGGACCAAAACCTTTGAGCCATGGGCTAGATGTTTGGAACATGATGAAAATGCTGAGACATGTGGTATGTACTGGCTTTGTTCCTGTGGTCAGGAGGATTTAGGCAGAGTTGTGGGCACTGGAATGGAATTTTTTAAGATTTTACTCTTCATTTCAAAAGGATAATGGAACAGCATTTCATGTCCTTTTCCATAACTGGCTGTGGCTTTCTCTTTGGTCTTTATCATTTGATTATTGGATTTTGTGTGCTTTTTCCTCTTGAAATACTCCTGCTAAGTCCTTTAAAATTATTGTGTCTTTCAAGAAAAACAATCAGGTCTTAAGAGGCACTTTTTGGGTAGTGGGGGAATCTGGAGTTTGTTTAAAGAAAAGGGTTTTGAAGAACGTAAAACAGAGATATCAGTTATGCAGAACTAATGATGCATTCCAAAGGGGGGTTGAAGAGCTATACAACTCCATGAAGTGCTCCATTCTGTATTAGCTTTTTCACTGAGAAATCTTTTGAAGGACCAGAATCATACATACACATATTATATATAAAGTTCTAATATCTAAAAGTGTATCTGAATCTAACACTGCATGAGGAAGCCCATAGCATTCTCATGGAGCAAAGCAAATGACACTAAATTCCCTAGGCAGAAATCAAAGCCTTTCCAAACTAACCTCACTACCAGCAGATGTTTGAATTTGTTATAACAGACGTACACCCTCGCTGCACATACAGTGTGTGCTGCCTTGAATGTCTTTTCTTTCCACCCTTGTATGCTCCTGTAATTCTGGGAACATCCTGCCCAAAGGTGTCAGTATGTCTGCTCAGGTGAATCTGAGGAAAGGGATATGAGAAGTAAGTGAGAGCCTTTAAAAATTATGATAGAAAACAGCCAGATTGTCAGAGCTAATAGAGTGACAGCTTGGGTGAGAAAACTCTAATGCTGTGCTACAGTATCCCAGGGATCAGCCAGCCCTTTATTCAAGGAAACAGGAGAGAGCAGCAACAGCAATCCTAAATTAACAGCTCAGGCTGACAGAAAACATTGTTTCTGAGTCAAACAGGAAAGAATAACTTGGAAAAACAGACTGGCTGTTGTTTATGCCCTACAGATATTTCAAACTCAAGAAAAACTAAGGAAGTAGTGATGCTTGTTAAATGATGGTTTAAAATTATTTGAAGTAGTTATTAATAATGCAAATGCTTTTGTTAGGCAACCTGATTCCTCGGGGCAGGTAGTTTAATCCTATTGCTCAGGAAGTACCATTGGTTTCTTCTTCCAATATGCTTAGGGCACAGAGGCCATTTGGATTAATGAGAGGCAGACATAGCGGGGAAATACTGCATTATCCTTAGCCTTTGGTAAGTCTGGGTAATTAGTGAAACCTTTACAAGAGGTATCTTTCATTTCAATGCAATTTCAAAATAATTGTCTCATCTGGTAGGGATGTTGTCTGTATTGACTGATAACACACGGATAATATCTGAAACATCTGCTTCAGAAGTGCTTGCACTAGTGTGGTTCTGAGTTGGTTGAGTTGAAGGCCCCATGATTAGGTGTATTAAAAAGCTACATGAAGCAGCACATACCAGCATTTGCTGTTCATTTAAAGGGGGTGACTTGGCCCCTTCGGGGCAATTTTTGGGTGCTAGCTAATTACTTGTGCTTATTTACATCAGAATCCCTGAATCTCCTCCCCCTGAAAATGAAAAGCATATCAGTAGGCTGTTGACTTCTCTTTTAAGGACTAACTTTAAAAGCTGTAGAAGAAACAGATTTCAGGGAAAGACAGAGGAAGGAGAAAGGAAGAAACAGTGATCTCCATACTGAAGGAATAGGCTTTAAGAATGAAGATGTTCTTTTATGAGGTCAGTCACTGGCTTCCTGTCTGATCTTTACCATCAGTATCTCTCTGGATTTCTGTTTCCTATCTGTAACAAGGGGAATACTATTTTCTTTGTTCCTGTCTTTGTCTGTTTAGGCAGCAAGCTTTTTGGTCAGGGGGCTCTTTTATGTGCCACACAGTAAAAAGCTTGGTTCTGTGGGCCCTCGAGGGACTCATGATATGAACAGTAACAAAGGGGCAGGAAGATGGCCAAAGGCATGTCTTGACAAAGATGGTCAGTAGTTATGTCTTTTTTTCTTTCTTTCTCTTCCTGAGGTAGAGAAAGAAATTCCTTTCCCTTAGTAGCCAGGGAAGTTAGAGCATTTCTGAAATGTATCTTTGAATAGGTTGGCACAGTTCAGTGTGGTGCTCATTAGGCTCCGTGGTAGTGATCTCCTATTGTGGTGGTTGTCATGAATGCATCATGCTTGCTATTCTTGATCCCAAATCAGATAGTTTTTCCATTTCAGGAAATGGGAAATTATATTGTTTTATTCATATTGAGTAGTACTTCTGAGTGTTAACAGTAAAGCAGCAAGCAGTGTTGGTGGAGAAATCAATAGGGTAGAGGTAGTGGATTTGGTGTCTGATCATGACATTTGATGTGCACCTAGATGTGTGCTGGCTGTTTCCCACAGCACATTGAATAAATTGCTTTCTCTCACACACACTTGTACATTTAAAAACAGCTTTCAGAGGTGTGTTAGAACAACCAGGGGCATTGGATGTTGTGACCTACATTCTCCCTGGGCATAATTTCTGGGAATAAGTTATTCTGTAGATATGTATGTAACTTTAATTTTCAGACATTGTGACAATACTGTTTTCAGCAGGGCAAAATGTGGTTTACTCATAGTCTGGTTTGTAACTGGAGCTGCATCTGGTGCTCCTGGGAATGCCATGCCTCACATCTGATCTGGAATGCCAATGAGCCCATATGAAGCTGTTAATGTCTGTGTGGGCTTTTCAGTCCTCATTACCAACTTGATAGGAAGATAATTCCTCAGCTGCTGTTCCAACCTGTGGGATTTCATCCACTTAATTAATTTTCTTTCTTGTTAAAAAAGATCTCTTTATGCACAAAGAGCTGTGCTTGACTTGCTTTTCAGGAATTCTTCTCATGTCTATATCAGAGGCACAGATGCCTCAGAAGTTGCAAGGTGAGCCCTAGGGGCAGCATGCCTATAGAGGCTGAGCTTGGAAACCCTGCCTTGTATGTTGAAGGCAAGCTCCTGGAGGCGAGTCAAATCTGCACAGTGGGGGTACCCTGGTTCCCTTCTCTGCTCCCTGCTTTTCTCACCACTCAGCAACAAAATTGATGTTTTTGACATGACCAAAGGATAACAACCTGCATGCTGAATGCCAGCTGAGGGTTTAAAATGCCAGCCTACACCACCCTCCCCAACCTTTCAGCAAGTCAGCAAGCTGTCTATGTAAATAAATACACATATCAAACAATAAGCAGATGCCTTTTTAACATGCACTGTTTCAGGCTGAGATACTCAGTTCTGGTGCAGCTCACCTCAATATCTATCAAGATAATGCCAGTGCCACATCACCCTTTCAGTTGTATTTAATGCACAAAGATTTGTGTTGTGTGAAGTAATGAGGAATTGGCTTGTTTTACATTTGGTTTGGTGTTATTTGAGATGTATAAAATGTTACATGGGAATTCTTTGTGTTCCTCCTAATCTCTGTGTCAGGATATAGTGCAGACTCTTGTTCCTTATGCTTGATTAAGTGGCTTTATACAAGCATGTGTGTGATTGTACAAGCCCCAAAGCATACAAACATTGAGGTGGGGAGAAAGCTGTGATGAGGTTTGGATTTAAAATAAAATCTGTTTTAAAAGCTAAGTGCCAGCAGAATCAATTGTACCCCTTAAATCAAACTGAGGAGCCACAGAACGCCAAGGTGGAGGAGGAGCCCCAAGGGTGTATGCAGTGTAGGGGGAGGGACACTCATGAGCTGCTAGGCTGGCTCAGATCGTGTCTAATCCAGGGTCTTGTCTCTGATAGCAGCCAACAGAGATTAGAGAAAATGTAAAAGCATAGCAACAACCAGAGGAAATTCCACACTGAGCTTTTGTTTATTTTTGTTTTCATATTAAAAGTGTATTGAGCCCAGGTGATTCACAGTCCGCTGGGCTTACTCTTTTTAAAACTTCACTTGCAGGCTAAAGGAGTGTTGAATCCTCTCATGCTGCTGTCAATGTCTGTCCCTTGACATCAGCCTCAGAGAAGGTGTCTGGTTTTTATTGTCCTCATTCACATTTGTCACGTGCTACTGCTTTTGCTCTAGCAAGATACAAAGAAATCACATTTAAAATAAAAAGCAAACCATACTCTTTATGCATGCAACAAGTCTTTAAGACAGCTCTCTGTCAGACTTTTCTGTAGTCTGCTATAAGAAAGAAGAATATTTCTGCTACTTGAGACACTCTCAATAGGATTACATATAAACAAAACAGGAGGAAGAAGAGAGGCTTGACTCTCCCGTGGAGAGGAGGATTTAGGTGCCCTGATACATCATCTGTTTCTTAATGTTCCTTGAATAGAGGTGATTGAAAGCTCTCATCTGAACAAGCAGGCGCAGAAGACAAAGCACATTATTAGTGACCCTAAATATATTAGAGCCCACTGCTTCTGATCACAGTAGTGCATCAGCTGGAATAGTAATAGGGGATGAATGGGGTTTACCTACATGGATAGCACTGTTGTTCCATAATGGAAACTAAAAAATACACTTTAAGATGCCATTGAATCAAATTTTTGATGACTCTCTGTACACCTGTGCATGACACTTTCTACCTTGTGGTTTCAACAATCTTTACAAACTTGAATTATTTTTTTTTCCTTCACTGTCTTCAAAGGCTGGGAGTTACTATCCAATATTGCATGTCTAAAAGGACTAGGACTACATTCAATAGGATATATTTCTACCAGGCAGCAGACACTTTTTCCTGTGCAAAGTGTATAGATGTGCATTTTCTACATGCAAGCACTTGCACCTCTGAAATACTTATCCTTCCCTTTAAAGAAACCAGAATGTTGTTGATATGTATTTGAAATGCCAGGTTGTGCAGAGCAGGGAAGAGGCTTGTAGACAAACACTACAGGAGCATCAACTGCAGCTGAAAGTGCGCTGAAAGAGTCCACTAGAGACATGGGCACAGAGAACATCTGCCTGAGTACCAGTTTGGTGGTCCCCTGCTCAGCATGCAGTCTTCCTGTGTCCCACTGAACCCTCTCCCTTTGTCCTGAGGAAGTGTGAAATAACACCTCTGTGGTGGGGACCAGGGAGCAGCTGACAGAGGGCTGATATGCTGTGCATGGGAGGAATTTCCTTTCATGTGGTCTGGTGTGACATTAGCACCTCACAACTGGCTTGTAAGTGGCTTTGTAATCTACTGGATGCTAGTTCAGCTCAATATGGCTGTTATCTCCAGACAGCATGACAGAAAAGGGGAGTTTGAGATGTTTGGCTGCAGCCCCATCTTAGCGTCTTACAGGGCTGCTGGGTGAAGTTACTGTGAAAGGATCTTCCCTCCCAGCTTTTCATCTTGACCCTGGAGGAATTACTAAGTGTTGTGATACAGGGAGGTCAGTGATGCTCCTTGATGTTGCATATGAACAACTGGCATTGGCTTTGGGATGCTGGAGGGACTGGGCAGGGCAGAGGGTTTTGGCTTCAGAAGAGAGCAAAACAGCAAGGTAGACTAGAGAGGAGAGAATTAATATTATGAAATGGATTTACATGGCGCCATCTTTGTATCTGAACTGGAACTGTCAGGGGGAATGAGATCCAGACTCACTGCTGTTCTCCAGAGAGAAGCTGTTATGGAGCAATTGCTCTGTTAAAGTGATGGCTCCACCTTTGTGCCCAGTGTCTGGCTGATTTCTGCAAGTAGAAAACAGACAAGATCTGGCATGAACCCTCCTTCTTTTCCAGCGGCCTTTCGTGCTTCTTTTGCTTGCCTTATTGCTTTCAGCCCTTGAGCATCTGTTGGTATCTTCCTTCCACCCCTACCTGCCTCTCAGCTCCATCACCTTGCCCTCTTTTTCATGCTCAGTCATCTCCAGCTCCTCCCATTCAGCATACAGCTGTACTCTAACATCTATCCAGTAAGTGAAGTTGTGTGTGCATATTCATTCCATACAGTACAGAAAGGGGGGTATGTGTGTGGTGAACATTTAACTACCTTTGTTTTATCACACACTACTCCATCTTGTGTTCTGGTACTTGCCTTCTGGAGACTCACAGCATCTCTTCCTGCTCCTCTTCTCTTTCGGTGGTGACTCTCCTCTGCTGTGCAGGGGAGCAGAAGGGGAAGATGCAGAGCAACTCTGTTACTTCTTTCATATGCTTCTGGAAATAGTCCTGTCTTCCTTCTGCCTTCTGGTCAGAGCCCCTTTCTGGCCAGTTTAATGAACTGGAAAGTAAGGAAGGAGATTTTGCCTTTAGTCCAGACCTTGTCAGGGTCTTCTGGGTCACTGCCAGATGCTTTCCTTCACCTCCTTCAGGTGTGCAAGAAAGAGTTGATCTTTACCTAAGTAGGATGAAGCAAGTAAAACAAGGTCATGGTCTCCTCTGCAGGCCCAGTATGGAGGTATGTGTCTTATGTATTTTTGTTTTTCATGTTCCTTACAGGTTCCTTCTAGCCTGAATCACAGTGCTAGAGACCAGGAGCAAGGATCCTGACCGATGCATGTATAGTACAAGCTGGCTTCTTGAGAAGAACAAGTATTTCTCTGAAAGTCTGACCTCTCAAAGCAGCACACGGGTAAGGCAGACAGTGCTCCTGATGCTCTGGCTCAGCTGCTGCTGGGTCTGGGCATGCTGCATTGGATTCAGCAGGGGACTTCTTCCCTTCATTTGACTCAAGAGGGGCTTTGTCACTTCTGTCTACCATGTCTGTAGGGGTGAAACCTTACATTGTATTTACAGCACAGGGAGTATTTTTCAGAAAAAAAGGACTTTCAGAGGATCAAGACTACTTATATGGTTGAGATAAATATGGGTTAATAGTGTTGGAGTATGCAAAAAAAAAAAGGAAATGCTGCATACGAGGTATTAATAAAACAATACTTAGACCTCTTGTTCTAAAATAATTTTATATTAAAAGTTACCTTAATTTAAACAGAAAGTTTTTAAGATAAAGAAATGAGGAAGGGTATATTGTGAGCAAGAGGTTAAGTAAGAAATGGATTTTTTAGTTTTCAACTGGGCGAGATGTTTCAGGTCATCCCTAACTAAAAAAAAGCAAAAACCAAAACAAACCAAACAAACAAAAAAAACAAACAAAAAAACCCCACCAAAACCAGAAAAGCCTTGCAATTCTAATCGCTATGACTCATGGAAATCAGATCTAGAAAAAATGAGGCCCTTTAGTCCAAACTCTTAATCCCCTACTAGTATGTAACATCGTTCCCAGCAGTGTCTACCAGTCCTGATTTAAATGATGGGATTTTCCCTTGTCCCCTTGGGATACTATTGCACAGTCTAATGGAATTAATCTGCTTACTTCTCTTTCAACCCCTGACCACTGCAGATGTAATTAGTAATAGGGGATGGGAGGATTCTGTTTCCTATGCTGTATTATAAAGGCTTAGGGCTGTATTGTGTTAAACCAGACATCACTTGCAAGCATGTTTGCATGAGTGTGGCTTATCTGTCAGTACTCATTACAGCCCCATAAATGTCTCTGAACTACATTTCTCAGATTTAGGAGCTTTTCTACAATGGTAATTCAGGATCTGATAAGACACAGACTAATGTATTTGAATGCCTGTGAGAAAGATGGTATGATTGGAAACTAAAGTGAAACATAAAGTCATATGCTGCCAGTGCTAGAGACTCTGAGAGGCAATTTGCTTCTCTTCAGCATTCTCTGGCCTCATTTTTGACTTCTCTCTTGGACAATTGGGTAGGAATTATATGAAATAGCTTTTTGCTGTGTGTGGTGCTGCTGGAGGTACTGCTCCACCTTTCCATCTGTGAATTTCAGGCTTGTCTTTGATGAATAGTGTGGATTTCTGTAATGAGTACTGAAAGGCTCCAGTCAAGTAGCCAGATGAATATTAAGTTAAATAAGTCGGAGCTGGAAAATCATAGCTGGTCTTGTTCAGCTAGCATCCACTTACTACAAAGCAGAGCTTCCTTCTGTGATGTTTCACCTGTTTTTCTTCTCAAATTTGGAAGAGTTTTGTTAGTGAGAACTGTTAGATTCTAAAGCACATGAATGGAATTTCAACTGGTTTACACCTGGAGACTACAGCAACAGCCGAGCTGTACAAACTCTGTGTGTGGGCACTTGGATTCATCCACTTCCAAACTAAAACCCACATCCTAATACAGAAAGCAACTGCAATATAATTGCTGGTGATGTTTGAATGAGGCTGCAGTGTGAAGTGGAGCCTGGGGTCCTGAAAAACTGTATGTGTGCCAGCCTTTCACATGGGCTGCATCCCCTGGCACTAAAGGAGAAAGTTACAGTCCTGTTCCTCCTCCCTCCCAATAAATCCTGGCTCTAGTGTGCTATAGCTTTTCTGGAGTATTTCCTCAAAGAGAAAGCCTAAATATAAACTTAGCCACTGGTTCAGTCTTTCATTATCAAAATAAATTAATTAAGCCTATTAAAATTTGACTAGATTGCCTGTTCGTCAGATCTGAAATTCCTAAACACTGGAGATTGAGTTGCAAAGCTTTCATGTGTTCAATGTTCAGTGCTAATTTGCCCATTGTTTTTAATCACTTGAAATTCTTTTCCAGCTTGCTGCTTGGCTGCTTCATGTGGTTTTGTAATGTACTTTAAAGGATGGGTAGGTGGTGATTGAAGCAAGGTGCAATCTGTAGGGCTTTAGATCATCTGCAGTTTATGTTCCCTGTCCTTACTTTGCCAGTCAAGCTTTATTCCAGTGAAAGTGTTGGTAAACCCAAGGCAGATAGGGAATGTTTCTCGTCTACTCTTCGCTTTTCCTTGCTGCTTGCTTTTTAAAAGCTCTGCATTAGCTGGGGGGCGGCTGTGAAGTAAAAGGCATGCTTTAAATACAGATGCTGGTGATAGTCCTTTCAAAAGCTGCATTTCTCAAGCTGGGAGCTATTGACCCCAAGTCCTCTTCTTACTCCATCCCCTGCCAGGCTGGCTATTGTTTGAGCCTCCACATGGGATACCAGTTGCCATATAAGGACAATGGCATCATGCTACATTCTTTCTAAAGATTGATTTTTTTACAGTTGCTTTTTTTCCCCTCTTGCTGAAAGTTGTTCTGTTTTGGTGGATGCTCTAGGCAAAAGGAAAGTGGTAGGCTATGGTGTGCATATGTACAGTCTTGGGTGGTGCAAAAGATTTACTTTGTCTCTTTTATCTCAGTTCAGGTGATTAGGTAAAGCACCAGTAGAAAACAATGACGTTCAGCTACTATGACAGGAGCCAAGGATATTGCATTTTGCTGCATCTTGAATTCAGTAATAATGAGTAATAAATGTAAATAATGTTTTTTCTTTCTTAAGAGGATGTTCAGGCAGTTGGACAGTGGCACAGAGTACCCCTCTGTGTTCCTTTTTATTTGCAATCGACCTTTTATTCATGTATGTGTGCAGCCCTGATGCAAGCACACCTGAACTCTTACAAGGGGATCCTGCCTTCTGTTCCTTGGATATTCTCTACAGAATTGTCTCTCTTTCAGTTTTTGAAAGTTTAAGAGGTGAAAATCTCTTTCCACCAGAACGTTATGATTTGTGATCAAGGGCTGGGACAAAACAGCGCTGCTGAATGGCGGCGGTGTCTGTTCCTCCTCATTTCCTGAAATGTGGTTTGTGAAATGGTGCTAATCATCATTGTACGGTGTTTGATGGGGACATGGGGCTAAACCTCCTGCTCTCGTGTGTGCTTTGTTCATCCCTGCTGAAGTACTGAGTGAGTGGCATGCACCAGTTTGGCCCACCAGCTTCCTCTGCTTCATTCAATGACCAAATCCACTGCTGGGGATGACCATAGTCCAGTTATCTCTGCAGGCAGCTGAAATATTCATGCCCACAGAAAGCAAGGCTGCAAGCAGCAAGATTTTAGAGGCTGAGGTTCTTCAGCAGGTGGCAGGGGTCATTCAAAATGTGCACAAGCTCAGGAAAAGGACTCCTGAGGTTTGGGATTTTTTTCTGTCACTTGTTGATGAACAGAAACTGCCTGCTTTTTTGAAATAAGTCTGGACTTCAAACAAATCCACCTAGAAACTTTTACAAAGGAACAGCTGGAGCAACATGACCACAAAGAAGGTTGAATCTAGGACTGGGAAAAGCATAGGTCTGGGAGCTGGGAAAAAGCCAGCTCTTGGAGAGGAATGAGTATGTGCTTGTGCAGGTGAGCATATGAGTTGGGCACTCTTCCTCTTGTATCGGTAACTGGGATAAAGTCTTCAGTTGTTCTTCCTATGGTTGCCATCACTTCTGAATCCCTGTGATGCCCTGTTGATTCTCCTTATAAAAATCTGTTCAACAGCTGATAACATTGCAGACTTGTTAAAAGTAAAAGCAGGCAAAATCCCATTCCCTCTTAGAAACAGCAGCGACAAATTTTGAGGTTCATTTACCACAATCATGTCACAATACTCAGTCTGTGTTATGCTGAGGTGTGATTGCAGAAGTGGAAAAAAGGAAAAGTATAAACACTTTTTAGCAGAAAATTAATAGTTCAGTATTATCATTATTGTCTGTGTATGCATTGACAATATACACTTTTTAAAATGATGAATGATCTGACAACTTTTAAGGAAACTGAAATTTTGTGAGAATGGAGTAAGGACTTTTTAAACGTTCAGTGTTTTATATAAAAGCCTGTAAATGGTGCCTGCATTGACCAAAAGAATCAGATATCATACTGAGAAAGTTTTCATTTTCTTTAATTTTTCTTGTGACTGTGAAGTAAATTGTTTTGAGAAACTGTTCTACTCTCAAATGTCTGCAGAATTAGTCTCCAAGAGAATCTTTCCATGTAATAAATTGTGCTTGTACTAGAGACACAATTGTGCAAGCATTCTGGGCTTGTGTTTGCACCAGTATAGCAGGGCAGTGTGCTCATGTAGCTTTTTCTTCACTAAAAGTAATTTGGTGCCTCCTAGATGCTGTCCGCTGTGATATCAAGAGGAGATATCACTCACAGTAAGTGGTGTGCAACGATGCATTGCCCCATGTGCTCGGTTCTCAAATTACCAGTGAAGCAGCTAACAACTTTTGACACATACATGGCTGTCATTGGACGTCTGAGTTAACACTGCACAGATAAATGGGATGCTCCTTGCCCATAGCTGTTGTTTCAAGCTCCCTGGAAAGTCCCAGGCCACGTGTTTTGGTTTCAGCCTGCTCACGTTATAACTGTCCCAGTAACTCCCATGGCCAGTGATGATATGTTTCTTGTGTGTGCACTAATAAGTGAAAGAGGAGCATAAAGGGTGAGTCTCAGCTGTGCATCCAGAGGGCCAGCAGGATGTGCGCAGTCAGCACTGTTTCAGTCTTGCTCCAAGCATGCTCAGGCAGTGTCCAGCAGCCACCAGTGAGCTCCTGTCTCTGAGGAGCAGTGCTTGGGATCTCAGCTGGGGTAGCAGAAGGTTTCAGCTCTTCTGCTGCAGAAGGTGCTGTAAGCTGGTTCATCAGGCTGTAAGTGGCTGCTGACGATGGGGGTCATGTTTGCCATTTTGGTCTCTTATGGGTCTAGAGATGACACAAAGAGCCACAGGACTCAAATGTCACTAGAGCTGATTCTGTGAGCAGTGGATTGACCTTTTTGAAGGTATTGCCCCAGAGACATGGAGCTGATCCTTCTGAAGCTAATCGTGGTGCATGTGGGGATTGGTTTTGGCTGTGCCTGTTTCCCTATGAAGTTGAAAGATTGTGTAACATGGAAATGATAATGAAGGAGGAGGAAAGAATTGTCATTAGAAATATATCTCTAACAGTTTCTGTCGTGTAGTTCTAATGCTACAAAGTAATTTAAAACTTTTTTGACTGACTGTATGATGGGTAAAGTGCTTTGTTAAGTGAAAATGGAGTTTACTCAATCTGACAGGATGGGAAAGCAAAGCTGCCTTTCATTGCCATGTCCTGGGTGGAACGTCTGTGATATGGTGTCACTGAAATGGCAGTGAAGGCTTTGCATTGCTTATTTTGAGACCTACAAAAGTACATTTGCTTTTCATTTGTGCATTTTGAAGACTATTGAGTGAAGCTGAGGACTTAGTTTAAGAGCTGCTAGAACTATTCTCTCGCTGTAGAGATTTCTCAGGAAGCAGATATGTAAGAGTGTTATATGTGCGTGTATTTGAAGCTTTTGTTCTTGGGCTTATGAGTAAGACCTGGGATCAGTGAAAGGTGATGACTATTAAAATCAGTAATAAGGATAGTATTACCCTATAAGTAGTGAAGTGGGTTTGGGGAGTTTTGCATTCAGTTACTAGCTCTGCATCTAGCCTGCATACTGACAGAGAAGTAGCTTGATTTTTGTCTGCCTTCCTTCCCTGTCTATTTAAGGATGGTAATACAGCTGGTGAACTTTTTCTTGTCAAAAAAGTACTTTATTTTGTGTAGAAACTAGCTTTGTGAAACTGTGCATTCCTTTTCAGAGAAACCTGAAGATGAAAAAGTTTTCATTCTGGAGGGTTTATCTTCATATTTTTGCTTGTTATTTATCCTTTCTGTGACAGAGGAGGAAGGGGGAAGGGAAGAAAAACAGGAAAGAGGTAATCCAGAAATTCCTTTTCCTCACTTGAAGAACTGCACATAAAAAAAAAAAAATCTATGCATCTTGTATTAAAAAAAATAAAAATTGATAACTAGTTGATTTTTAAACTTGAAAAGTATGAAAGAGGTTACTATTACTCTCAAATGCCCTGACCCATTTTAATGCTGAGTTTTCTTGCTTGTGCTGCTGTGCCTATTTAGTGCTAAATCTTGAGAGCTCTTTTGAGAGAGGAGCCTGCCCACAGGTCAGGTGCTGGACAGGCTGTGCACAGTAAAGATAATCTAATGGCTGATTTGTCCTTTGTAAAATGACTCATTCTCCTGTTACCTTCTGAAGGATGGGAATTACGTCCTTGGCAGATGTTACAATTGTTGACAGTTGTTGGCAGATAAGAAAGGAAGAACAGCCTTGGACGTGCTTGTGCTGGACGTTCAGGGCTGTTCTTGACAGCATTTGGCAGAAGTGCCAAGGTAGAGAGGACATTCAGAAATTTTGTGGCCAGATGACATGCAGGGAGATATAATTACAGTGCTCTGCCTGTATTTTAGCTTCCTGTGCCCAGCATGTGGAGGTTTTGAGATGAAGAGGGGACTGATTGCAGCTGTTCCTTTTCTGAAAAAGTGGAGCACAGCACATGTATGAGTGGACCAACCCCCCACCAGCATGTGCAAAAATAAATAAATTTCAAAGTATGTTTAAGCAACACAAACTTCCTTTTTTAATCATTTGTGAAAGGCTTATTTTCAACTACCCTAACACTAACCAGGTGTTAATTTTCAGATAGGATGTAGCACTGTCTTGACATTTTAAAGATCTAGGTGCTTTAACAGGTTTAGTCCCTCTCTGCTGCATGGCATGAGACAGCCCCTGCACCTTAGAAGGGTAGGAGAAAGCTGTTCTGTGAACTGACTTTCTGTAATTGCCACCTTGAACTGCTTCTGGCACCTTTCTCTGGCAACTGTTAATGACAGGATATTAGAGTTTGTGGCTATCTGATCTACTGGTTTCTGCAGCAGGGTTATCAGGCTTAGGCTTTCGTGCCTGCTGTGTAGTCGTTGCTGATGCTAGAGAGGCAGGTGAACACCCAGGGCAGTACAGAGGACATGTATGGCAAGGCAGAATTTGTCACTGACTCCTCAAACTGACCTGAACCATTTATAACCTTTCTGGCTGCAAAGTACATCCAAGAGTACATTCCAAAGAAGCTAAAAATAATATCCTCAATTTTATTTCTCCCACAGTATTCAGTCAACAAGAAGGTAAGAAATCGGTTTGTTCTTTTTTCCCCCCATGCTTGTGTTCAGCTCTCAGAATAGAGCTATACGTTTATCACAAGTTATTGGCCTGTACATTAAGTTGGCTGAATGTATGGATCACGTTACTGGAAAGTGTAATCACTTGCCAGAACTGCTTTTGCTTTTCCATTTCCTTTTCCATCTCCCAACTTTGTATGTTATCTGGTAGCAGCACTGAAGGCCAAAGTCTCGCTGAACTGATTGGAACCAGGACTTGGCATTCCACTATTCTGTCTACTTCTGCCAAAACCAGTGTTCAAAATAAAGACTGTAAGTACAGACTACTTACATGAGCACAATTTATGGTCATTTAAAATACCTGAAGATCAGTACAGCAAAGCTCCAATTCTCCTAGTGACTTAGTATGACCACATGGTGTATAAAGTTGTGTATATTCAACAAGTCATCTCAGGAAATGGAGATAATTGATGGTGACTTTTAAAAAGCAGTGGCAAAATGTTTTCTTGGGTTTTTTGCAAGATGTAGTTGGAAATTACTCTTTTTGGAAAACGTCAGGCTAGCTAGATGTAAGTGTAAATCCAGATGTTTAGGACTAGCAATATAAATCCCAAGGGCTACTCAGTAGTCCTGACTACTAGGTGTACAAAGCTAATCCCAAGCTGCTGCCCTAGCTGCTTGGGATATTGGTCTTTTGCTGTGTGTTTTTTCCATTGATCAAAAGTAATGATAATTGATGAAAAGTGTAGTGTTCTGATAGCTCTTCTGTGAATAGAAAATCAGCTGTGTATATCAAGTCTTTGAATCACATCTCTGTACTAGGTAATTTTTATGAAAGACAGAAATTACACAAAATGTAATAAATATTCATAAAATCGAGCTGAAATAAAGCAAATAGTTTCAATCAAAAGTGGGGTTATTTGTAAGCATCAAAAATATTTACTTTCAGTTTTTTTAATGCAATATACTTTTATTTTAGAAATGCCAAAGCTGATCTTTTCAACATTTAAAAATGAAACCTACATTTCCCTATTAAAATTATATCCAAACATTTTATAAAAAGATGTTTTGGTTTGTTTGGTGTGGTGTTTCATTTGGGGTTGTTGCTCTTTTTTTAAGTTTGGAGATGTTAAAAAATAAAGTTTCATTTTAGATTAAACAAAACCTTTGGGAATTGGTGTTTTGTTTTAGAGGAAAAGTCTTTCAGTTTCAAACTGAGGCAAGTTTTCCCATCTGTTTTTTTTGTTTGTTTGGTTTGTTTTGTTTTTTGTTTGGTTGGTTTGTTTGGGTGTTTGGTTTTTTTTGTTGTGTTTTTTTTTCTTTTTGTCATCCAAACAACATTATCTTGCTATGTTCTTTCTGGGCATACTGAGGCAGAGCAATTTTTCTTTGTTTTTGCTAATTTTTTGGGTTTTATTTTTTGATCAATTTCTGGAAGTTTGTGGTTTGTCTGGCAGGAGAATGACCATTAGGACATTACTCTTCCTTTTGGCTAATGAGTTGCTTTTGCCACTCTTACTGGCAGGTAACCTGTCTCCTGTAGCTTTTCTTGTTCCTGTATTCCCATCCACCTCTGAATTACTCTCAGCTGCAAATCAAGGAATAAAGCATGAATTGTCATTGTTGTAATTAAATGTTTTCTTACCTAATTTTCTTTTATTGTGTCCCGGTGACTTGCAGCTGAGGATTAAAATAACTGCGTTCAGCATCAGCAGTAGGCTTTGTTTGAAACCTTCAAAGGGTATTGTTTATCTTCCCTATATCCCTTGTACTATGCCTTCCCCCCATGTGTAGCACTCTCTTCCCCATCCCAAGTGATGCTATTACCGAGGAATGTTGGACAGATACCATTACACACATAGTAGAGGTGCTCCCAGATTTGGGGTTTGAGCTTAATTTAAAAGGGAGGAGAATGGAAGGGAATGGTTTTTTAGTAGGAACCCAGGCTGTAGTGCTTTGCTGAACTGTTTTAAATATGCTCATCAGGCAGGGAGGTCTGTGGGTGCAGGCGAGGGCTCATCAAGCTTTTCAGATGTTTCCATGCGCTACTCAGGGCTTCTGTCCCAGACACGTACTTCATTATTGCTTCTGGGAAAGGCATTCTGGGAGAAATCAATCAGCATTGCTCTGGGTTTCTTCTCAATCAGAGCTCCTCTGATGTGTCTTTCAGTGCTGGTCATTTTGTTTTTAATTTCTGAATGAGGGGATCGATTTGCACAAAATAGCACCAGGCAGAAGAGTTGGTTTTGCAATGAGTGAAATCATCTGGCCTATTTTCTCTAAGGCACTTAAATGGGTACTTGAAGTTGTAGGTCCTGAAGAAGACAAAGGTGGTAGGGCTTTGCTGAAGTGTGCTTTGAAGGTCTCAGTGTTTTCCTAGGTCAAGATTAAGATGTCCCCTTGGATCTTTGCTGTTACCTCTGGTCTGGAGCGCACACTCTCTCAGAAAGGACCCCCGTGCTTCAGCTTTACAGGGGTTCCATATCACTGACCTGCCCTTCTCCATCTTTCTTCTGTCTTTCCACTTACTTGATTCTTTAATGCAACTCTTCTTGCCTATGCTGAGGTAGCATTGCAAAATGGACATGCTGGGGAGGAAAAACCTGTAAAAAAAGATTTATGTGATTCAAGACAGTCTTTTTGTGTGTAAGAATTTGGGGAAGAAAAATGGTTTGATGTAAAAGATAGAAAGCTTTGCCCTCACTCTGATTATATTAGTGGGTGAACTGAGATTGAAATCCAGAACAGAACAGCTGGTACCCAGGCCTCACTTCACACTTTTGACTTAAGCAAATTATTGTTAAATTGGTGTAGCTGGCTGGGGAGGACACACCCCATATTGCAAAGGAGATGGCCTTCTGGCACTAGAGCTGTCCTTCACATCAGTAGTGAGAATTACATACTGTGGATTAATCTTGAGTACATCTGTATAACGTGTGCTTAGGCCAGTACCTTCTGATGTTCCATGTCATTGCTCACAAAGAAGAAAATAAGGGCTGTACTTATTTTTCCCCAGAGTTCAACTGGAGGTGATACTATATTCCAGGGAGGTAGTTCTTTACCTCCCTTAATAAGTAACTTTATACTATGCTGTCTCCTGCAATAACAGCTGTCACTGCTGGAAGAAAAAGAAGCTATTTGCCAAGGCAGTAAGGATGTATAAATTGTTAGGAAAGAAGTAAAGGTACAGTCAAGGAGCTGAGATTGCAGCAGGAGCCATGAGAATTCCCAAGCTCTGAAGAAAGAGTGCTCCTGATTTTGCCATTTAGTGTACTTCTAGGTAGTGTTTGTTTAATGTTTCTAGTCATGCTGAATGAAGTAAAAATCCTGACTGGTTAGTATATTAATACTGTAATGTTGAGGCAGGTTAGGCTATCTGTTGTGTTTGCTGTGCAGTGTTGTGCCATGAATTATGTTTATGGCTAAGAGCCTCAAATACTGACATAGCATCAAGTAAGGTAGGAAAGGGCTACTGTGACATCTCTTTCATACTATGCACAGGGTTTCTCTGAGTTAAGTCTGGTTTGCATCAGAGCATCTTAATGCAGCAATTTGTCATACTTTTTTTTCATTCGTGACCATTGTTCCCTGTATATCTTGCAATTATCTATATGGCAGCTCCAATAATTGTTTGGAAGGCAGCTGAACACTACATAAGTTCTATCAGTGTATTTCCAGTTCATTGTCAAATAGCTTCATCCTCTGCAGTATGTGTTTTGAATGTCAGAGGCCTATAGATCATCTGAGAATTGAAGATGCTCATGGACCATGTTTGCGTGGGTGTTAGGTCTTGTCTATAACTTTCTTAGCTCATAGTGTTCTCTGGTCTCTTCTCAAATACTGAATCTCTGTCAAAGTAAGACCATCCCAGTCTCTGTCATCATCGGCTGTACATGGAAACTGAGTGGAACAAGGTGTCTTGAGTAAACCTGCCCCAGGCACTGTGTATGAAATCTGGATGTCACTGAAGTTAGTGTAAATACTCCCACTCACTTCACTGGCTATAGAATTTTATCCCTTTACCAATGAAGAACAATTTCCCTTTGTGAATATAAGGATTAATAGATCATCTGTTGTCATCTGACTTTTTCTCCCACAGGCCATCTTTGAAGCCTGATGATGTGGGTGCATGTCCATTAATCATGGTATTGGTGGGTTTTGTCTGGCCAAAACATGGCTCCAGGAATTGAGACTGCTGCCTGTAGATGGCTAGTAAATTTGGAAAGTTCCTGCAGTAGGAGGAGGTGAATGTCGGTCAGAGCATACACAGCACTAATAAAGAAAAGAAAAGGTCACAGCAAGTTTTGCAGACTCTCCCTGACACCTTCCAAGTGAGAAGTTTTGGGAAAGCAGGCAGTCCCAGGGAGCCATTGGAACGTGCTTTCATTATCAGAAAGTAGTTAGATGTCTTGCTTTACCCTCTGCCTTGATTCTTTAAAATTGAAAAAGCTCCTTCTGGCCCACACTCTGTGAAGTCTGGAGGGTACCTGCCCCAGCTGCTCCTCCTGTGCATTGCAGAGGTTTGCAGAGCCTCAGGGATGCTCGTTGCCTGGATACAGGGCAGCCCTGAATCTCAGCCCCCCAGCCAGCCCTCCAAAAGTGGGGGACTGTGGGAGGAAAGGTGGGTAAATTAACCCCTGTGCACGTGGAGGCAAGAGCATTAAGCCCACCTGATGAAGCTTGTAAGTTCAGATTTTCCTTTTACTTTACTATCATTATTATTATTTATCATTATTATTGATGGGAGAAAAGTGCAACCCAGCTGCTCAGTGCAGAGATCTGAGGGCTCCTGCAGTGAGGCGCTTTGTGCCACATAGAAAACCAGCCATTTTGCTGTCTCTCGAGTATGCATTTTATTTTACATGCTTGTTCTGAGACTCCTGCTGTTGCTCACACCACAACAGCTGACAAGTAGCCTTCCTGGCAACATGGAATCAGAGCCTGTGAGCTGAGAGCCTGGGAGAACAATGCAAAGAAAGCACTGACTGTTGAATATTTAAAATAAATTATTTCATCTTAAACATGAAAATGCTCTTTGCACTTCATACACATCATTGCTTGGTGACAGCGATTGGCCAAGCCATGCATTATTCCTGTGTTCAGGTGGGACCAGACTAACTGCACAGCAAGAACTGTCTCCTCTCTCCTTTGCTGAGCACATGAAAGGTCATTGGTAGCAGGATGCCTTGTTGTATGGCACATGTGTAAATGTCTATGAACTTCACTATCTAGGAGTAGTCAAAAATAATTCTTAAGCTCAGTTAGTTTAAATTGTGCTAGCTCATGTTGCAGTGCTACAAGTTTTGCTGTATACATCTGCAGAGTACTGTTCTGTTTCAAACAGCACTTGGGAACAGTGTCGGTGTGCAAGATCTCAAGTAACAAATCAGGGTCCTCTTGCCCAAAGAACAGTTAATTTGTGTGACAAATACTCCCTGATCTAAGAATATGAACATTCAATTTTAATATGAGAAAACAAATTAGTATAATGGAGTGTGTGTGAGGATAAATGAACACCTAAGCAAAGTCACATTGAAGATGGCGCATCTTCATTGCTGAAGGAGGAGAGCAACTAGCTTTGAACTAATATTAAAAACAAAGCTGTTAGAAGTCTGAAAAACTGGAGGATTTCAAAACAAAGAGTGGAAAAAAACCTGGAGCAACTTTTCATAGGTCTTTAGAAAATATTATTTATGAAGGTATTTGCATCTCTGCAAAGTGAGGCAACTGATTGATGACACAAACCTATTTTCTGATGTTGCAGTCCACACTTTGTATTTCTATTTACACATGTATGAAGAATGTCAGAGCATGAAAGATGGGGTTCACTGAGACTCCTTGTGAGGCAACTGTTGAAAGGCTGGGCTGAAGGTTAGAATCTGCTTTGTCTTGGCTCTCTCTGTGTGTATATAAATATACATATATACATACATATGTATGTATGAAAATTTGCACACAAAGCCACTGATTGTAAGTAAATGACACTATTCTCAGAAGCTTAGTATCTGCTGTAAGCAGAAATGACAAACGCTTCTCTCTCCTTCTGAAGGTGAGGTTAGACATAAAATTGCTGGTTTTGTCTTATAAATTGTTTATTGCTTACTCCCTCCTGTTTTCATAAATAAATTTATGTTTTCCCTAATTACTTGTTTAGGTAAACCAAGAATATGCTAACTAGGGGTATCAATAAAATGCCATCTCTTAATCAGATTTTAGTATTAATATCCCACCAACCTCTTGGTGTAAGCACTTAGCACCCTATAAATTTTCCTGTTTAAAATTACAAACAAACCCCTTTCTCTTACCTGATTTTCCCCCCCCCTTGATAGATACAGTATGCAAAAGGGCTGTGTAATTTCTGGAGTGAAAGATTGGATGGGAAGAGTGAGTGTGCACTTTGGTTCCTGCTGAAATGGAGAGTGGAGTAACATTTTTGGGAACCATATTAGCATGAATGAACTTTTAAAGATCGTGACCAGAATGGAGATTGAGATTCTTACCTCCATAGACAGATCCGTGTGAATGACAGGGCTGGGTTGAACATCAATTTAGTTGAGAATGTAAGGAATTATCACTACTCAACTACCTCTTTACTGGGAAAAAAATCCCATACCACACAACATACACAAGAACAAATAGTTAAGAATCTGCAACAAATTGAAAAAATTGTTTGAAAGAGTTCTAAACCACACTTAGCTATGTCACACCATCGCCTCTTCTACCAAACTGATATCATAACCTGGTGTGGATAGGAATTAAATTGAACATGTGCAGTATTGAAACATTGGATTAAAAACCAAAACAAAACAACACCTGAATTCAAGTTTTGTTTCAGGGTTTTTTTCCACAGTACATACAATGTGTAGACCCAAAATCTATAAAGAGCTTGAAGTCTAGTCTCAGATTTTTGTTTAATGAATCCACAGGTACAGCCTTCACTAAGGAGTTTACCGGTGTGTTGAGCTTCAAGTCCTTTGGGAAACTGAAAATATGAAACAAACCAAAAGGCAGTACCAAAAGAGGCGTAATTATTTTCATAAGGTTAAACAATTAACCTCTCTTTCTAAATTTGCCACCATCCAAAATTCAAAACTTGAACTAATGAAAGGAAAACAGTACAAGATTAGGGGACCGCTGTCTTTCCCTCCAGCTGTGGGACACCAAAGATGTATATGCCTTCATGTTCTGTGGCTTTATTGAAAATGCTGTCTTATCCTTCTGAGTGATGTGGAAGGGATGGGCTGTCACAGCTGTGTTTGGGCAGAGCCTCAGTGCATTTTGCTGGTCTTTCATGACATTGCAGAAGATTCTTTTACCCCTTATTAATTTTTATTGTTTTTCTTTTGAGACAATTTGCCTGAAAAACAGAAGGTCTTAGTTGCCTTCAGTGTGATTCCTGTAATGGTAATGAGTTTATGCAGTGGAGATGTCATACACATATATTTGGAGTTGGGTTAACTGAATTAATTTTTTTTAATGAGTATGACACTGTATCAGCCTATCAGAACCAAAGCCACCCTCAAATCACTGATTAGAAGAAAATAATTAAGATTGAATGCTAAATTTAGATTCAGCTGCAATTTACAGAAGTGTTTGTTTAAAGAAGAGCAAACAAAAGGAATCATGGCTCTGAGGATCACCAGGAAAAAAACCTCTCTATGTATTATGGCCATTGCTGGAGTTGACATGTCTGATTTATTGCCCACTGCAGCTTTGAGAGTGTTTGCAAACGGAAGTAAGTGTTATGGTTAGGACGATTATAATGGGTTTTGTTTTATTTTAGAGAGAGTAAAAAAAAAAATATTTTTGTGGCTTCTGAAAGTAGATTACTTATATGGTTACTCTTGGTTCTTAAGCCGGCCTGTGCTGCTCAGTTGTGTGCCCTTTCCCTGCAAAGGGAGCTGAGACTGGTCAGTGGGGAGGCCCCTGAGTGCAGTGCCCCAGCACTTACCCCATTGCAGCTGGACAGCGGAGGGGCAGCATCTCAGTGGGGCTTTGAGAGACAAACAGATCTGGCAGAGAAGAAAAATATGCTGTTGCCTTGGTGGGAAGTTCTGAGTGGATAGCTGGGATCCATACCCGCTGCAGAAGTTTTCTGCTGTTTGTAATATATCAGTAGGTCTGCAGCTGGTTTTGGTTATGCCTCTTAAAAACATGGAATTGTCAGTTGGGGAGTATCTCTCAATATCCTGTGGAAGATGCTAAGATCTAACTAGTTAGTTGTTTTATATAGTATTCCCTGTATTACTGTCATTCATCCTAAGTTCCCCAAATGCTTCCTAAGCTGTACACAATGGAATTGCAAGTGGCCTTTTGAATAGGGACATTTCCAGACTCGAAAGACTGGGAACTTTAATTTGTGTAATACTTTGCATCATTTTTAAGTTAGAGTCACACAAAAAATGTGTGTTCTGTTTCATTTCTCTCATGAAGCAGATGTCAGGTCTTTAAATTTTAGGGAGATTCTTTTCTCTTGTGGCCCAAAAATATGAACCCATCTATAGTTTTAATTAAAGAAACAAACAAGCCAAAAGATATAAATCTCTGTCTGTACAAGGTGCCTTCTCTCAGAACCACCTTGGTTTGGCCTGGAGAAATTTTTAAGTTAATAGCCTAGCAAGCAGGTTGCTTGTGTTCCCTGGTGAGAACTGAGAAGACCAGGAATGGCAGCCTGAATCAGGTTAATGCCCCATCAAACACATCTCTCTAATTAAAACAGTCTCTCTTGTTTTGATTTAGAGCTCCATCCTAGATTCACAGAAATATCACGAAGTGCCTGGGTTTGAGTTTTAAAACAAATTGAAGCAACAAGTGTCTCTCCCTAAATAGAAAGAAATTCTTAGCTGATTTAGGCTTCATCTGGAACATGCACCCGACTCTCAGGAAGTCCATGATATTCCACCATGCAGAATGATAGGAAATAGGTGAGTAGTTCTCCCAAACTCAACACCACTAGAAATGCTGTCCAGACAGTTGCATTTGCAGAAGTTCCATTTTCTGTATTATCAGAAGCTAAGCAGCTCTTCATAAATCAGTAGTTCATATGTCAATAGCCCTAGATAAGCATGAGATTTCACTGAACAAAGTCCCATTTACACACAGTTTGCACTAGAAGGCAGCCTCTTTTTAGCCAAATAGAAAAGCAAAACTGAAGGTGAGTTGAGCAGCAGAATATAAAAAGACAAATAGATAGAGCTCATGTTTTCAGCTTCTGGCTAAGCTGTCTTACAGAAAATCTTCAGTTCAAATCTTTTTCTATTGTTTCAATTTGTGCTCAGGAAAACAAAAATAAAAAATCCAGTGAGAACAAATTCCTTCATATATTATCCATCTCTTTGTGCTACCTATATTGCCAGTATAGGTTTGTGCTTTGCACAGCCCTGGGTAAAATTAACTGGATATCCATCAAAACCAGAGATCATCCTCTCTAGGTTAAGTAATAATGAAGAGATGAACTATCCTTCTAACACTGTTCTTGGCTGATCCTCTCCTGCTCCCTCTTTTAATATCCTTGTTATCCTGCTGGCAGGATGCTGAAGAGCATCAGCCATCCCATTAAAATATAGAGTAGTCAGAAGTTTCAATCAACTCCTTGAACACTCACTGGACGCTCATTGCAATTCCTATAAAAATGTCTAGGCAACCCATTGCTTAGGGGTTTGCCTCATTTTGTAGCTGCTGCTTTGCAACACCCTGATTTTAAAATGTAATTCTACAAGTGTTACTTTTACTATGTTTTCTTTTTCATTGTGCATTTCTAAATGCCAAGAGCAGGAGCAAACTGGAGAGGGGACCAATGTTATAACAGTTAATACAGAACTCTGGTCGTTCTTGGTTCTACTGCTCTTAAATATATTTCCACTGCTTCAGGTGATTGTGAAAAATAGTATTTTGTGAATATTCAAAATATATTCAAAAAGCAACTCATAGTTTGGGAGGAAACATTCTGTGTTTGGTCAGATTGACTGTAGCTAAAATGTTTTCTGGTCCTATAGCTCTGAAAAAGAACACTCTATTTTCCTTTTCTGTGTCCACTCAGGTTTTCTCAGAAAAGTACCTCTGGTAAATCAAACCTGACCAAGAAAATGGGAAGGTTTTTACCCTACAGCTACTTTCATCTTTCATGAAGTTCTGGGGTCCTAGAATCCAGCAGGGAAGTGTGTGCTTCAGTGCAAGATATGGATGTATTGTCAGAAGAGACTGAGTGAAATGTGGAACCTGAAGAGGAAGAGTGTGGTACGGGGACTGAGTGCCGCAAAAAGAGCAACAGAAGGAGGGTGGCCAGAGCAGGACTCATTCTGGGAGCTGAGTTCCTCGGCCTGGATGCAAAGGGACTGAGAAGGGAATGGCAAAGGGGGATGCATCAGAAGGGTAGCTGGCTTTGTCCCCGTTGCAGACAGAGAGCATGCCTCAGATAGTGCCTTCTGTGGTTCATATCCCTTGATTTCCTGAACGGTAACTTCCTCACACTTCTCTCACAAAGTTATGAAGAAAATTAGAGGGACAGAATGATTTATTAAAAGTCTAATGCTGAGTGAAGCTGCATTAATAAGCCTACATGCCTGGTAGAAAATAACTACCTTCAATTTGATGAAAATTAAATCCCCCTGAGTCTTCAGCATCCTGCCTGAGTGACTAATTCCCCAGGGCAGAAAACAAAGTAAGTAAAATAAAGTTTGTTTTTACATAGCAAAGCCAAAACATGACCAGTTCTGATTCAAGACTAGTCCTGGGAGACATCTTTTCTTTAACGTAGTATTGGGCCAGTACAGGTGAGTTGATAAAAATACAAATTGATTTTTTTTCTTTCCTCATCCTATAGAGAAAGCAGCTGTTCATTTCCATGGGACTTGTGTCTGCATATGTTTTGTGACTGCAGCTGCCCCAAAGCGTATGGGTATCAGGGCACGGAGAGGATTTAGATGCATGAGTCAGATTTTCCACAAGTGCAGCTCCTTGTCTGTCTCAAACAGCAAGCACCAGTGGGACTTTGTCCTGCTTCTTCCTCCCTGTCCGGCTGCATGCACAGGCTCTCCCATAATTTCTCCTCTGGTGCTTTTTGTCTCTTTGAGAAATCCCTGGCAAAGGCTTCTACATCCTATGATTACTACAAATAGTATCTGCAGCTCCTGAGGGAAACAGCAGAATACTCCTCTGGCTCCTTGAGGTTTTATAAATACATTCCCAATTAAAGACAGTTTATAAATCTACTCAGCCACAGAATTGCACAAGTTTGATGAAAATTCTCCACTTATGATGGAATAAGAGAGCAGAGGGTGAGACTTTGTGCTAGCAAATGACCCCTGGCTGGAAGCAGTCTGCTAATGCTTTTTTCATGAACTACTGCTCAGGGCTCAACCCAGAAGCACAATAGAAGGTGCATTATTATTGCTGTTCTGATTATGGCTGATAATTGTGCTGTTCTAATTTACAAATTTAATGGTTTGTTAATAATGTCTGATTTGAGAATATAGTATAGTCTATCAACTAAGGGTGGCATAATGGCATTAATAAGGGTAATTGAGGTTGTTGCTGTGATCTTGTTTGCTCTTTGGTTTGTTAATTGAAAATGACTTATCTTAATATATGATAGAAACAACGCTGTTCCCTTGTGAAGCCTAGGCATCTTGAAGGAAAAAGGGATGTGTCAGTCTGCATTGTTAATGCATTGTTGGGATATCTGTGCAGGAGTGAGCATAGGGATGTGAACCAGTCTTATATGTGTCACGTATTTGTGTCTGTGTCTATATTTTGTGTAAATAACACCATGTACTCTTACTTATGGCTGTATGTTTCTTGTGTTGCAAGAATCAGCGTATAAGGCTGTCTGGCATACATGTAATTGATTAGAGAGCCTTTACGGGAGAAAATGGAAATAAGAGACAGATAGGCTGCTGAGTATTTAACCCTGGAGAAGAAACTTGGCATTTCATCTTCTATCAATGCTTGCGTGTAACTACTATTAACATTAATTATGGAGATACTTAGTGAACACCCTGTTAGCCCTAATTAGAGTCAATGGAAGATACATTTGGATGTTAACAGGACAAGAAACAACCAAGCTTCCATTTCTAAGGTTAAATATTCAGTAGCTCCCTCTTAGACATCACCAACATCCTATAATCATGCAGTCAGACATATCCAGAAGCAGAACAGTTTCTCCTGCCTTTTCCTTTTTTTCTTCTTCTTCCTCTTCCCAATTATGGCCACCTTACACTATTTTTGCTTAAATTAAAGAGCAAACAACGATGTGGCAGTGACCTCAGTTACCTCTACTAATGTAATTATGCTACCTCTCCTCTACTTATAGTGCACCTCAGCATCAGACTTCATTAGCAAACCATTTGCTGTCTCTTTTACTGTCCTTTTAATGAATGCTAGTAGAGTCACTTAAGAGGAGCTGAAAAGACTTGGTTTTGTTCTGAACAGAGACCTTGTGACAAAGAGCTTGGGCCCTGAGTGCTTGAGTAGGTCAAGTAATATCCCAGGTCTGTAAAGTTCCTGTCACTGTGCTATTGTTTTCAGCTGTAAAGACAAAAAAGACCTTCCTCTTGCACCCATTAGCTATCTTTGGTATTTTGAAAACCAGTGTTGCTGAAGAATTAAGACTGCAAAATGTAGAGGTTGCTGTTGTATAAGATGGCACATCCCTGCCCCTAACCTCTGCCCAGCAGGTCAGTGTCCTCATGGAAGCTAGCTTTTCAGGACTGGCTTGGAAGCTCATAACCCTCCCTAAGAGGCCTGAGCCTTCCTTAATTGGGGTCACACATTCCATAAAGTAGGGTGTGCTCCTTTGGGGTCCATTTCCTTTGCCACAGATATACGTGAAGATCTCAGGTGGTGTTTTGGTTAAAAGTGCATTTTTCTCCCAGATGATCTGTTACATAGTTATGGGGCTGCCAGTGCAGTGCCCCTTTGAATACTGCTTAGTTTCAACCTCATTACTTACAACCTGTAGCTCCCAGGTGCTTGTTGGCTGGAGCCATCTGGAAAGGACTTCCTATCACTAGCCTGACTGAACATGCTATTAACTGATAGAGAACATAATGTTTCAACTTTGTGAAGGGAAAGGATGACTTGTGGGTGTGTTCTTGACAAAGAAAAAGCATCCTTCCTTGGCATATTGAATAATACTAAAAACAAGCACGCAAGTATGTACATGCCTCTCTCTCTGTGAACTACAGTCACTACATTTCTCATTTTACAGGATGATAATCTGTAAAAGATATATTGGATAGATGCCAGTTTAAGGCATCCAGAACATACTTTGAAAGTTCCTTTGTTCACTCTTTGCAATGTCACTCGGATTTCAGTAGAGCTTCATGTTCTAAGGAAACATATCACAGGTGTTAATGGGTACAGTGTGTTCTTAAAAGAAAATTTACAGAGCAGTGTTACCCCAGCTTTTCAGCTTGGTAACTCTCTCCTTTTTCCTGAAGCAGTTCCAAGCATAAGAACATTTGTGTTCTGCCCAGGTCTCTTACACACCTGCTTCTCATGCAGAAACTGTCCATTGCTATCTGAGGAACCTGGCACTCACATCTGGGAGGGAACTGGCTGGCAAGGGCACTCGGCGATGGGACAGGGCACTTGATCTCTGGCTGGCTGGGAAGTCAGCCTCTGCTCATGTTTGCCTGTAGGATGAGCTGGGGAAAGATTTCGATTTTAGACCTTTGTTAGCGTATTTTCTCAGTATTTCTATCTAATTTTCCACTTCTGCTGTTAAAAGTGCCTGTTTTATTTTGTGGTGGTCATAGAATCTGTTCAGCTTTGTAATTAATACTGCTTTCTTAATATGTAAAATAATGCATTCATAGGTCAGATCTACATGGACCTTCTTTAAATGGCCACATAAAGCCTAAAATGCCTGTATTTAAAGGGGTGGAACAAAAAGGCTTTTGATAGGATTTTTCTTTGGGTTTTGGAGTAAGTTTATTGATTTGAGAACTCTTGGTGCACATTGTATGAAGCTAAGTAACGTTGTTTTATGCTACACAGACTTTCTAAGTTAGCTCTTAGCTGCATAGTTAAAATCGCAAAATCCCTTACTCCAGTTTATGGGAAAGAACAAATTTTTTTGATGTAGTTCCATTTAGATCTGTTAACCAAAAGGATAGATACATCATCTTTAACGAGGAAAAAAAGCACACACCTTGTAAAGTTTCTATTCAATTGCTCACTGAGCCTTCAGGTACAGTAGGAAAGAAACTGATGCTGTAAAGGGAACATAGTCATGACATATCATTTTATTTCAGCTAGAAAAATGTGGCCTTGCTTGGAGCAGAAGCTGCCTCTCTGATGAGGCCATGGTCTGGTTGTGTGGCTGCGAAAATGAAACAGTCTGACTGAAGATATTGTCAAAACCATCGAGGTTAAGAACCCTTTGCCCCAGGCGAATTCCCTTGTTTCTATAAGCCACTACAGCTAGGCTGTAAAATGCAAATCTCCAAGCAAAGCCAGGGGCAGAACCACAGGTGGTAACTTAAGGCTGCCTTCATGAACTAAATGTTGCATTTTCAGTCCTTAAAAAAATGGATGTGTGAAATAAATTCCTCCCTATCTTGCCTATGACTCAAATAAATGTATCATACTTCTTGAAGCAGATATTCGAAGTCTTCAGCCAAACCCTTGCACATCAATGCCTTAATTAATTCAAATCAATTTATTTTGTAGGTTAATAGCTTATACAATATCCACCAGTGTGGTCATTTTTTTTGTTAAATGGCTGAATGAGATCTGACATTAGAAAATATCCTGTCCTAAAATGGATTTTTTTTTTCAATCTCTAGACCAAACAATGGCCCAATTGAAGGAACTAATTTCAGTATCCTTGAGCCAATAGTAAAGATCTGAGGAGTGAGAAAATCATTATTCTGGGTGTTTGCTATAGGTTTAGCAGTATTACATTGATTTACAGAAATTAATTCCCTAGGTCATTACTGTTAGACTCCATAGTTATCTGGTCACCTCTGGCTAGGCTTCTTTACTAGAAGGGTATCCTGGCTATTACCCCAACATGCTTTGGGGTCACCTAATTAATTTGTAATCTTCCCAGGATAGCAGGGAAAGCAGCATTTAAGTATTAGCTGAGAGACCTGAGCAGTGTCACCCTGGGATAATGGAAAGATAATGTATTACATGAGGAGATGTCATCTCACCAAAAAATGAATTTCAGGAGCTGGTATTTCATACAGGATATGCAAAGTGCTTAAGTGGGAACTTGCTTAGTGTTCACTTTTATCCTATCATTTGTTCTCTCATTCATTCGTTTTGAAGCACAGATTTGCTTGGTTGCTTCTCAGCAAAATCAGATTTTCCAAATGACAACTTCTATGAAAAAATCAGATGACAAAAAAAGATTAATATGGTATGCAATATATGGAGCAGATAACAGTGTCAGGACAGCACATTGCAGAACAGGGGAACTTAGGAAATAAAAGATAAAATAGAGGCCCTCAGTCAAAATTTGAAGCAGTGGAATCAATAAGGAAGCAAAATACCAGCAGAGATCTTGCTTGGAGGAGGTTGGGGAGGCTGTTCTGTCAGTCAGGGCAAGGTGAGCCCATTGTTTTTGAGCAGCTGCAAAACTTTGTGGAGAGCCTGCATGTCTTGTTCTCACCCTTTTGCAGCTCAAGGAGCTAAAAGTGGGGAACTTGGCTCTGCTGATGAAGTGTGCTCAGCTCCAGTGAGTCACAGCATTTAAACAGCAAAACTGCTGAAGGACAAACCAAGTCAAAGCTATTCTGCAGGGTTTTCCATGGTGGACTAGCAGCATCACCTGCTTTCTCCTTGGTCCACAGGGAGTATGCAGGCTCAAAAAAGGAGCACAGTCTATCAAAATGATAGATCTCTAAGCACATCTCCCGCTTCTCATATTTCTCTGTGCATTTCTGATACTTCATCTTCCATCTCATCAGTCATGCTTGCCTCTAGGGCACATGGGTGCAGAGCTTGAAAATATGGAGGTTAAATATGTGCCCTGAGCAGGAGGAGGCTTGTACAAATAAGCAGAAACAGAAGTATGGGAAGGCAAATTTACATGGGTGCATCCTGTGTCCAGATTAATGTGCTTCACTCAAAGATGTAAGAATAAACCTGTTTTTCCAAGGACTGCAAGTAGGTGAGCCCTTACTGGGGGAAGTTGTGCACTGCAGCTTTTCTGCTATGAGTATCAGATTATTGCAAGTGCCTGCCTCAAATTCCTGATACTCTATGCTGACTGGAAAACTTCTGTTCTCAAGCTACTTCTGAGGGAGCAGATGTAAACCCAGCATTTTCTAAAAAGTCCCCATATCCACTCCCTAGACTTTGTTGGAAACTGAGGCATCCAGGATACTGATCCTTGATCCCAAATGCCCTGAAGACTCCTGTCTCTGCTGGCCTCCTGGAAGAGCTGGTTCACACCAATGTCAATGGGAAACAGTGGGCAGGATGGTATGTGGGATGCTGTGCTGAAGGGGAAGTTTCAAAATGCATTGAGTGCGCAGTAGTTCTCAGATTCTAACCAGAATGCCCTCTCCCTCAGATACACAATGCCTGTAGTGCAACCTCTGGCTGTCTGAGAGTCCTGGGGCACTGGTAAGGGTGGTCAATGTGGAACCTCAGCTGTGTTGTTGTGATGGTGTCTACTTTCAAGATTAAAAAGTTTGCTGTCTCTCTTCATCAGTAGATCACTGACTTGGGATTCTCCTAGTGAGGAGCTGATGGTGTGAACCCGAAGAGGAAACAGGTGGAGTACAAGCCATCTGATGTTTTTCGGTCCAGTTGCCATGAGCTCAGAACTGTGTGGTCCATATGAAGGACTCTACCTGTGGTTTTGTATCTGAACAGTTTTAGAAAATACTGTCAGTCACTCCAAATGCTTGTTTTCATCTAAAAATTACAATATTTTGAATACTGTCTTCTGAGTACCTTGTTGCTCAACTGCTTTCAGTACAGGCAGCCTGGTACTCTCACAGGATACTGAACCAAATCTCTCAGACTCCGTGGGAGGCAGATAAGTGTTGTTGTTAATTATATTAAATACAGAAGGTGGGAAATGAAAACAATACACTTGCTTGAAATGACTTGCTAATGTCTGTGAGAGATGTTAGCAGAACTGAAAGTATAAAGTGGTCTGAGCACTAGACAGGGGATCACAGAAGCTGCCCAGGACATTTGCTGGGTATCCTGGAGAAAAGCCCCGTCAGCTTTATAAATGACACAGCTTCATAAAGGGCTTTCAGACTGTAATGTGGAAAGCAATCCAGGGCTTAAATGGTATTAATGTTCTTATGCAAGGTGGTTTGTGCTTCATCAGACATGCAGAATGGTGACCACAAATCTTGTTATGAAATTTGTCATAAAATTTATTGTCAAATGTATTTTCATAGCAAGACTCCACGATCATTTGAGAAAGGTTATTCTCCCCATGCTGACACCAGTGATGGGAGAAGAAGCTGTTAAATGCCACGTGTCCTGGGCAACTTTTCTTGTCCTTGATGCAGAGTTCAGAGCAACTCTGCAGCTTAACTGGGAGAATGTCCCAAAAATGTTCTCTCTCCATGCTCAGGATAGCTTGAACATCCTGTTGTTCCCTGTGTTATCTCAGCCTAAACCTGAGCTGCTTTGGCTTTTTGCTCTGCAAACTTCATTTTGATACTTTTGAAATATGAATTTTTAGCTGAAAGGCAGCATTCCTTTCAAATTGCACACTGATCAAGACAGGAGGCATCACAAAAGCGTGGTTACAGTGAGCTTCAGCTGCTGAAAACTGGTGTGGTTTTGCAGTCAGATTTCAGCCCAGTCCTGACGGATGTGCAAGTTAGCCTGTGAAGTCCTGTCCCTCACAGGAGATCTGTTTTTATCACTGTGTTCTGCTGTCCTCCCTAAAAAGGTTGCCTAGACTTTCAAAAATGGGAATTGCCACATTGTGTCAGAATGTCTTCTGGCTTCTTTTGGGGGCGAAGAGGAGGATGCTCAGCAGTCCATCAACAGATTGGTTTTTGTACTAATTTAGGGCCATGTGAGCAGCTTGTGCCTTCATCATTCACTGATACATTTGTAATTATTCCAGCCTCTCTGTTTTGAATTAGAGGTAGTTTCAGGTCTCTAGTTTCTGAGTCCTTGCTTCTAGCAGGTAAAATAACGGTGAAGACTGAGTGAAAGAAAATTATTCAGTATTTCCATGGTTAAATTTGCTATTTCAGTTTTGAAAGAGTCCTTAAGATACCCTGTGAGTGCATATCAGTTTTTATGTGTATGTATGATTGATGGTGCTTCAGGTTTTGCCCCAGGCTATACCCAGTCCACTTGCAAGTGATGCTCGTAGTGAAGTTTCCACTGCTGCTGTTATGTGTTATTTAGATAACAATAGAGCTAAAAACCTGGACCACTCCACAATCAGATGTACAATCCTTTCCCCCAAAGCTCACAGACCTTAAAATAAAGACTGCCTGGGAAGACTCCTTGGCACTGTATTAAATATTCTTGGCAAGAAAAGGTTTTTTACAATTTCAGCCTTCCTAATAGGCACTGTGGGTAGTATCAACAGAAGGATATCTGTATTACATGGTTTGACCCACTTTAACCTCAGCCAGTCTCCTGGAGATGCAGAAAATATGTTTCATTCAAAGGTCATACCTTTCAGGAAAAGAAGCAGCTTGTCTAGTGTCCCAGCTCTCTAAGAGGAGGTGTTATACTTTTTGTGGGTGAAAGTCACCCCACTGATGCTATCTGAAAGCCTGTCATCAGCACGTAAGCTGCTGTCTTTGTGTGCAGAAATTAATTGCTTCCCAAGTCTCTCCACTTAAGACCACCGCAGATGTACTGTGCTTAGGGAATAAGGGTATTTTGGGAAAGCAGGTATATTGTTCATGATGTTTTCTTCCATTAGGGGGAAAAAAGATATGCTCTTTTAACTTTTAGCTATAGTGGAATGTTTGACCAAATTTCAATGAAAATGCCCAATTTTGCAGGTTTTTACATCCTTAAAAATGCCTTTTTTTTTTTTTCTCCCCTGGAGAAGTTTTAAGTCTGTCAGCAACATAAGTGGGATTTAGGTCTACCTCTGAGCAGTTAAGTGGTTCCCTTCAGTTCCCCTCCCTGCATGTGGAAGGATGAGGTTATTGCAAGGGAAGCATTGTAGACAGTGATGGAAGCAAGTTCCCCCATATTCACACCTCAGCAAAGTAAAGCTCTTGCCTCCTCAGGTCTCTCCAGCATACATACTCCTTGTTGCCCAGTTTTCCTACAGTGTGAAGTGGGTGCCTCCAAATCCCTGAACCCCAGAGCAGGGTGTGGGAACATGTCCAGCAGCTGTGTGACCCCATGGTGTGCTCTTGGCAGGACTGTGGCTGGTCAGCAGGACTCACTCATGAGAGCTGCAGTGCAGAGCTGTCTGTGTTGCTGCATAAACATGGCTGAGGCATCAGCGGAGGAAGTTTAATTAGGTACCTTTTATTTCCTAATTCCTGGAAGAACTGAAGCCACTCATCTGGGCTCAAGGGCTGCCAGGCTTCCTGTGCTTGATACTGGGAGAGGTGAATGTGTTGCTATGGCACTGAAGGTGTCTCCAGACCCCACTGCTCTGGCAGCTGAGCTGGCTCCCAGCAGCATGTTCTAATTGTGGCTGTGCAGTAATAAAACAAATATTCAGAGATTTCCATAAAGGCTGTAATCAAAAGAGCATCCCAGGCTTTTTAATATGTGCAGAATGGCTTCATTTGTAAGCTTATTATGACTTCAGAGAGAGAAGCTGTTAGGGTGATCATTAGCTGCCTTTGCAAATAGCAGAGAAAACTGTGGCATGTTCCAGAATAATCCCCTTTTTAAGGTCTGCACTTTCAGATGCATTAACAATAACCAGCCATGCTGTATTTCATGTTTTCCATACCGTAAGGACAAAAGAGAAAGGAGAAGGGGACAGTGAACTGCAGGCTTTCAAAATAAGTTCAGATGGAGAGAAAAATGAGGTGTTATGAGAGCAGCAAATTCACTAGCATGACACTGTGTGTCTTGATGCAGTATCTGCTTATCCACTGGGAAAGCAAAAGCAGCTGGGAGCCAGCCTTCGAGTCTTGGTTCATATCTCACTTAGTCCCTCCACTCCTGTCATCTACGTATGAATTGTGCTTAGGGTCTTTTGTCAGCTTGGAACCTGATTGTTGCTGGAGCACTTATATTATACATCTTATGGAGGAAGAGAGAACATTTAGAAACATGCATGCCAAGATTATGGGATTTATTAACTCTCGTTTATTTTCCTGCAGAACATCTGAAGATTTCTTGTGGGTGCCATGGTTCTCTCTCTGCTCCTTCTTACTCTTTCTTAATCAGAAATTGAAAATATCTGTAGCAAACACATGAAATGGTTAGGTGTTTGTACCTTAATTGGGACAGATGTGGTCGAGATCAGTCACATTTACCTTTCAAACCACATTAGCTGCAATTTTATGTATTAGAGTAAGTTAAAGGTGCTGATTACAGTGAAACTCAGTTTAGATTTGCATGTGGAATATTTATAAAATATGTATCAGTTTGGCTACAAGCAGGATAACTTAGACTTCATGTCTGCCTCTATTCCCTAGGTCATTTCTCATGTCCTTTGCTGCATTCAAGTTTTCCTGCACGTATCACACTTATAGCTTGTGAATTGTATGCATTTCCTAAATAAATAAATCACCCCAAGTTATGAGCTCAGTGGGATAAAGAATATCCTATTATGTTTAGAATTCATGACACTTTGGGATGCACCATTATTGTTCTTATTAAAAACATTTAGAAGATTACCAGAAGCAGATAAATAATGCCACTTCTCAGATTTCCAGAAATACTATTTTCTGATTTATTTAGTATTACTGAGATCCCTCATTTAAGATCTGCTTTTCTTACAGACTGTTTTTCCTCACTTTTGCTTTTCTAGACTGACTAAACTGACTGTTTTGTTTTTACATCTGTGTAGGTAGAGAGTTTTGTTGGTTTTCTGGGGGGTTGGGGGTTTTTGGTTTGATTGCTTGGTTTTTTTGTAGTTAATGCATTCAAACTTCTGTTTGGGATTTCCTTCTTAAAAGCAATTAAGATTATTATTTCCCCAATTAAATGATGTTAAACAGTGGGTTACTTTTTCCACACCTCTGTCTTACAAAAAAGTACTGAGAAAAACCACAAACAAAAAGAAGGTAAGCTATTGATCTGCTTCTCCATTCTGCATTAAAATAGATGATAGTAGCAGCGGTTTCAAATTCCCTGGCCCATGGGCCCTTGCCTTGTGTCTCTGCCCAGGCAGTCTGCCTTCTTTTTCTTGCTAAGGACATCATGATCTTTTTGATAGGACAAGGCCCTGTGGCTCACAGTAATCCATTTTAGTCACATCCTTACTTTAAAATCGTTTTCCTCCTCTGCCTTGTTTCCATGAAGCCTGCAAAGTATCAGAAAACTTCTTAAACTATTGGAAATCATGGTCTGAGGAGGACAAGGTTGCCACAGCAACTGTCCAGTGTTTCTGAGATTTATTCCTGAATCTTTCAAAACCATCATGAATGTCACAAACTGCTGAGACATTTGTTGCAAACAAAGCAAAGCTATAGAAAAAGAGAACAGAAAAGAGCACTGAGAAGTCAGTTGTTGTAAAGGTGAGATGTGTCAGGCTCAGGGAAAAAGTGGCAGGAATTTACACTTCATGTTAAATCCCATCAGCATCTGGAATGCTATGCAAACATATGGAGTGTTTCAACACTTGACAGTATCTGACATGACAGTGGATAATGTCACTTGGCTTATGATGCAACTCCATGATCCACTCAGGGTGGTGACATTTATTCCATCCGAAAAGGAAATATTTTCAGAAATAGGAGGCCACAGTTAGCTGCCTCCCTTTTGATATGCTAAATAACTGCTTTCTGGGACAGAAGATGCCTGGCAAAGAGTCACTTATCGGCCAGAAGTGATCATCTTTTTCATGGGTTTCAGTTTGGTCTCAGTATGGACTGGTGAACAGAGGGCTGTGCTGGAGGTCAGAAGGTTTAGCACATCCATTCCTCTTTTAGCCTTGTTTTTTCTTTTTTTTTATTGTCTGCCTGTTTAGAAAGGCAGACAATCAGTACCATGTGGTTCCATTGTACTGCAGTTAATACAAGGGAAAATATCCCTGTGAGCTGAGGACTTCTTTTAAAGGAACATAACTTAAAAGAGTTGCAGACTATTAGATGTGTTGGTTCTGTATGCAGTACCTTCTTTTCGGAGATGGCTGGTGCCAGCGTGTGAAAAGCTGTATGAAAGAGCCAGATGTGATTACCTATCAGACTTTGCTTGGGAAGGGGCCCAAGTGAGCAGTTCATGTTTCCAGTGGTGTGGTATGCACATTTGCACTAGTAGAAAGGGAGCGGTCTGTGGACTGAAGCCATACTGGCACTTCAAACACGTACCCTAGCACTTTTCAAAACGTTACAACATTTAGGAGAATTGGTTCTGCTCTGGGACTTCTGAATTTCCATTTTGAATGTCTGTGTACACGTGGGAGATTTTACCTCCACATGATCTCATGTATTCTGTGCACACATTGTGCAAAGTTGCAAATATAAAATGTAGATGGTAACTGTTGTATTATTGGTTTTGTTGCAAAGCTGGTGTTATTTATATGAAGCTTTAAGGGATTCAGTCCAGCCCTCTTTTTGCTTCTGTGTAAGACTGATGTGCTCTTATTGTGCAGCCGTGTGGTGGCAGAAATGTCTTTGTTAAAGGCAGTCAGGATGAGATGGGATCCAGTTGGTCTGCTTGGGTAGAAAACTTAGGGTAGTTTTAGCAGCAGCTCTGATTCATTTAAACACTGTCCTAAGCCTCATATGCTTTTAGTGTTATAAAAGCCAATCAGGTTATTGTTTTAAGGTATAAGTTGCCCCTTAGGGCTTTGCTCACTCAACTGTACTGAAGAATTAAATGGTCTGAGGCAGTGCAGCAGCCTCATTCACTCCAGTGTTGCAAGGCAAGGTAGTCATCGCTGCTAAATGGACCCATGTTACAGTGACATTAGCATTTTAATGCAACTACAGAGGAGGTAGATTGAGTGTAATTTAGTATCTAGTTGCATGGCCTTATGCAGGTCCTCTCATTGCTGCTCCATAGGGGCCGATTACAGTTACACAGTGCACTTTGGAATCTAATTGGATTTACACGCAGTAATGTAGTTGTGTCATAGCAACGATTCTGTTGTGGAAGTGCTATGAAATTCCAGTACAATTAGTAGGATAATGCTTACAACTTGTGCCAAGGTCCAGTTCAGGACCAGCAAATGTTTTACTTTTTTCCTGAAGCCATTGCAGGGGAATGAAATTATTCTAATCCTGCTTCCACAGAGATGTTCCTTCTCACCTTTCACCATATAAGCACTGACCTGTTGCAGAGATCCTGCAGGACATGACTTTTGTCTTCAGCTTTTCCTTTGGTTGAACATATGGGTTGACATGTGTTTTGGTTTCTCTAGATTCTGCAAATGTGGTGAGCACAGGCAGTAGCTAGAAGCCCTTGTGAAGCAGGACACCTGTAAGCAATTCATCTGGTGGCCTTCCTGCTCTAGTCAACATGCAGGAGGCTGGATTTCTCACAAAGATAGGCCTTGCTTCTCCATCCTGCATCCTCCATTCATTTCTTGTTTCACTTGCTACCTGTTGACTGTATGACCTTCTCTCTGCCCCATTCGTCTTTGCTCTGGAGCTCCAATTGTCTTGCAGCATGAGACAATCAGGAGGCATGTGTTTAGGTCCTTTTCTTTCATCAAAACCTGCTCCTCATAAATAGCTGCAATGTGAATGTGAAGTGCTCAGCAGGGAGGGCTGATGTGGTGGCTGTGGGATGAGCGCAGAGGCAGGACAACATGCCAGCCACAGCTGTTCGGCTGGCTGAGGCAGCGTGGCTCCACTGTACAGCCCCAAGGATGGGGCTTGGCCTCAGCCAGTGCTCTGGCTTCCACTGTGTTTACCCAGCGACTGTAATTAAAGGCATCAGCTTTCTCAAGTCACAGTTAAGCATGGTGGGTTTGCACTTTCTGCAATTCTCCCTAATGACAAAATCATAGCTATTAACCAAAGCGAGTCGGTTTGGCTGGGACTTCCTCCCCTTTAGGGCCACAGAGTAAGATGGAACATTGCCGCTGTTTGGCACCAAATGCAGATTTTCATCCCTTCTGACACAGCACCTGCTGGTACCTACTGAAGCATTTAAGCTCTTCTTCTCTGTGGTGCTGTAATGTCTTTAAAATATTGTGACTTATGAGGAATAAAAAAATAAAATTCCTCTCCCATGCAGACCTTTGAGGGCTTGTAGGGATGTAATTATATGCACACACAGTAGGAGCCGGAATCCTATCACTGGTTATTTTTATAATGATAGGTTTACATAGCACAGTGTCATCTCTGCTTTAAAGTTAGAGCCATCTTCTCTCGGCAGCAGCTATCCCAGGACAGTGGCATCTCAGGACAGGACAGCTGAAGAAATTGTCTCTCAACTGCACATGCAAAACACAGGATGAAGTGTCCCCACATACCAAAGAAATAAATAAAAAGGCCAGGGTGGGCATTGGGCTCTGACTGTCAAAAAAGGGTTTTCTGTTGTGAGGCAGTGACATTGTCCCTTGTACTAGCTGTAGACTCTCCAAAGACCTCTTCAGAGGTGCCTGAACCTGCTGCAGGTGTCTCCAGCCAGTCACAGAGCACCCTCTGAAATCTCACACTGGTGGAAAAGCTGTACTGATCCAGGACAGCCTTCATACCCAGCATTGTAAAGTGGGGTAGTTCAGTCACAGCTCGTCATGTGCCTTCAGCACTTCACAGCAGACAGGTCAATTGACAATAGATGTTTGTACCCTCCAGATTTCAAAAGGGAAGCCACCTCTGCTCTTCATCTAGAGATGTAGGTTTACAGTGACAGAGGAAAGACACTAAATGTGAGGGATTAATGCAAAACAACAGATCTATGAATATTCATTATATGTTTTATATTGTAATAATTTCAGCCACCTTGAAACTCCTTTTTCGCTTCCTGCCAACAACAAACGATAGACTTTTGCTCATAGAAGTCTTAATGGGAGGCAATTTTCAAAGGCACATTTACAAATGTTTGTGGGAAACAGATGTTAAATGCACCCACTCCAGAAATCACGATGAAATCCTGGCAGTGAGAGAGTAGGGATAGACCCAGGTGACTTATCTAATGCCTCACAGGGAAGCAGTGTTTTCAGCAAAGCTGTGAGTATGCCAAAACCATTTACAAAGGATGAGTGAGTGAGTGAGTTACAGTGCTGAGCAGCCCTATGTTAATACTGGGCTCCTATGGCATGGAGTGCTGTTTGAAGAGTTGACTGCCCCTTCCCCCCAGACCCTGCAGTGTGGGCTGTGTCGAATGGGTGAAAAAAACGTCTAGGAGAGGGTGCCCTGAGAAAGCAGTAGTCAAACACATATGCCTTGCACGTCAGTCTGTAGTCGCACCTCATCTTTGCCTAGTCAGAGGCTGTCATTAGCATTGTGCAGGCAGAAGTGAAAATTTACTGAGAAAATTGTAATTGTTAGCTCAAAGGCAGTGACAGTGTGTGCCTGAGTCTCTCTGCCTGCACCCGTGTATCTAATGCCTTTGGGTGGACAGGGTGGTGGTGGTGATGGCTTTGCTGTTCCTCACTGTTGTGTCTTCTCAGGCAGTGATAATAAGGCAGAGGGAGAGGAAATAGTTTGTTCAACTTGGCACAAGAGCTAGCTGGAAGAATGCGAGATAGTACCCTATGTCTCAGGCTGCTGCTCCTAATGGCTGGGCTTCCCAAAGATGCAATCCATCTCCCTTCCTCTGCATTTTCCATTTTCCCTGTAAAATAGGCTGTAAAGTCACAGCAGATTAAAGTTTGTCTAAACCTCCTATAAAATATTGAAGGTGCAGCTGGTATCAGTCTAGTCCTGTTGCAGTATGAGGAGCATGTGTAATGGGACTGTAGATTTACATGTGGTCTGTGGACATTTAAAACACCCCAAAGATTGTTAAAGATATTCTGAGAAATTGAATCCCTCACTGCATATTAAAAGCTCTTCATTAGTGCTAATGTACACTGAATTAAGGTGGCAATTAGACTGAGTATATTCATCAGGATGGTGTTTTAATAAATTGTGTATTTAACATCATTGTGTTTTATTGACTTCTTCAGTAATTGCATATTTTTTTTCTTACAGGACAAGCTTGGATAGAAAGAGATACATGGGACACACAAACAATTAAAGACTAAAATAGACACTGTGCTTCCAGTCACAAGATTTGTAAAGGTGAGTGTTGCTTATGGCTTGGTCTCTGCATGCCAGATGCTTTCTCTGTATCTCTGTCAGGCTGGTAAATGTAGCTATGGTGTGCAGGAGCTCACCTGCCATCATGTCACCCACAAGGTACTGGTTAAAGTCGTCCCTCTTCAGTTTCTAAGCTCTGTTGTATCTAGAGGAGCAGACTGTGTGGAAATAATACTCTGACAGGATTTTCTGGAAGGCCCTTAGATTTGTTCTCTTAGGAGAACCCACCACTTTGATTTATAGAAGTTGGATACTGCTTGCAGACAATGAACCCAGAAATGCTCTTGTGAGAGACGTACTTGTGAGGGAAGGTAAGCATGCTGAGCCAAGTCTCGATATCTGCAAGCCAAAGGGCGGGCTGCCATGTTGCTGTGGACAGGACACAATGGAGCAATGCCAGGTGGTGGTGATCATTTGCCAGTGCTGCAGCTTAGAGCTTCAGGGATGTTTCCAGTGACATCTCAGCTGGGACAGCCTCTAGAAATTGATACATTTACTTGGAAGAGAATCTAGTCCATATTTGCTAATACCTTTAAAGGCTGCCTGGCCCTGGTTCTGGAAAGCTTCAAACATGTCTTCTGCTTTTACTTCATTGCATTGTGCATGAACAGAAAAATAGGTGTGAGTTAGCACCATTTGCTCCTCAAGCCACTGGCTAATATTTTGTAGGAAGTACTGTAGAACTGGTTCTTAGGTTTTAAAGGAAGCAACACATCAGTTCAGTGGACAAGGTCTTCATGCATGTTGACCACAAAGAGATATTTATATTAAAAGAAGATATACGTGGATGATGTGACAGAAATGACTGAAAAAGTGATTTGCATGAGGATTAGGTAAGATGACCTATAGAAGTCTCTTTCAATCTTGGTTATTCTGTGTTTTCTTTCAAGTATTTGAGATGGGAAGACTGTGATGAGCCATCAGGCAAGCGCACAATGTCTGAATTTTATGTATTGAAACATAAATTCTCTGTAGAAGTATGTTAGGGGTGGACAAAGAAAATGGTTCATACACTTGTTTTCAAGTGGAGGGTGTGAAGGTGATAAGGAAGATGCAAAGATTGAGACTAGTGAAGATGAGGTGCTTCTGAGAGTTCTGGTAGACTGGCACATCTGTGAGATGCTCTTGTTCCATTTGTCACTAGATAACTTGGACGTACCTTGGACAGCCGTTTCAAAATGTCTTTTCACAAGGCAAGTCATGAAACACTGGAAGAGGTGTCCAGGGAGACTGGGGAATCTCAGTCCTTGGAAATATTCAAAATTTAACTAATGTGACTCTGAGCAGCCTACTCTAACTTTGAAGTTGGATCAGGCTTTGGAATCGGCCCAGGTTGGAGGCAGTGTGTGTTTTTATTCAATGACATCCAGAGGTCCTGTCCAACCTAAGTTTTTCACTGTTTCTATCTCCAAAGCAAAGGTAAAGGAACAATTCAAGTGTGTCCATGGGTTTCAATCTAGTGTGAAAAGCACATGGGGGTTGAGGGAAATGTCAGTGGTAGCAAAGAGAAATGTGGTAGTACTTTTTGGGGGTATAGTTGAGCAGCCGCCTTTAGAAACATGAAGTTCAAGAGAGGTGCAGGGCATGCAAAAGCAAATGACAGAAGAAAGGAAATAAGTGATGTCTGGAGAATAAAAAAATTGCATTGCCTTAAAAAACTAGACTATTCCTAACTGATTACAGCAGCTAGGGTGTTTCCTGGCTGCACTGATGGGGATTTTTAGCCTCCCCATCACTTTGCAAGATAAAATTCGAGAATGATAGAGGTGGATGTGGGGGAAAGAAATGTAGAATAATCTGCCTAAGAAAAAGCTGAACATTTATAGCCATGATTTAGACAAAAACATACAGATCTCATACGTCTCACAGGTCTGAGATGGGACAGGCCAGAGAGGGGATCTGTCAGTTGCTGTCTTCTGCAGTTCCAACTGTTAATGTTTGCTTAGCATTAAATGTCTCCTGCAGAGGAGAACTTCATCTGTCACAAGTTTGGGGCCTGGAGGAGGGAAGAAAAGGTATTTTTAAAAGGTAGATTAAGACATTTGCATTCATTTTTTATCTCACTTCGATCAGTGTGCAGTAAGAGTAACTCAAAAAATGTGCCTTTTGTCTGTATGGCTTAAAAAGAAAAGCAGAAGGAAAAAGCAGCTCTTTGGGTCAGGGTTGTCCTTTAATGTCAGTTATTTTCTCCATATAGCTTGTCATCAGGGACTTCAGGTACCTTCAACTAATTAGCAAGGCAGCAGTTGGCACAAATGCATTCATAATTACTTTATTTGTAAGTAATATTATTTGCATTTTGCTCGCATTGTTTGTAAATAGCATTAGTTACATACTCTTCAAAGTCTGGAGCTATGCAGGACTGCTTTAGCTCTGACATCAAAGAGTTTTTAGTGCCTTGAAAGAGATCAGATCATGCTCTTAGTTGATTTGTACTGTTTTAAGCAGTGCAATTACAGGATCCAAATGATGACCTTGCATGTGCTGTTTGGGAATCTGGGTACCCAGCAGAAACTGGAAAGGGTGTATTATGCTGGTACATGAGGGTCTCTCCAAGCACTAAGTTCCACCACTGAAACAGTTGCTCAGAACTTCTGTTTCTCAGATCAGATCAGTGGGTTGGCATTTTTTGGAGGTTTGCATTGAGTGCTTCTGATGTGGAAACTCTGATATGCTTCGCTCTTGGCTTTGCTAGCCTGAATCTTACACTATTGCCTCTGACTTCCATTTGCACATCCTGAGTGGAAGAAGTCTGGAATTTGTAAGCGCCAGCTTTTGTGTTCCGGATTTGAAGCACAGCACAATGAGGAGGGTTACACTTAGTTGTTGCTTTGCTGTGTGAAGTATGGTGGGTTTAGAAATTATAAACCTGAGCCCATTCCTGCCGCTGGGGACAATTTCTTGCCAAGGCAATGAAGGGAGTCCTTGTTTGTCAAAGTTGAGTGTGCATGTTTTTGTGCTGCTCCCAGGTTACTGTGTCTGCCTGGCCCTTACAGTGAAGGTTTCAGGATGTGATTGCTTAACGGATTTACAGTCTCTCTTCCCTGCTTATCCCTTGAAAACATTTTAACATACTGAGTGGATGAGCAGGCAGAAGCAGTGAAAAGAATTGTAGCTTAGGTTTATCTTTGAAAAGAAAAGTAGGCCTGCACTCAGCTTATGTAAATCAGAGCAGTTCCAAGGGAGCTTGCTCCTCTTATAGAGGAAGCAGACCCAGACATGGAAAGTAAAATAAGATGGGGATGTGATTTATCAGTGCTACAAAGCAGCAAGACAGTGTTTGTTAGGCTTAGGATCTGCTGCTTCTTGGACCACAGGCAATATTGTTCATGTGGATGACTGTAGTGAAATGAGTGTGTAGGATATCTAGTGGCATAATAAAGCTAAACTGTTTTGGGTTTTGTTTCTTTTTTTGACTAAGGCTACTATGATATGGATCATGCAGGTGGGTGCTCAAGGCAGCAGGATTTTGAAATTTCTCAGATAACTGTAAGAGTCTGGCTAATATACTAAGATTTAGCCATCCTTTGTTTCATTGGAGCATCACTTTTTTGTGTGGTGATGGAACCTCTCGGTGACACGAATTGTGGTGCTCTTGAAGTTCACTGATTTGTCTGTATTTTCATATCCCTCTCTACTATAGTGTCCAAGCTCAAGTGTTAGTGGAGCTAACTGAAACTGAAGAATTCCCTCCCAAGCTCCTTACCCTTCTGGACTTCAAGATCTATAGAGCATGGTGCTGATAACACCAAGGTTGTGTGTTTGATCCCCATATGGGCCATTCACTTAAGAGTTGCACCTGATGATCCTTGTGAATCCCTTCCAACTGAGAATATTCAGTGAAATCTCTTTTCTCTGTGAGAGTTGCAGACATGGCTTTAAACACTGTCAGGAAGTTGTGGGCATTTCCACACCCACATCAGAGCTCTGTGCCCTACTCCATCTCCTGCAGTTATAGTCTTGTCTTTGAGTCTCTCTGGGCCGAACAGTTATGTATCAGAGATATAAGAACATAAACCTTGTAAAGAAGAATAACACCCTCGTTCTCAGGTTTGGATTCAGGTTTGTGTTTCTCCAGAAGCAAAGTGGATCTTCTCGGGATCCCTCTAGCAAAGGGAGTTCCCTGGGTAATACCCATCTAGCAGAGAGACACTGCTGTCCTGCCCCAAGCACATGTAGATGCAGAGGGAAAGCAACTGCATGTCCATGTGAACTTCCATGTGACACCACTTGTGTCTCTGCTTGTTTTGTCACTAAAAAGGAGCTGATTTGATTTTAAAACAAGTAAAAGTAGTGCAGCAAACAATACTGTGTAAGAAAAATCTGGCTCTTACCTCAGGCAGCCCCATGCTGGGAGCTTTGCCAGCCATGGGTTTTCTTAGCTCTTTGGCTGAAGCAGAGCAGTTCTTATGGTCACAGAAGAAAGCACCCCACGAGGCTCTAGACCACTCACAAGTTTTGTGGATTAACTAAAACAATGAAGGAATGAAAGAATGTTTTATTTCCAGCCTGGTGAAAACCTTGGATAATTTCATTTTTTTCTTTTAAGTGAATTAAGTGTACTTTGCTAACATAGCATATCATTAGATGCAGGTCTTCTCAGGGAATGGCATTCACAGTGCAGAAAGGGAACGAAATGCATTAAGAAGCACGTGGGCTTTGGGAAGGCTTCTTCAGAGAGCTGAGCAAACCTGTGCCTCTGTGTTTCTGTATGTACAGATCCATCTGTGCACAGCACCATAAATGCATTTTTTTCTGTTTCAGTGGAAGTTTTACTCTTTCATATATTTGTCTGTCCCTCTCAGGTACTTGGTGATATAATGGCACATTAGCAGACATAGTCACTTCATTAAACAGCAAGCAGGAACTTTTTCCCAGTGTAGCCTCACCTGGTCATGATTTATTGTTGTTCTTCCAATAGAAGCACTGTCCAAGCAGTTTGTTGTCTAAATATGACGTTGAGTTACAAAACTGGTTAAGATTCTGTAGCAATTTTTCCTGGCCTTAAAAGCTTTCCAACATCGATCCATTGGTTTTCCCTGCAGAAGACCTCTGCAGGGTGGAGCATAGAGCACCAAGACTTCAATAGCGCAGAACATCTCACTGCATGACAAGCAAGTGTTGTGCCCCAAACTGAGTAACCCAGTGTGGACAACCTCCTTGGGCCCTCTCACATCCACACACATTCCTAGCTCAAATGTATATGAGTTTCCCTAAAACTGGTGTCCACACTTGTGTGACATTCATTCTGTAGAGGAAGCTTGTATGGAGCTAACTGTCCTAAGTGTTGGTCATGCATCTTTTAACTGGGCACAGCTTGTTCTGGCTCATATTTTTTGGTGTGAAATAGGCAGGAACACTCAGTGCTTCTTAGACTTGACAGGCTTCAAGCAGGGGGAGAAAAATCTTCATGTGCAGAGGGATATTTTTCCCTCAGTGTCTCACACTTCAAGTAAAGTTAGACCTTTCCTCTCCTGCAACTTTCCTCTTCACATCTGTGTTTGCCAGACCTTAAAGAATGCAAAGGGACTTAGCTAGCAAGAGATAATGATCACTGCTATGTTGCCTTGTTCAGGTAAGAAAAGAGCTCTTCTGTATAATGAATTCCACAGGATCTTGCAGGAAATACAGAGATAGGATTGTGTCATTTCAATAAAAAAATGAGTGTGCTAGGAAAGTGTTGTTTTGCAGGAAAAATTGGACCAAGGAGCCTGAAGACCATGGAGGGAGACTGTCTGAGCTGCATGAAATACCTGATGTTTCTTTTCAATTTCTTTATATTTGTAAGTATTTAGAATTCACTTTATGTCCTGAGTCCTTTTGTTTCCAGCGGCCTGCTGCTCCCCAGCAGGATAAGCTTTAATTTGGTAAAGTAGCCACGATACAGAATATCCCCTCTGCTTTGCACTAGCAATCACTGAGTGTTTTGCAGTATCCAAAGATGCTCAGACATTCAGCAAGGCAGTGCAATGGTCACTGTTTTCTGAGTTATTGCTGTCCTTGACAGGGGAGACCACAGGGAAAGCTGTAACTAGTGATGTATGTGGTTTGTCCCTGAATGGCAGAAGAAATTGTTTTCTAGTCCTGGGTGCCCTGCTGAGGTTTTCACTTAGAAACAATCATTCTCAGTTGTTCTTGTTTTTTAAAGGAAGGGTGGGAGTGCCCAGCCACCCTGGCCTCTGTGGCAGGGATGGTTCAAGCATGCCGCTTCACTGAGCTGTCCTCTACAGATGTGGCAGCAGATCAAGACTCTTTCAGCATTAGTGAGGGACTAAACAGTTGGTAGAATGCACTTTTGCTGCAAGTGATTCATTCAGTGAGCAAGAGATACTAAGAGTAGCGTGTCAGAAGTCACTTGTACAATGGAGAATGTATGCAATGGAGAAACACAAATTCTCCAAATTAACACCTTTGATCAAAAGATAGTAATGAATCCAGTTTTTCTTCAGCAGTTGTTTAGTGTTGACCTATCTCCCTTTCTCTCCTTTCCTTGTGCTGTGACAGCTGGGAGGAGCGTGCCTGCTGGGACTTGGAATCTGGGTCATTGTGGATCCCACAGGTTTTCGAGAGATAGTGGCTGCCAACCCTCTGCTCTTCACGGGAGCGTACATCATGCTGGCTATGGGAGCAATGCTCTTTCTGCTGGGTTTCCTTGGCTGCTGTGGTGCCATCCGTGAGAACAAATGCCTCCTGCTTTTTGTAAGTGTCCTTGCATTTTTTTTTTTTTTGCCTCTTGGTGCTTCCCAAGAGTGTGTGACTGAATAGATGATGCTGTGATAACTGCATGAATGGGTGTCTGTTATTGTAGCCATTACTCCTTTAGATAATACATGGGCTTAGGATACTTTTACACACAGCTAGAAATACAGAGAATTTGCTTTTTCTGTACGTAGATTTGAGCCCAGTCTCTGAGTGTATTTTGACATTTTTAAACATTCTTTCAAAATTTGGTTGGGTGGACTTTTTTAACATTTATAAATTAACCAAAAGTGATCCTTTCTTGATGACTCAAAACCCTCTGCTCCACTTGTAGAGTCATTCATTGGGGGCTCACAACAGAGCAGAGGGAACACATAGAGCACAGTGCCTGTGTAAGGGAGCCCCCCAAAGCCAGCAGAAATGCCCAGCTCAGAGCTGTACGGTGGCTTGTCATTGCAGCTCTCTGTAGATGGTCACTCTCTTATACTCTGGTCCTAAAATGAAAAATTTGTTATGTTTGGGCATATTTTCCTGAATGACAAGGTTAAATTTCAGCCCATGTGTTCATCAATAATTGCAAAGAGCTAAAATAAGTCACTTCTCCCCCTGACTCTCCCCCCATAAGTTGATACAACAGTTTCCAGCCATTATCTCCTACCAGAATGCATTACCAGTTATGTATTGAAAGACAAAGGTCATTAGGGTTTTTTGTTTGTTTGTTTTTGTATTTTGGGGTTTTTTTGTTAAATGTGACTTTTTATCCTCCCACTGGGTTTGTTGGCACTTTGGGGTTGTTGTGGATTTTGTTTGGGATTTTTTTAAGATCTTGAACGTATTGTATTTTGTTATGATTGTGTCTTGCACAGCTGCTTCATGGTGCAAAAAAGTCTTGTCTCTAGCTTTAAATGGAACAGGAAAGTCCTTTTGCTTGAATGCAAACCCATCTTTTCCTAGAGACGAGTGTGACTTCATTCCAATGAATTCTCTCTAGCCCTTGGCTCACACATGCCTTGAGTTCATAGTCTGCAAATGAGATCCCTTTCCTGGAAGCCATTGTGGGTTTGATTTCTAGTAACTCATCTCAGAAGTAAATCAGAATACCAAATGTATGCCCTGTGAAGTCTGTGGAGATCTGCCCGGAGGAACCTAGTAAAATGCAAAGGATCAGGCCCAATGAGCCTGAGGTTATGTTTGATGAACATATTGATTGTAAATGAACGGGAGAGTAATATTTTCAGTTTGGACCATGTCTGCTGCATATGGATTGGTAACCTGTCTGGAGGAAGGTAGCTCTGGGCTATGTTCTTTCCTGATTTAATGTCAGTTACCAGTTTGAATATTCCTCCATGTGTTCTAGTTGTACTCCAATGCACTTGATTTTGTGGTTATTACTTTTCTGACTCTTAGAGACAGTTCTGAGCCCTGCTGGTTTATTTATTTACCTTTATGATTATTTCATTTCGAATGAAATGTGAGAAAAATATGGGCTGAAAGTAATGCCCTAGACTAGGAGTAACTCTAAAAGTGATTACTGGATGAGGAATTATTGTTCCACTTTGATCAGGTTTTTGAGGGCTTCTGGTATCAAAGCCAACTCTTAAACAACCTGCCATTCCATATTCAGCAGCGTGAAGCACTTGGATGAGGACCTGTGCTGATACCAAGGGAGAAGAAATATATTTCTAGCTTCTTTTTTGAGGCCACATTGGCTGATGTTAAAATCAGCTGATGTTAAAACACCTGTGAAACCTGAAGTCTGATAGGAGTAAGTTTTAGGCATTGAAGAGGCAAAATGTTCATGACTGTATTCCAGAGAGACTGGGAACACTTACAGAGAGAGAGTGTAAGTCTTCGGCAGGGATGGTACTTGGGGAGAAGTTGTTGGATTAAATCAAGTCCACTTAGAAAATTGTTGAAGAATTGATGAGCCAGAGAGCTGCTTGAGTGAGATTTCACAGTGATGCATAATGTATATCTGAAGCTTTTAGTCCAAATGTAAACAAAAGATAGAAGCGACAAGACAGATGCACAAATGCGTGGTCTCTGGGTTCTGACTTTTGTGTTTCCAAGGACTTTTATTTTTCATTAAGCTGCTTGTCTTTTGGTTAAAAAAACTCCATCACTTTGGAACCTAACGTTGCATTAAGCATGAAGCTGTGAAGATTTCTAGATTTCCCAGCACTTGGACTTGGCCTACAAAATTGGCTTGCAAATCAGACAGGTCGAGATTGTCCTGAAGACTCTCTGACTGCAAAACACCACCATAAAAATCAGTATATAAAATATTGTTGAGAATACAACATTGCACCACGGGACTGGATTCAGCTTTGGAACAAGAACAGTCTGTAATAGCTTCATTTGCCTTAAATTTGAGTGCATATGTTTTGCACTCCCGTAAAATGAGTGTAGTAGACCTTGAGACTTCTCAGCATGAAAATGCAGGTCTTTTGAGCTAAAGGCAGTTGCTGCTCTTTTTGAATGGCAGTTCTGAAACTAGAATGGTAGATGAGTTGTGAAAAATAAACATGAAGCACTGATGTGTGGAAACTTCTGATAAACCTGTAACCAACACCAGGAGCTTAGGCAAGATTTTTGACCAATATGAGAGACCCTTCTTCTCAGGATATTCACCTTGGATGTGGGAGTATCCATGTTCAAATGTTGGGTCTCAAGCTTGAATTTGAATGTGGGGCTACTGTGTCCCATGCATTAACAGGCTGGCTGTTATGTGCTCTCATATGAGTAATCAATTTAATTTTTGGAAGCAAAACATAATAAGCAGGTTTTGATTCTCCTTAAAACGCAGAATGGGAGCAAGTTCTGAAACACTGATGATCCCTGTTCTTTTTCTCATCAGGCCTAATGACTGCTTGTGTTTTTTTCTACAGTAGCTGTTACAAATCTGTAATGCAGAGTGCACAATATAAGTGTAAATCAGTTTGGGAATGATAATGAAGCTTATCATGGATAATCTGGGAATGACTACTTCCACTTCTGCACAGACCTGTGCCGGAGCTTGGGTGAATGTGTGTCTCCCAGTAATCAGTAAATGAAATGCAATTAGCAGGGTGATGGGATTAATCACTTGATCACCACCTTAGGCCTTAGTGACTATGCAGAGATCCCTTGATGGATGATGATGTGATTTTGCAAAGCATCATTCATTCTCATCACTTGTTCTTTGCCCTCCTGTGGTGAAATTAAAACAGTCTCTAAGCAGGAAAAAAAGAAGCCACACAGAAAACTCCAGCAGTAAGAATAAATTAGAGTTAACTAGTTCAGCAAAATCAAGCAATAGAGTTTTGTTGGAAACCAAAGTCACCGCTCATCTGATTTTCTTGTTTTGTCATTGGAGCCCAGGCTCCTTTTCTTTTGTTTCCACTGCAGAAGCAGGAAGACAAACAGGACAGAGTGGGGTGTGTGCTTTTCCAGTGGGGAATAATCACTTACAGCTCTGATAATTGACAACAAAACAATATTTTGCCCATTCCAAGCAGGTAGTTTGAATTCTCTCTCCATCACCAAAGTGCACAATGCACAGCCTTTCAGACACTGTTCATAAATCATTGCTTGGGGATCACAGTGGTACTTCTGGCCCTATCTGTCTGCTTTCTGTTCCAGAAAGACCTTCTGTAACCATTCAGACTTATCTTCCTATTTTTACTTGTTGCTTCATCCACCTTCATTGGTAACATGTACTGCATTTATTACTCTCCATGTGATGTAGTCTTACAGGGTTCTCTGTTCATTTCTGTTTTTCTCACAGTACCAAAATCTGAATTAATTTCTTAACATTCACTCAGTTTTATAAAATCATCTTTGAGTCTGTGGGCTAATTCTTGGGATGTCTGAATTTTAGACAGGCTGATTCTCAAATGGTAATTTCTCTTTATGGCTATAAGAACATAGAAAATGTCCATCTAGTTTAGCCTTACTGTTCCTCAAGCCCACTATTTTGTCTACAAGAATGGAAATAAATGCCATTTTGGGAGAGAATGTGAGCCCTAGCCACTTCCTGCTCTGTTCCCATAGCTATTCCTCAACACCAACATTTGTTGTAAGAATGTTAGAAGACACATCCCTGCCTGTTCCTTTTTTTGTTTCATATGGACTGAAGCAGCATCAAACTAACACGAGGCATCAGCGTAACTGAGAATTGGTCCCAAGGACAGGCAGAGTCGTGAGTTCTTTGATGTCACTTTGGGCTTTCCTGATCTGGGAGGTTTGTTCCCTTCAACGCTCTTTTCCTCTCTACTTGAGTTTTACCTCTAGCAGTGTGCCACCAGGCAGGAGGATCTGAAGTGGGAGCCTGTGGGAGTGCCAGCACTCATCCTGGGCAGAAAACACTCCACAGCACCTGAGTGCTCTGGGTAGACAAGGGAACAGCACCCTCACAGCAAGATGTCAGTCTCTCTGGGGATGAGACCTCTTTAGTGCATCTGATTTAATTCTGTGGGGTGGGTGGTGCAGGCATGGTGAATCACTCAGGCTTGGTAACATCACTGAAACAAGGTGCCTCTAGTTAGACTGAAAAACAGACTTTTAGATTGAAGCAGCAGAAGGCTGCAGGGGCAACAGGATGAAATACAGTTTAAATTGAACAGCCACATGCCTCTCTGTTTTGCTTTCCTTTCTCTTTCCTAAATTATGATGACATAAGTGAAATGGTTTTACTTCAAACTGGATGCCTGTTTCTTTTTTACTACCACTTAATCTTCTGGCTGTGCTTTCTTTCAAGTCTGCAGTATGCCCTTAATTTAAGGATATGAATACGCACACTTTGGATACTATACAAAACATGGATGATACTTGCATAATCAAATTTAATTATTATGGTGTGTTATCAACTTTCTGTAGAGGTTCTGTGAGGTTAATACTTAACTCAGTGCAATCCCGTTATGTGGAGGGAGATATTAAGCAAGGCTAATTTTGTTCTGAAATGCAGAATACTCTAAAAAGAGTCCATTTTTGGTCACAGGTATAAATATTTGAGTTTATATTCCTCTGCCTCCTTCCATACAAAATAAGCAAAATAAGCTGCAATCATATTAGAGTAAAATTGTGTTGTTTATATTGTGATGAAGGATGTGTGTGCATATGCATGTGATGTGTACACTTGTGTCAGGACAGTTTGACTCTCTATGTGCGTGTCTACAATTATATAGCTTTTTCCATTGAAGTAGGCCTTACTGTTTTAATCTGGTGCAGATTTATCAGGGGATGCTACAGGTTCTGTAGCCTTACCTGCTTTTACCTGTTAGAAGCAGGCAAAAGGGTCACAAGATCCTATGTGCTGTGAGGAGGTCAGAGAGGGACTGTGTGTGCTCCAGGTGACTGTCTCATAGGGGTTTTTAATTGTAAGGGGGGAAAAAAGGTTTTTCTCAGTTATTTTTTTCCATCTCTTTGGTGATTAGCAAAAGTTTGTATTCCTGCTACCTATTGCACACACTTAATGCTATGTCTGTGTTTTTTGTTTATCTTCTCTTTTCCAGTTCTTCATGTTTATTTTGTTAATCTTCCTGGCAGAGCTTTCAGCTGCAATCCTGGCTTTTATCTTCAGAGAAAATGTAAGTATCCAGTGGTGGGCAAACTGAACCCTAGTGGGATTGTACACAGCTGGAGCGTGATGTTAAATGGTGGTTGGTTTGTTTGTAGAGCAACTGTTTGTTTCAAATATCAGCAAACTCGCTTCATTACTGCCATGAGTGTGCAGAATTTCCAGCAAGTTAGGGAGTGCCAGCTAACCTGGAACATGCAGGATGGATAGTTTACGTACACAAGGGGGTTACTTATTCCTAAAGTTTTTCAAGTCTTTTAGAGTCTTCCTGACTCTTTTTCAGCCAAACCAGTCACACATTCCATCAGGAAGAAGCTTTATAATAAAGTCACACTAAGCTTTAAAGAAACTATTTTCTTTTTTTTTTTTTTTCAATATAGCATGTATTTAATATTAATAGTGAAAACTCCTGTTTTCCCAAGAGAGCAAATGCTTGGAGTGCAGTGCAAAAGCTCTCTTGTGAATCTTCTAGTCATATTCTTTCTTGAATTTCCATGCTGTAGTGTTCACCAGATTCCTATCAGTGCTGCTTGTAAGATATCCCTCCTGACATGCCCTAAGCAAGTCTCCCATGTCTACTTTTCACTCTTATCAATGGTTCCCTTGCGTATTGCCATGATTAGAGTTTACTCCTTCTCTTCAAAGCTTCATCTGACATAGCCTTTCTCTATTCTGATGCTATGCATATTATTATGTGGTTATGCACGATATGGCTATGCATATATGGCTGTGCATATTATATGGACATCATACCTCCCTTGTGGTAGTAGTAGTCTTTTACTACATTAGTACTAACAACAGTTTCATTTCTTTCTCTAGACAGCAAAGGTTTGTGCATTTTTTTTCATGTTCACGTGTGCCAAAGAAGAGCCTGACTGAACTAGGTCCATCCTTCTCCGAGTGATGGGTGTGAAAGTAGATTGGGCAGTAGAGGTGGTCACTAGTGACCGTTAGTATTTATTTTGTTTATTTGGCCTCTGCTGGTAGTATGAGAATATACAGCACATTTCCTGTACTGAATGTGAGCGAAATATAGTATGAGCATAGAAGGGCCATGTATAGTGATGCTTTTCTTGAACCAGGATATACTTTTAATTTTACCCATATAAAAAGCTTTTGGTACAGAAGAATCAAGATTTAAGAAGCTCACATGCATGAGTGTGGTGTTTGTGCAGTAGGGTGGGTTTGGGGGGAGGTAGCAAGAGGATTTTTTTTCCCTTTATAAGCTGGTGGGTTTTTGTCTTTGCCTTAGATCTGAAGGCAGTGGGGAAGGGATGGCACTCTACACACAGAGTGGTACCCCATTTCATCTTAGGTTTTGAGACCATGTCCTCATGGGAATAGCTATTGCCTCATAAATAGGTTGCAGCATGGGGGGTCTGGTGTGCTCTGGTTGTTACAGCTCTGCTGTTAGGAGTTTTTAGAGAATTCCTTTGATTCAGCACAAGTAGCAGACCACACACATAGAAAGTGCCCCGCAGACCCAGGTATAGGCTTCATGACAAGGAGACAACATGGCCCCTCAGGATCAGGGACCAGGTGAGCAGCTGGCAGCTGATGGCTCCCACCTCCCACCTTCTCTGTGGGAAACTGGTAAAAGGTACAAGAAACTGCCCAGGCGTGCTGCAAGTCCTGGGTGCAGGGTGGCTGTGTTCTCTGCTCTTACAGATTGCTTCTGGGCAAAGCATCAGTACCTTCCACTCCCATGGCATCCACAGGGCATGTAAGGACATGTTATGTTGCAAGATAAGGTCACAGTGGTTATTCTAGACTTCTGTGGCATCTGGCGGTGTTTTGTGAGATAAAACATGAAGAACAAACTTCTATCTTTCTGGAGTTTGTCTCCTTGTTTGTATCACCTTCCCACTCTGTCAGAATGACTGACAGGAAGGGCTTAAAAGGGAAGGAATGAAGGATGTCAGATCCCAACATGCTGGAGATGGCTCTATGCGGAAGTCAAACTCAGTCTGCAAATTCTTGTGGTTTGTTCTCTCCTCGCCTTTCTTCTGAAAAAAAAATGCCTTTTTTTGGTGGTGTTATATATTTTGGTAGTAGCTCCTCTGGCTTTGTAACTACGAGTTGCCGATTTCGCTGCCACCTTTGGGTTAGGTTGAGACTAGATGGCTGGGAAGCGTGTCTGTGGGGACAGAGGTGGTCTTTCAGTGACCCTACATTAGGAAGAATTCTTCACAGTAGGAATTTAAGGGCAAGCTCAGATATGCTTTCCTCTTTCTTGCAAAACAAATTACTTTCAAGGCATGTGGTGGTAAATGCACATTTAGGCAACCTAAATTTCTTGAAAGCTTACCAAGCAGGATTCTGGGATGGTCATTGCACCAGTCCGTATAGCTGTGGTCTCACTGGGTGTGTAAAATGAGACAGAAGATACACTTTATCTGTTTGCTTTACAGATAATGTCCAGTGTAGCTTTCCCTTGTATAGCATTTTACATCCAAACCAGGTCCCAAACATTCAACAGGATTAAATTATTAATAGCTGAGGGAGTGAGAGAAATTAAGAGACAAACATACGGGAAAAAAGATATGTTTTCTGCTCAGATTTGACATGAGAGGAAGAGTCAGTGAAGCCAAGCGAGGTAGTGGAGTGAGTGAAAGTGATGTTTGGAATGGTGAGCTACTGTCATCTGCAAGTCCAGCTGCACTTCCAAAGAACTGTTTAAAAGCAGTCTCTGAAGAGGCAGGCTGTTGTTAATCAGCTATGGAATTACCAGAGTTTCTCTTCCTTTGAAAAAAGAGGTTTTTGGAGGAATAGTTGACTCTTAGTGGATTGTTTTAGCAAGAAAGAAAGTAGGATGGTAGGAATAGGAGTCCAGTGGCAGGGTTTTAGATGGAGTGAGGATATTTCGATTTTTAACCCCAGTTCTAATGCTTAATAAGCAATTTACTTTGGTTCCTGATACCTCTATCTCCTCAGACATAAGGCAAAAGCTAAAGAGCGTGAATCTTCCTCAGCTGAGTGGATGGAGGTTTCTCCGATGGAAGGCACTACAGAAGTGAGAAGTGCAGCACTGGTGACTGTACCTACGAGTACTATACTGTGTCAGAAACATTAGGATGCTCCAGGCCAATGCTGATGGATAGGACTATGTCCTGTTTTCTAAGCAGGCACTGTGAAGGCAGTTTCTTGCACAGCATTCAGTATTCTTGTATACAGTGCTGCATGAGAAGGCTGTGGCCTTCCTGGGCAGTGCCTTGCCTGCATGCTTGTATTATGCAGAAATTCCCCCCTTTTTCTAATCCCCCTTCATCTGGCTGCACTAATCCCAGACAAGCTATTTTTTGAACCAGTGTGACAAAACAGCCACACTTCATTCACTGGCATGTAAATGTATGCATGTGTGTGTTGTATTGGAGATGTCACCCCCAGAACAGCTAGAGAAAAACACAGCTGAACAGCTCCTCATTGTTCATGGCTGTGGATGGTACAACTGTGTTGTCCAAAGTGGGTGCAAAGATCTAGTTTTATTAGCAGGTCCGTTGCTCCCTTCTGAATGGTTCTTGCTGTAGCACTCCAATGTGCTGATACAGTTCTTGTGTAAGGGGAGCCATGGGCATACTGGAGGATGGTCTTATTTTATTATCTTTTCCTTTTTTGGTGACAATTTTCTAAGCTTCAGATGCTTGGGACAAGCAGTTTAAGAGCAACAAAATCAGTTGTTTTCCTGGTAAACCTACCCTTGCAGCAGTCAGCTTTGTTTTAGGCCAAGTGTCATAAAAATCACACACAAACTGAACAATTTCCTCCGGGATTGCTGCTGTCAAAATAAAAGTTTCACTTTATATTTAAATTACTCTTTTGTTTTAGACCCTGACAAAGGCAGCCAACTGGGATTATTACCAATAGTAATATCAGTTTCAAAGTCTGTGCTTCATGAGCAGACGAGCATTAAAAAAATGTGCTGCTGTCTGCAGGGTTGGTTTCTGTATGGATAAAGTACACAGAGAAAGGGAGGAAAGGAGAACACCGAGGATACATTTCAGCATCTTCTAACCTGACCTTCCTTCAGTGCACCAAATTCCCAAAGGAATAGTGCTGTGTTCTCTGGTATTTTAATATTCAAAAGCAAAAAACCGAGTTAATATCTGTCCTAAAAAAAGTAATTTAGTAATTTTTAGCAGCATATCTAATTAAAAGGTAGTGAGATTGAGCTACCTGCATGATTCAAGTATTTGCGACAAAGTTTGACCCAGCATCGACGTAGTCATTAAATTTGGCCTTCATTTGTACTGGTAAAAGAGAGTATTCAGAGTCTTTTGAAAGGTCGTCACAGTCTTCTCTTTTTTCCTTAGGTTTTGTCATAGAGTTACAACAGAAACAAACAATTTTGTGCTTGTGCTTTTGTGCCCACCCATAGGCTTCATACATATGTATGTGTATGTGCGATATTTCACGTTGCATATAAAAAACCTGAAACCAGCTTGTAGCAGTATATGTTACTGCGTCAGCAGTGCTGTATGAACAACAGGGGGGAGTAAAAAGGGTATTTTTCAGGCAGCTTAATTCCTGATCCTGCAAATATGCAACATTAGAGCACTGCTGTAGCCAGCCAAGTCCAGCCCCCTTCACTGCAGCTTTGCAATGGCAGAAGATTTTGCCTGTGTGGATCACAAATCCCAAGGTATTTTGGGGAAGGGACCACACAAGTCAAGACCTACTGGGAATCTGAAAAGGGGATTTTTTGAAGTTTTCATCCTGAACTGACAGAAGGGCAACAAGATTGAACTGGGGTGTTCAGTTTAACAAGACTATTAGGATTGTATATTTACTATTGCTCCAGAGAGTGATCCGAAATAAATGTAATTTCAGGGTGTCTAACTTTTCAAGACTCTGAGCTGAATTGTTTGTGCATTTTTTCTATTTTACTCTAATTGTAAGCAGGAGTAAATGAAATTTCACTCATTTAGATTGTTGACCTTAGGAAAAATGTTTAAATCATCTAAACACTGGAAATATAAAGAGGTTTTTTTTTTTCATGCTGTGGATTAGTTTAGATAATCTATAGCATTGTCAGGAAAATGTTTTTTTTTTCTGATTTGTAAGCTGACTTGAACATTTCCTATTTGTTATATATATTTTTTACTTTCTTTCCCAGAAAGTTTCATATTAGGGCTTCATTCTGCTCTCTCACACATGCAAGTTAACTGGTTTGAATGAAATACTTTCAAATAGGGCTGAAAATTTAAAAAAAAACAACCAAACGAAAAAACCCAAAACCAAACACCAAACCAACCAACCTTTAAGTGTTAATGTTATCTTAGAAGTACAGATACAACTCAGTCCTTGATTTTAATGAGTGATAGTTTTATTCCACAGGTACTCACCCTTTACCCTGGGTATAGTTATGGTGACTCTTTCCATGTTTCTACTCTGAGGATTGCAAAAAAAACCCAAAACCAAAAAAACAACATAAAACCACCAAAGAACCCACAGCCTTCACAGAAGGGAGCTTTGGGAAGTGTTTGGGAAAAGGTGTTAGCAGTAGCCTTTACATTTCAACCTGTCTGTGCATTTCAGCTGACCAGAGAGTTTTTCACCAAGGAGCTGAAGAAGCATTACCAGAGGAACAATGACACAGATGTCTTCTCCTCCACCTGGAACTCTGTTATGATCACAGTAAGTCAGACCACGCCAGTTCCATGGTGCCCGTGGTCAGTGGCCACCAACATGGTGCTCAGCCCACACCATCAGCTTACCCAGGGTCAGCCTGCTTCCACCATCCTGCCATGTCAAGCCCAGCACCAGGGCTTGTTGGCTGTGGTTGGAAGGAGGTGAGAATTTGGCTGGCAGCCAGTCTTTCTCAAATGGAGCTGCTAATAGTCCCAAGAGAGACACTCTCAGTGACTGCATCAGCCCTTGTGGTTTGCCAAAGCCTAAGACATTTGACCTGACTGGGTAGCGCCAGCTTTTAAGCAGTGAACACAGAAAGCAGTGATGTCTGCAACTGAACACCACTGCTTTTACCCTGGGCATTTCACCTTACAGACTACTTCAGAACTATTGCAGCCAACAGCAACCAAAAACTGGTGGTGACTTATGCTTTTGTCAGCTCTTATGAAATGAGTTGGTAAGTGGCAGCTTAAGCAGGAGTGTGCCTAATAATATGTTTTCACTACAGAAATATTAGCCATCAAAACTGACTTTGTTATTACCCTCCTAATTGGGCAGGTTACAGGTCAACTGTCATTGGAATTGGAGTTGTTATTACCTACCACAAGAAGTTCTGTGTGTATGTGTACACCTGTGAGCTTAATGCTCAGTACACCCCATGGTGTATCTCTTCAGGAGTGAAAAGCAGGATGTCAGGCTGTGCAGATGAAAAGTCAGTTTTAATCTTAAAAGGAAAAGATTGCTGCCCTTCATGCTGATTCAGGACTATAATAAAGACATTTCCTATTGCTGACTGAAAGGAGACAGAGTCAGAGTATGACCTGAATCCTTAAAAAGGACCTGACTGGAGTCCTAAAGAGGGACCTTACTTGAATCATCTAACGGTGCCTTTGAGCAGCAACAATCCTGGCCATTAGCTATGGGGAGAATGGGCAGTCAGGAGCCTGAATTCTACTGCTGGCTCCCTTACAGACTTGCTGGGTGATCTCAAGCAAGTGATTCTGGATATGCTCCAAAGCCCTGTGTAGTTTGTGGCAATATTCCTAGTAGTACCTTATAATCTACAGTATGACATGGGAACAGTGGGACTTTATAAAAGCTTTGATGAAGCAGAAGCTCCAAGGTACAAGCACAACCCACTTCTTTGGAAACAACAGTTGTTTTGTCTCTGCCTTGACTAAAGCTTTGATCCCTGCAAGAATAGGTCTTTGGTTGATTTCTTGTATCTGTTTTCAGGGCAAAGTATCAATTCTGTCTTACTTTCTTCTTTGTGCCTCTCCCTAGTTTGCCTGCTGTGGAGTGAATGGACCAGAAGATTTTGAAGCTATCCCTCATCTTCCATACTCCTCTTTGGAAAAGGCAACACCGGAAGCTTGTTGTCAGCGAGAGGTCCAGAGCCGGGAAGGGATGTTTGTCAACAAGGAAGCTTGCCTCACAGGCATTGAGAGGTTTCAGAACCGACAGGTAAGGGAGGCTGTACTCTAGGAAAAGGATTTTCACCGTGGGCAGAGAGATGGTTGCAGCGGTCACAGGTAGCTAGTGAATCTGACACGTCCTGACTGTAACTCATCCTAATTACACTTCTGCTGACAAATCTTGAAGTGATGACATATGTCTGATTTTGAAAATCCCCTCTTGTTACATACACTGCTAAGTTCATTTTGTGCTGTATCATCAGAAATATGAAGATTTTCTTAAGGGATTGAGAGGTGAGGTGGCCTTAATAAGCCAACTGAGCTCTGTACTGACCCTATATGCAAGCCTCTTTCTCTCTTCAGACTAAGCAGTGGTCCTCTTTTCAGCACTTGACAGCAGATTGTGAGAGTATAGGAGTTTGGAAGCAGCGTATGAACTGTTCCTTGATTGGCAGCTGGAAATGGTTGGCAAAGGCACTCTGGGTGAGAGATCATAGCAGACTGCACTGTGCTGCTTCTGCCAGGTTTGACTGCTGTCAATAAATAGGGAGGAGAGAGATGACAGACAGTGGGGAGGGAAAGAGAAATGAGTTTTGAGAAAGAGGGTTAGAGTTTTCCCCAAGTGGTGATGCTGAGGCTTACCACTCCCATGGAAAGGGAAGGTTTCCTGTGGGCCCATGCTGCCACAGCGTGTTGGTGGGAGAAGCTGTGTGCACAGCGAGTGTCATCAAGCACACAGTAGTGCACTTCTGTAAAATAGAAGAGACAATCTCAAGCAACTAATGACTGAATTGGGGCATTCCTAGAGCAAAGTCAAGCTCTTGAGAAACCATGCTGATAGGACAGTGCTGTCTGCACTTGTGCTCTCCACTGTCTATAGCCAGCTGAGCAGGGTGTGCTGGAGGTTGGGTTAAGGTTGAAGTCCTGGCAAGCACACAAACATTTGTTGCTGGGCTGGATGCTTTTCTTTAAAAATTTGGCTGAAACATGTCTAGAAGAGAGCTGATGCTGAGTGGTCTCATGTTGACAAGAGCGTGGCTTCAACAGCTCAGTTACTGCCCCAGTGATCTGGGACCCTTGGCTTGACCTCATGAGTGGATTCTCTCTGTGCTTCCCTTGGCTCTCTACTGATTGTACCTCACTCACAGTCAGCAGAATCTGGCATGGACATCAGTATATAACTATTGTGCTGTCTTTGCAGTTCAGACACTTTGATTATGAGTAGAAGAAAAAAATCAGGTGACTGAAACATCCCAGCAGTATAGATTGGATTAAAATGTATGTGTGAAGTATATTCCCAGTGGAGAGGAAGCTACTTTTCACACTGGACAAAATCCAATCTACTTTTCTCTTTATGTGTGACCTGTTTGCAGAAATTTCCCAGTGGGTTGGAATTTTAAGCTAGGAAAACTGAGACCAGGATCAGCTGGTGATTTCCAGAAACATCCTGAAACCTTTGCAGGAAGATATACCTGCTGTTAATTGTGTGAACAATAATAAATTACACTAAAGATGACAGAGGCTATGCTTCATAAGTGGAAGAATTGCCGTAGTGCGTGGCCCTGAGTTCTTAATGCAATTCTTCTATAGCTAGAAGATCAGCAGGTATTCAGCCATGGTCTTTTGGGGGAAGACACAGAGAAAAAGTCCTGGGCTGCTAAAGAGCTGATGGCTGTGAGAGACAATTTAAGAATTTCCTCCTTAGCTTTAAATAAGTCGTCCTTTTCTCTAGCCAGCCTGAGATGTCTGTCACCTGCCCTGAGTGTCCTTCCCTCTGTACTTAGTCTCTGGCATTTGCAGATGGAATTCCTCTCTGTGCTGCCCTGCAAGAACTCAGTTACTCATGGTCAGTGAGGGATTGAGTGTAAACCACTCCCATCACACTACAGCAAAACTTTCCCCTCTCTAGCACTGTCTCTGCCTCCTGTGCTGTGGGGCTGGGTGAGGTGGTGAGAGGGAGCTGTGCTTGTGGTGCCTGGGTCTGAGACCACCCCATGTTCTAATGAGGGCTATGCTGTGAGAACAATGCAGTGTACTGCTCAGGTGTGTCTCACCACGTTTTGTCTTTACTAGGGCTGCTACACTGTGATCCTGAACTCCTTTGAGACTTACGTTTACCTTGCAGGAGCCCTTGCCATTGGAGTGTTGGCTATTGAGGTACTTATTGTTCTCTGACTAGAAGGAAAGCAGTGTCAGTAGATGTCCAGCAGCGAGGCAGACAGGCAGGTGCTCCCCTTTGCCAGGGGAAGCTGCTCTGGCAAAGTGCGAGCAGGTCATCAGCTTGTGGTTTTAATTGCCTGGAAAGAGATCGATGCTTGTTTCTGTGACACGAAAAAGCAGGGAAATAATCGGTGCCACACACCTGCAGTGCCACCTTGTGCTAGGCCTGCCACAGAGCCTGTACCCTGCCATGCTCGCCACAGGGGCTTTGAGGACCCAGCACTTGCCCCGGGGCCCTGCACAGTCACAGCCCTCATTGCAGCAGCACTCCAGAGCTGACTGATCTGTCAACATGTTAACATATTCAAACTCTGCCTTTGCTTTAAAAGCTTCTGTTTAGAGCCCTGACACTGTACTGGCTCCAGAGCACCTCCATTTCTTCCATTAGTACCTGGCACCTTGGTGATGTTTCTGAGGAACAGGCTTCCACCACACATGGTACTATCTCAGAAGTGATGTCCTTGTGGCATTGCAGGGGCAAGGCTGGGTACTTTTGCAGTCCCCTGTCTTGTGCAAAGGAGAGGGACCTGGGCAGAGAGCCCCAGCAGCCTCCCCAGCCATGCCCATCCCAGGTAGTGTCAACAATGTGCAGAGCAGGGATTGTGGAGCCCTGTGACACCAAGGACAGTTTGGAAATAAAACCAGGCTGCTGCTGTAGCCACTAAAAATTTGAAGGGTGGGAAAGGGAGGGGGGGAACATGGGAGATATATGGGGAACAGGGGAAAGAAGGGAGGGATCACCTTTAGGAAAAAAAGTTTTGCCACAGCCTCCCCTGGGTCGTAAGGGTCTCTCTAACTGCATCATTGACTGCTGGGCAGGAGGAAGCAATGGGGGTGGTTCCAGGGCCATATGGGGCTTTGCCAATCTTATGGAAGATGCAGCTGACTCTTATGGTTTTTGCTCTCTTCTTCCCCTACCTCTTCCCAGCTGTTCGCCATGGTCTTTGCTATGTGTCTCTTTCGAGGGATCCAGTAAGAAGTGGCCCATGAACCACGATGTTCCCCACATCCTCAGAAGAAGGAAAATCAGAAGAAACAAAATCTGAAAACACCCAAAAAACTTTATTTTTTGTAACAAAATAGGGGGGGTCGGGGGGGGTAGGGAAGAAAAAAAGAGGGTTGTAATATATGAATGACCAAAAGGATTGTACTTCAGGGGCTGGAACTTTGAGGTGATGTGCACTACACTGTACACCGGACCCTTGCCCAGAGCCACCCACAGCAGGTGTGGAGCAGGAGCCCAGCGCAGCCGATTGCACTAGAGACTGATGGAGCCAGCAGAGGGGGTGCGGGAGGATGAGCACAGCTGCCTCTCCCACAAGGCTGAGCCTACCATGCACGACTTCATCATGCTTTAGATAGTAAAGGACTGAATAGACACACAGGGTCTGGATAAGGCAACAGGTTGGCCTTGATTGTCCATGTGGGTGGTGGCTCATCTAAGTAGGTAGTCACTGTTTCCTTGATTCTGGCTTTAATTTCCAGCCACAGAATGAAAACACAGATTCTTCGGTAGAAGCTTTGCCCTTGTCACATGAAACTTGTCTGAGAAGTCAAGCACTTCAGTGAGGCTGGCTTTTCTCCAGATTCCCAAGCAGGGGCAGCATGATCTAACTTGGGCAATGGGACTCAGCTAAGGCTGGCTGAGGGTCAAGAGTTTGGTGGTGCCTACCTTTCTGTTTTTACTAAGGTTTACTGTTCATTGTTGTGAAAGAGACCAAATGGTTGCCTGCTGTGTTCCCATCTCCTGGGAAAAATAACAGCTCTGGTCAAGAATAATTGATACTGCTGCCTTCCTGAGAAGGGGAGGATATAATATTTAAACCTTTTCAGCCTTTGCCTTTCCTTTGATACTTGCAAAAAAAATGGTTTGTGGTGCTCTTTTAGCATAAATATTTGCAGTGGTTCCTACATGCTTTCTAGCCCTAAGGAGAGGTCCAGACATGGTGCTGCATGGAAGAGGCTGAGGTTTGTCAACCACTCCCATGCTGTTTGCCTGGAACAGTCTGTTGGCATCATTTCTCCTCAGAGAATTTCCCCTGAGATTCTCTTATGGGCTCATGATGAAAGTAATCAAGTCAGAATTGTTTTAGTTGAGAGTGTTTCCTCCCTTGAGATAGTTTGTTATTTAACTAACATGTCATCTACTCAGTCATTTGGAAGTGAACTTGAGAAAGATGCCTGGGACTGGACCTTGGTCAGAGATTAAGCTGGAGCTGCTGAGGCCCCAGGCAGCCTCTAAAAGAACCCAGTGGGCAGCCAAACTACTCCAGCTGCTGCTCCAGTGGTCATGGATATCAACTCAGGCAGGTCCCTGGTTTCTCTCCTCTGGAATCATCAACTCCTGTTGCCTTAATTGTTCATCTGGTCACTCCCTGAACCCAAACTCATTTTACCTCGGGGAGGATAGAAGGGGCTGTGGTTTCTCATTTAGCTTAGGTCTTTTTACAGACTTCATAGGCTCAGATTATGTGAGCACTTTTATATCGGCTCAAATCAGCTCCTCTGAAAGCTGTAACCTCTGGCAAGGAAGGAGCTGAGCAGTAACCTTGTGCCCTGGCTTTGCAACAGCAGCAGGTACATCCTCTGGCTGTTCACTTACACCCCTGGGCTGTGCCTCTTGAGCTCTCCCAGTGGCACTGCACAGACTACAGGCAAAGAACAAAAGCAGCAGAAAGCCTGAGCCATAATGGACAAAGATCCTGGCTAAATATCCAGGTTGGGGAATCAAGATACTAAGGAACAGGAAGGAGGCATTAGGAGCTTTTCTAAGCTTCATTTGAGAACAATTTATTCATCAGCAGAAGAGGGCTGGGCAGGTAGAGCTGCAGCCCCCCGTGCTGCAATCAGCATATTCCAACAATGAAATAGGCAGCCAGGGCTGCTGAGTGGCCCCAGATGTTGCATTAAACCTTGTGGAAAGCTGTTCTGAACTATTTCGCTCCAGACCTTCTTGTAATGAGGCATTTTAGCATTAAATGCTGGTCTGTTTTTTAATAAAGGAAAACAGTTTGGTTAGCCAAAACCCAGCAGTATTTGTACTGGACAACAGGTGCTGCACTTCAGATAAGAAATATCTGTTGCATCTACTAGTCTTGTAGGGAATTGGCCAAGCAGCAGGTGAGCTTATCTGTTCTCCTTCTGCCTCAGGAGTGGTGTCAGTGACTGTTCTGGGAGAGCAATTCCCAGGGAAAGAACAAAACTGTCAGAAGAGATGGTAATTTGGCTGGAGGTGATTAAGAGAAGCAGAACTGCCTCCCCTGGTCTCCAGTTTTTCTCTTTCCCTTCGGTTTATTATGCAGAGTCCTCAGGTCAGAGCCTGGAGGGTGAATACCCTCATTTGTGTTGGTGACTGAAAGGCAAAAAAAAAAGCCTCCAAGCCCTTTTCTGCCACCAGTGGCATGGGGGAAAAAAAACCCTGTCAGAGCTGGGAAACCAGACCAAAGCAGCCAGAGCACTAAGTACTAAATACACATGCCTGAAGTAGGATCTCTGCTGGCATGTTTTTCTTTCACTTTCCTAATTCTGTACTTATTGCTTTGTCTGTTTTTAGCTTTCCCTCTTTTCCTCTCTCCCTAATGGTAGTCCCTGTATCTTCAAAAGGATGTCCTCTTCGTCTGTTATTCTGGGCTGTGCACAGCTGTTTCTCCTCTCCTGTGTTGTCTGAGCCCTCACTGCTCTTTGCTGATTGAAGATTTCAAATCCTCTCTGCAGACTGGCTCATGTGCCACTTGGAACATAGCTCAAAACCCCAGCAAAGGCCAGGCAGCACATTCTAAACAAAAAGTGGAGATAGCTGTAAGCATAAGCATACATGCAAGTCTGAAAGGACCTGTGGCAGTTGGTAATATGCAGAAAGAATTTCCCTCAGGGGAATTTAATGAACTAGCAACCCCAGAAACCAGACTCCCACTGTATGGCAAAGCATGTAAATTTGTTGGTTTTGTCCCTTGGTTATGTGGCTGCCCTCTCTGTTGTACAGTAGTCTTCAGAACTGTAGGCAGGAAAAGCAATTGTATTTTTGTATTTAACAGCTCTGGCAAATATTTTGAGGTCAGGAGCTCAAGCTAGAGTCACTGCTCACTGGAGAGTTCTGAGCAGGCTGGAGACCAGACAGAGCTACTGTGCTGCTGCCTCCTTCGTTGTAGCACTGTGACCACGGCCCAAGCACCTTGGATGGAATAGTAGAGAGGAGCCTGTGCTTGTGAGCCAACAGCCCCTCTCAGCATCCCTGCCTCCTGGCTGTTATTTAATGCTCAAATGACTGTCATGAATGCCTGGGAAAAGGGCTGCGTGTGAAATAATGTTTGAAATCTATTTTAAAAAAACTGTAAATGTACTTTTTATTAGATAGTGGAGCTAATTTATCCTGTATTCCCTACTGTAATGCTTTTTTATATTGAAAGAAATTTTTTTTGGTAATATAAAGCAGAACACAAGCCTGAAGCACTCTCTGCACGGTTTCTGTGTGCATTTCTTAAAAAAAAATAAAAAAAAAATAAAAGAAAGATATTGTGACAGTGAAGTGAAACAGCTTTAATTTTTGCTATTTGCTTGGTGTTTACAGTTACTTTCTAACCAGGGGAGAAATAAACTCAAGTACAGCAGCTAAAATGAGGTANGAAGTGTCCCATTCTGCCCTGCACCACCCCTCCACCCCCACCCCTCCCCCCAAGTAAAAACTCTTGACCAGAAAGAAGAGGCCAGCTTAGGACAGACAGAGCCTCTCCTTTGTCACCAGCTCCAGTTTGCCAGATATTGATTAGGCGTAAATAAGTGATGTAGGGAGTTATGCAAATGATGAGCTTTCTTCACCCTCCTAAGTGAGAGCTCTGTGAATGCAAAGGTTTGGGTTCGTCCCTGGCAGAGAAGGGGGTCAGTCTTAAGTCCTGGCCTGTGCCTGCCTGCAGCACCACACTCTAGGGAACAGATTCCCAGCCCTGCACAGCACTGTACAAATGCAGGTAGCTCACTGCAGTCTCCCTTAGGAGACAACACCAGTCCAAGGCCTCTCTCACAGTATAACAGATAAGGAAACTGAGGCCTGTGGAGACAGTTTTTTCTCAGATCAGTAGCAGAGCCTGAGGTGATGCCCCAGGCTTTTGATCCCAAATCATGCTCAACTGCTATGTGCAGCTGTGATGCCAGCACGTCTATCCTTAGGGACACAGTTCTGTACAAAATGTTTTGGCATCCTCCTCCCTTTCCTTTCATTCACAACAGACTGAAGACAACCAGGTGCAGTGGGTTGCTGGCAGCACTGCAGATGCTCCACCTGGGCTTCATCTTCAAGCCACCTGAGAAATACGAAATACCCTCCTAAACCTCACCTGCTACCCATTCACCACCTCCACTGGGCCTGGTTATGTTTCTCCTGCAGCACCTTGCTCATGGGAAGGGACATGCCAGGGACCACAGCTTAGTTGTGGAGGAGGTGTAGAGCCCCAATCCACTTCCATAACTTCTAACATGGTCCATTTATAGCAAAATGGAGCAAGGGGCATCAAAATAAAACAACTTCTTCCATCTCTCCACTTTAAGGACTATGTCGCAAGTAGTATGAAATCTTTTAAGTGGCCACTCCCCTCAGTCTTTCCTCAATGTTGGAGCAGAAAAAGCCATTGACTGTCAAACTAGAAGTGGTTATTTCAAGTTTTGCAGAGGCAGCTACTAAGCAGGGGACCAGAGGAATGTGATCTCACCTGATCTCATCTGATCTCTACTCTGGAAAGCTTCCCCCATCCTCCCCCTGATTTAACCATCAAGAAGTCTTTGGAGAACTGCTTTCACATAATGCAGTAACTCATTTCTCTCACCTACGGGGTGACATTTTAAGGTACGCTAATCAGACCAGAGTCATAACTAAGTTCATAGGACCTCTGACCAACACGGATGGGAGGTAGCATTAAGAAGACCCTCAATGTCCTTCTTCTGCAAGATTGCTTTTGCTGTGGTAGATTTTACTTGTCTGTCCCAGAAACGTTATTTCTCCCCTCCCCCCCAAACCAACCATCAATCTGTGTACATTCATGTGACACCCCAAAACACAAAGAATCAAGCTTCACGTACCTATACCAACAGCTACGTCCCAAGTGCCACACTGAGGCCACTGCAGCTGCCCATGCAGGCAATGCACAGGGTGAAAGCAACAGCCACAGTTTGCCATGCTCGAGCTCCAAAACACAGCACCACTTGATCTAATTTCTGATACTCTCCAGCCTGTGGTTGATCATTACCTACCTCACAGGGAAAAGGATTTCCTCTTAGAACCCAATTCCTCCACCTGAACAGGAACACTCCTCTTAATTAAAAATTTTAGTTGCTCAGTATAATTTTTGGACATGTTCAAAGCAGCTTGACAAGAATGTGTTGTCGGGAGGCTCCAGAATTTAGCCTGCTCTTGGATGTTGCCTCTCCATTTGATTTACTTCTTAGGTAGGAAACTAAGTTACAGTTATGATGTTTCCAATATTCATACCTGACAGACATTTTGCCAGACATGGCCAGTAAGTACAATGCATACAAGTGTCCCAAGCTTATGCAGCTGCTTCTAAATGCCAAAAGCACTAACACAACACACAATAACTACCCACTACCTTCTTCTAACTCTACTACGATATTAAATAGCAATAGCCATAGATCTCAGTCTCACCAGTGGCTTGAGGGCTGTTGTTCACACAAGCAGTTTTGTTTGTGTAGGCATCTTTCTACTGGGATTTTGGAACATCAGCTCCATCACCGGGCATGCTCTGATCCAGTCAACAGCAGTGCATGAGTAAGAAGTCCATATCCTGCACACAGACCTTCTGGCTTTAGTCCCATGGAGCATAAATTGCCACCTTGAACAAGGATAATCCACAAGGAAAGCACAAGAAAGTAGGGCAGCCAATGCTGTTAAGCCTAGGAGGTGTTGGAGAAACTGGCCAATGGGTATTAAAGTACCTTTAGTCTGGCCTTGACAGAACCAGAAAAGGCAATGATGCCTTCATATGCTCCGGTCCTTGCTGTTCTTCATCCCAGATAAATATCTTAACGCTACAAACTTTGGTCCTCTCTTCTCAAGGTCAGAAGAGATGTGATACCTGCATATTAGCGGAGTTAGAACACCATCTCCCACAGCCGTCTCTAGAGGCTGCTCACTGACCTAAGCATCTGTATTGATGCTCGCTCTGCTCTTTACTAGTGCTAACCTCAACAGCACTCCAGCCCCTGCTTAATTAGAACATCAGATGCTACCTCACACCCACCTCTGCTAATACCATCAGTAAAGCTGCAACTCTAGGAAGTGTTTTGGGGTCAAGGGGACAGGACCCCATCCTATAAACTTCATGGAACACCCCAAACAGGGGAATGTCTTTGTGCTCAAAGGGCTATTTCCAATAGCTTCCTTCACTTCTCCCATCTTGTAGTTCAAGTTCCCAGTGCTGTCCCTGCAGTAGGAACAAGCAAGGGTCTTCTTTTGCTGTATCTCCTGCCAAGCTCTGCACAGCATCTGGTGCAAAACTATCAACTACACAAAAATGCACCTCTGGCAGCAAGGAAAGGAGAGCTGTTTGCAAAGCACTGAACTTGATCCCATCCAGGTCCCAGCTACCTACACAGTCAGTACTTGCTAAAAGGGGAACAGGCCATACATGAAGACATACACTCCATCAGGCAGGTACAAGGCTTACCAAGTAGAGTAGCTGAGTCCCTTGTCAGTTATCTTACTGCCCTGTCTCCTCAGGGATTTGGTTTCAATATGCTGGCCTTATTTTGTGCTTTGTTCCATTGGGTTCAGAGCCCATGATTCCACTGGCCAGTTCCCCCCAGGAAACTGGCTCTTTTCCCTGAGCCTGCCAGGCCTACACACTTCCCTGAGCCTTCCTCCTGCTGCTCCTCATCTCCTGCAGAGAGGCTGGAGGGTCCCGCCCGATGCTGCTTTCCCCCCCTCATTTCAACCTTACAATGCCACCAGCACCAGGCTGCACACCGATTCATGCCGGTAAAGAAGGAAACTACTTTAGAACCAAAAGAGATTAATTAAAAAAAATAAAAATTATAATGCAAAATTACCGACACAAACTCCCCCCTCCCACCCTTCCCATAACAAAAAAGCCCAGGAATTAGACTTTCTTGGGACGACGTCCAACTTGGTAATAATAATAAATGCTGATGAGGATGAAGAGGGCTCGGCTGATCAGGAGGAGCATGGCACCTGTGGCTATCCGGCTACTCTCAACCAGGGAGACAGTGGTAACTGGAGGAGAAAGAGGGAGACAAGGCAGAGATTGGTGATACAAAATCAAAAGGAGGCAAATAGCACAAAACTGTTTACTGCTGCCCTCTAACGCAGTGTCTCAGCAAGAGCTGCTGAGCCTTGCGAGTGCAGGAGCTTGCAGCGCAGGCTCCCTCACATGCACAGTGAATCCATGCCAGAGGCTCTTAAGTCACTTGATTTTACAGCCTTGCAGCCAGCCACAAACCCCAGAGCTCTCACTTAGAGAAACCCTGCTTTAAAGGCACATTCAGGCAGCCGCAGCCTGAAATGGTCACTCAAGCAGATTCGAGTTTCTCGTGCTAAATGTTGGAGCTGCATCTTCCCGAGTTTGCTTTTTGGCTTGAACACTTTGGTGCTGATAAACATTTCTCAATTTTAGGAGCGTCTACAAAACACGCACAGTCCATGCACACTGCCTCTATCAAATGTCCCTCTTTTTTGGCTACCAACATCCATATCTAAACCAGCATCACAGTTCACGAGTTACACACAAGAACACCCTTCTTTCTTAAATATAGATACGCTCCCTAGAAACAAGCTAAACTGTTAATTTTCTGTTTTGGTAAGACTTGAACATCCCCCTTTTTAGTGTAGGTTGCTATAGTCTTTTCTTGTTAGACCCTGCATATAGGCAGCCTGCTGGCTGTGAAGGACAAGACGTTTACACGGAGAAAAATAAATGAATTGTCAGAGGGTGATGCTTCATCCTCCAGTGAGCAGCGCAGAGCAGAGGTTACCCCAGGAAAACGGAGAGCAGCTGGCTGGGAAGATGCTCCAGCACTGCTCACGCGCTGCCCCCGCTCCCCGCCCGGCGGGGCACGCAGCCTTCGCACCCTCCTCCTCCTCGTCCCGGCCGGAGCCCGGAGCGCTCACCCACGAACTGCACGGCGAAGTAGCACGCCTCGGCCAGCAGGCTCCAGCGGATGATGGCCTTCTCGGCGGTGTACAGGGCGTTCCACAGGATGAGCGCGATGCCTGCGAGGGACAGCGGGCGCTGGCGAGGCCGGGCCGGCGGCGGGAAGGGGCAGCGCCCCCCGCACGCGCTTCTCGCCCGCCCCGCGCGGTGCCGCTGCAGGACCAGGACCAGGGCCGGGACCGTTTTCTTTCCCAACCCATTTCTCCAAGCTTCCCGCACCTTCTTGTCCTCTGCCCCGCACCTGGGCCCCCTCCGGGATGCCGCCGCCTGCCCCATCTCCCCTCCCGCTCCCACGCGTGGGTCCGGCCCCAGGCGCAGCCCAGCACCCCTCGCCTGGCCCAGCTGCAGGCTCCCTGTGCTGGGGTGTTTGGGGTGCTTCCCTAGGCACTCAGAGCATGCAGGCCTTCTTACCCTGCCTGCAGCAAGCCTGAATCTCTGCTAGGAAAAAGCAGCAGTAGCCAAGCTTTTCAAAATACACCTCAACAATTTCTTTGCTAACAGCAGACATTCTGCTCTCCAGCTGCAGCTGTCTGGCTGGGGATGGACTTTGCCCCTCCTGCCGTTTTGGCCTCCCATCCCCCTACTCTAAGGCAGCAGCATGCCCCAGCACAGTGGAACGGCACTCACTGAGGAGGGCTCCTCCATAGAGCCGGATGGGAGTCTTGCTGCTCACCGATTCCTCCTCGAAGATGGCATCGAAGAGCTGGTCTGGGAAAGCGAGGGCCTGGCAGAGGCAAGAGAGTGACTCAGCAGCCTGCACTGGCCAAGGCCACCGAAACATGTCCTCTTAGACAACAGTGCTCCAACATCACACCCTTCTGGGATTGCAGCCACTGGCCAGGAAACTGGAAATTACAGAGGTGCAAGAAATATTACCGTGTCAGCTATGAGCCGCACGGCCGGTTTCTATGGCCAAAGCTGCCATGCCATGTGTGGTTTATGACCCTGATAATGAAAACAAGACTCTGGTGATGGGAACAAACCACCAAGGACACTGCTGACAAAGCCCATTACCAAGACATAGTGAGGGCAAAGGCCTCACAGGGGAAAGCGGTAGCTGCTGGAGGCAGAGGAGAAAGAAAAATGTCAGGGACCAAAGAGCCATGCTGAGGCACCCTTTGGCAGTCAGGAGCTGGCAGTACCCAGGACCACGTTCCTCACTCACCATGATTGCGACCCCAGAAAACATGACGGCAGAAACCAGTTGCCAGACCCTGTATGAGAGGGAAGACAGAACGTGAGCTCAGAAGTGACCCCATCACTCAAACTTCACAAAGCATTTCTGTAGGCCTGCCCCTTCATCAGCCTTCATTTTTCCCCCCCTTTCATAGCTGAGGCAGCCAGAAGCCTCCTATGGAAGGACTCAGCTTTCCACATCCCGTTAGCTCCAGCCTCAGCATGCAAACCAGCTTTGCTGGTGAGACAGAGCCAAACTCCCCCTCACTCAAGAAAAAGAGGGAAGTAACCCTGCCAAGAGGATGATGCAGAGAAGGGTCCCCACAGGACACACCATCAGTCACACAGAAGATGAGGAGCTCCTCCAGCCCCATGTAGTCCTTGTAGTTCCCAGCACGTGCTGTGAGTCAAGAACTTGCACACCTCAAGCTGATTTATGGGGAAGTAAGGCAGAGCTGGTCTGGTCTTACAGCCTCCAAGAAGCTTCTGCAGGGAGCAGTGATGTTGGCGCAGCAACAGAGCTCATGTCAGAGGCCAGAGCTCTCAGGGACGCTGGGGCCAAGCTTCAGATGACCTCAGATGATGCAGCTTCAAAGTGATCCAGGATCTTACCTGAGCCCCAATGGTTCCCGAACAGCAAACTTGATTTCATTTCCCAGTACTTGGCTAATCTAAAATTCAAATGAAAGGCACAAAGTGACTGAGCAGATCCTTCCCCAGTTTTTAGGCAGTATTTGCAGCCCAAAACCACATACCCAACCCCATGCTTAGTTTATCTCTAAGAGGGCTGGAGGGAGGAAGAGGACAAGGGATTCATTTGTGACCTCTTGGTCCCAATACCTGCCAAAGGCTGCCTTGATTTCCACCAGGAGCTGCAGCCTCTACTGCTTCCTTACTGGGATCAGCCACCTGCAGCATGGGGCTGGGGCAGGGTCAACATTAACTCATCTCCTCTTACCTACATAAGAACGGAACTGACTCCTCACACACACCACCTGCATGTCACATCCTGATGGAGCACAGATTCCAGCAGAGCCCTCAGGGTGTCATAGCATCTGTCCTGCTCTCATGTTTCCACGGCCCACAGCAATGCCCAGCTGTGACTACCCCAAACCATGAGGATGGACAAACCATGTGGATAGGAAGACTACATAGACCAGCAACAGGGACAGGTACTGGGGCATCTTTTAGTTGCAGAGAACTCTGTGCACCTCTCCACCCACAGGCAGGAGCCAGGCAATCCCCTGCCAGCAAATTCTCCAGAGAGCACTGGTGACAGGACTCCTGTGGGACACACCCTTGTCCTCCAGCTCTGGTGTTTCAGTTAAACAGGTTGGTTGTTTGCAATTCAGGCCTGTTTTGAGAGGCACAGCTTAAACTGCTGCTCCAGTGTCCAGGCCACTGGCTGGTAGACATTGGTGCTGCCATGGTCCTGTGGCACCAGCTCCAAGTTAGCTTATGCATGTCTTGGCAATACAATGTCAGGAATGAATTAAGGAAGCTTGAGGGCAGAGCTCACCCTATTACTACAAAAAGCAGTTTTGGGCAGCTCCTGTGCACCCAGCAGGTTGCATGGCTCATCACTGCTCAAAGGCAGCATTGCTTGTGCCACCACAGCCTTCACCTTTCCCCTTACAGGAGCCTTATGGAGCTGGGAGCCCATTTTTGCCAAAGCGGATAAAAAAACTAGATACTAAAAAAATTCCATGCCACCTCAGTTTGCTGAGCAGATGGTCTCTTTTCCATCATTACTGCACATGTGCTTCCCTCTCCTTTGCCCTCACCTTTGAGCGATGGACCTCGCCGTCATCATCCTCCCCGCCGACCCCCAGGATCTTGCGTGTCTTCAGCCTGCTCACCAGGTCTGTCTGGCTGTGTTTCTTCATCAGCGGCGGGGGCTGCTTCGCCGCCATGGTGGTGGCCCTCCACCACGGAGTCCTGGCTGTGAGGTGGCACGAGGAGGGTGCAGGAAGTGGCTCTGCCGTCACATGAAATTTCACGAGGTTTGAAAGGAAAAAAAACCAACCACCACCACAAAATCTTTCTGTTAGGCTGGCAGACGGGTCCTCATCCTTGTGGGCCCGGGAGCTCTGGCAACAAGGCCGGCCCCAGCTACGGATGGCTCATCTCAGGCTGATCGTGCCATCACTGGGATCTGTCATGGGGGAAAAGAAAAAAATCAGAACAGTGCGGCTTTAGCGTGGGAATTTAGTTATAAATGCTTTTGACCTACAAATCATAATCTTGTCTATCCCAGCATGAGGCAATGCCCAACAATACCTCTTTGCTGTTTCCCAGATTAGGGGAATTAAGTGGTTCTCAGAGTAGGGGAATTGAAGTCATTAAGTGATGCTTTGCCTTTTTTTCTTTTCCCATGCAACACATCACACCCTTCAGCTGCCATTTCAGGCCAAAATGCAAACAAGTACTGGGTATTTATTTGTGTTCCTCCCCTGCCCTCAGATGTTGCAGTCCCCATGTCGTGCCAGAAAACATCAGCCCCTGAACAGCAACGAGCCAGAAGCATGACTTCCCTTGAAGATACATTGCTTTCTGGGAAACAGAAGATGATGGCAACTAGAAACTACAAATACTACTTGGGATAAGTGAAGACATAAGCAACTGACAGAAGCTATGACGGGAAATATAACTTCTGCCTTGGCATGGTGGTATAAAGGGAGAGGTGTTGAGTCCCATGAAATCACTCTGTGTCATCCTGCAACCATAAAACCCTGGAAACCATCAGTTTGGAAAGCCTTTTCTTCCAATTTGTTTTCATTTTATCTTGGTTCAGCTGAATACAAACAGCTTTTTCCATTTACTGCTTCATCCTCCAAGAGACCCACAGACAAATCCCTGCAGGCACCAGGAACAGCTAATCCAGCCCAAGCAAGCATCAGGCTCAAGCACTAGCAGCCCTATGCCCAGGCAAGCCCTCCCATGGCTGCCCCAGGAGAAGACGATTTATGCTTGTGTCTAAATATTTCACGAGTCTTCAGGGAGTAATGAAATGAGGTGCCAGTTATTTTGGCATTGTGCATGCAAATGTTCTTCCGCTGTCTTGCAAGGGATTTCCCTCTCAAAGGAAAACTCTTCTCTGTGGTGGTTCAGACAAGAATGGCCAGTCATGTCTGCAAGTGCCCAACATAACTCTTTCTGTAAGATAAAGTTATGAGGTTTTGCTGGGACAGTGCAAAAGGTGAATCCTGTGAGGAAGGGTTTATTTAATTAATTAATTAATTTCAGCAGACCATAGCCAAAATGCTTTTCAGTGCTTTGGAGGTATTTCTTTCAGATTGTATGGGGGGTTGTTTGGATGTGGTTTTTTTGCTCTTATTCCACTGAATAACTAAGCCCAGGTTCCTGGAAAGGCAGAACAGAGCCAGGTGCAGCAGTCAGGGTCTAGAAATATTTCAGAAGTGGGACAATGGAAAACAACCACTCAGGAGGAAGGTAGAAGCTGTATATTCATGTCTACCCTTGAGCACAAGGCAGGAAGATCAAATGGTAGCTGACAGTAGAAAAGTTTGAAAAATGTATCATGTCTGGAATTTGCTGACCTAAACTATCACAATAAAGGGGAAAGGGGGGGGGAAGGAATAGAGAATTTCTTCTGAGGGCAAGATGCAAAGGAAGGTCATAAAGGGTTGAAGGAGGGTCTCCATGAGTCACCAAGGAAGACTGCACTGAACAGCTCTGATTACAGAGGCAGTTTTGCAACTGACCCAAGGCCAAAATATCAAAATTTGCCTTCAGTTGTCTTGACAGTTGCTTTCAGGGCAGGAGTTGGCGGAAATTTATCCACCACATCATTAGCACTGCTCTCCCATTAAGAGTTTCCACTAATTTGTGGTAAACCACTGGCCAAGAGCCAGGACAACACAGGCCAGACACAAATGCCAATAAAACAATCACCAAAGGTCATTCTGGTACATAAAATCACACTCCTACAGTGCTAAGCACAGCTATGGCATGGCCCTGCAGCATCCCACATCTCATTACCCCCACAGTCCAGAGACAGAACCAGCCTAATGAATACTGAATATTAATGGTAATGAGCTAATGAGTGCATTAGCGCTAATTCAGTGACATTCAAATAGAAGATGCTGAGGATTTGAAAACATTATACTTACATTAACGTATCCTGACAGAGTGACAATTTAGAGGATGATTTCTATTAGCCTATGAGTTTTCAAAGGGAAACCTCCACTTCCTCCTTCTCCTGCGATTATCTCCTCCTTAATCCTTTTTCCAAGCATCCCAGGGGCTGTGCAGATCAATCACCATAAACAGGCAATTCCTACTCCCTGCCACAGCTCTCTGTGACAGCCGGTGCCTATGTGCAGCTGAAAGACGGGGTTTTCCTCCTAAATCCCTTTTCTTCACAGACTCCTTTCAGTCTCTGCTCCCTTTCTCAGCTGTTCAGCATACTGCACTCAATTTTGATAGCTACTGCTTAGTGGTGCAAAGAAGCCTCACTGGTGCCATGCTAATGATAGCTCAATCTCTCCCCACCTCCACAGCTCTTCACCCAACATCTCTGCTTCCCTCCCAGTGTCTGGAGAGGAGAGCTCTGCAGTGTGGGTGAGAGGAGACTCCACATACAATGGTGCTGCAGCAGCCGGAGCTGCACATCCATCATGGCAGGTGCACGGCTCAGAGAGGGAAATCAGGCCCCGTTCCTGCAGGCACCTGAAGCTGATTGCCTACAGCTCCAGCAAGCCAATGCCAAGCTGCTGATGGATTGTATCCTTCCTGCCTGGGAGGACATGGCTCATCAGGGCCCTGAAGACCAGGATGCTGCCTACTGCTAAGCTGGATGTTGTTTCATTGGCACTGCCATCTATGGTGCAGCCTTTTACCTGACAAAGCAGTGCTGCTTGAATTAAAGAGCTGGCACTACAGAACCTCTCGCTCCAGGGGTTTGAGGGCATTTCCAATCTGCAAGCAGAGGAAGAGAGAATGAACCAGAGTGAAGCCAGGACAGTGAGTAAAAGGTTTATAGATTTAAGCTGGACACAAGTTTGTTCAGCTCTATCATGTTCAGGCCAGGAAGAGAACTCTTGCTGTCCTGTTTTAGATTTCCCAAGTCAATACACCTGAGACAACATCCTGAGCCTGCTTTGATTTGTTATGCCTAAGAGTTAAACAGAAAGGTGCACTGGATGTATGTCCTTTGTAACAATCTAACAGGGCACTTGCCATGCTTAAGCATCTTCCATGGACCATGGGTTGAGAACCAACAGTAAGTATGAAGCACTGGCAGTATCCTTTCACAATACTGGAGCTCCCCTGGGAGCACCCTGGCAGAGCGCTGGAGAGTTCTCCAGCACTGCAGCAGCATAAGGGGGTGTGCACATGAGAGGGGCACCCACTGCAGCAGCTGTGCTATACCTGGCCCTCACACATGGGCTCATGCCCATAGCATTTCTCTTGCAAGGGCCTGGCAGCTGTAGTAGATTCATCCAGCTATTCTGGTGTTTCTCCAGGCTGTGGCATTTCCATCTCTTTGGTGGTAAGGACAGTACCAGGTCCACAGCAGCTGCTCTGGACCCCATACCTAGTCAGCCACAGAGCCAGCAAGGAAGCCTGGGCTCAAATACATGGGCAAGCCAAAGAGGAAACGCAGTGGAAACATGAATAGATTAAGGACAGGATCCACAGACCTACCAAGTATCTTGGCTCATGCAAACATTAGGCTGTTGCCTAATCAAGTAGAATCCAAGACTCCTTTTATCCGCCCCACATATGAAGATTCAGTCTGCTCACTTTTTATATGCATAAAATCTCTTGGTAAACAACATCAGACACTTCAGGACTCTGAATCCTGAGGGATGAGGCAAATCCTCCGTGTGTAACCCAACAATACACCTGAGAACCACAAAACATCTTTGTACATCCAATCAAATGGCCTAACAAAAGTTTCCCCAGAAAGCCCTTGGTGGAGTGGACCCTAAGCCAGAACTTCCCATGTAACTATCAAGTTGCAGCTGTATTCATGCTGTATTTCTGCAACTGCACATCCCAAACCCATGGTGACCAAACCAGCTCCCTGCCTAGGCTTCTGTCAAGCATGGAAATTTAGACACTTAGGACCTCTCTTCCACCAGCCAGCTGGGAATGAAACTTGATCAAGGCAAAAATAACTTGATGCTCAGGCAGTAAAAACAATTAGCACTTAGCCATCACAGCAGCAGAATGTGGCTGCTGCTCCTGCTCAGTCTGACACAGTCTGTACATCTAAGCAACAGGGATACTTCAGATTTCTCACCTGTAACAAGCCAGGTACACAGGACTCCATTCCCACATAAACACCAGCCCTTTCAGCACAGACGGCTCTTTGCAACACCAGCTGGAAACATTTCCTGCCATAAGCTCATGCCCAACTCTGCCACAGCCCTGCTACTTCCTTAAGCAACTCTAACAGGCACTGACCTCCTTAGGGAACACCTGCAAACCTAGGCAGTAGATCTCCTGCTGCTACACATGCTGAAAATGCAAATCAAGACCCTTAGGTCAGAGGACATCTTCACTGAGTGCCTCCAGATCACCTCCCACAGACAAAACCGGAACCACCTGCACCGCACCAAGAGCCTCAGGCACATCTAAAGCTCACCCTTCAGGCTGGACATGCCCCATGGCCAGATGCCCTTCAAAGCTGTTTGTAAGCAGTGCAGAGCTGCCCAGAGTCACCACTCTCGAGGCAGCAGCACCCAGCACCTACAGCAGCTCCAGCAATCCCAAAATACAATGCATACAGCCAGCATCACCCCTCAGCTGGGAACAATGAGGTCTCTGCAGCCTGCTGGAGAAGAGTTAACTTGTGTTGCCTACTCTGTCACCATTACACGAAGAAAGGGACATGCAAAGTCTGCTCAGCCCTTTACATGCATCCTTCCCTCCACTCACTTTAAGGTTGCATCTCCCGAGCAGACTCAGCACCTGCACCCTCCTCCACTGCTCTTCTGCAGCCCCTGGGCATGGCAGCTCATGCCTCCAAGCTTCCTGTGGCCATAAAAACATCCTTCCCCAAGAAGCACTACTATCAGAGACTAAGTCATAGCATCTGGGAGGTATGGCCCAGCTCCAGAATTTTATTGCCCATAGGTTTCAAATTTCCTTCTGCAGGGACCACAGGAAAGCTTCTTTCCGTGTCACAGGATGTGTTATATAGCAATCAAAACCTGTAAAGTGCTCAACTTCCCCAGAACATGATAAAAAAGCTCTGTTGCTCTACAAGTTGCTCAAACAGGAGCTATAATTAAACGCAGCAACCACACTCCTGCCGGCCTGCTAACCACCACCTGCAGCAACGTGCTAACCCCTCCCTGCGAGCCCTGGCAGCACCTCAGGGGAGAAATGCTTGCTTGCCTCTCACAGCAGCTGGCAGGGCAGCCTGTGACATGCTGAATGTGCTCAGTCAGGTGCCCTGCACAGCTATGGTGACTGGCAGAGTACAGAGGACACCCCACAGGTGCCCAGCTGGACACCTGGTCCCACCACAGCTGCGCTGCACAGGCTCAGTGGGCTTCCAGCACGGGAGACAAACAGACTTCACCTTTCATCCACCACCTGCATGCACACACCCCCCACCAAGTGCAAGCCCAGCCCCACTACCCTGCCTTCTCAAGTAGCCAATCCCTTACTGTCCAGGCATGTTTCAGCTACAAATACAAAAGATGTAAGGTACGATCAGCAAGGTATGATAAGCTGCTTCAGTGGCTGCCATCTGTATTATTTATGTAAAACTTCACTCCCTCCATCGTCCTCCTCCCTCTCCGCCCAGCCAACCACAGCAATCCATCACCCCAAAGCTGTCCTTGCTCTCCCCAAAGGCTCAGAAAGCTGCCTCCCAGCCTTAGCCCACAGCCTGCACCCAACCCCTCAACAGATGGCCACAACCAAGCAGTTAAGTTTCCCAGGGAGCTGGAAGGAGAGAGAGAAGGAAACAGGACATACTAGGATCAGGTGCTGTTTTTCTTTAAGGGCATTAAAAGAGGAGAATTCCTTTTTGATTCCCAGCTGCCTCAGACAGGTGTTTGCGAGAGACAGTCCCAGAAGCTTAGCAGGCCATCTGTCCTGCAGATGATTTCTACACGGAAACATTAGAAGGAAAAATAAAACCCATATGCACATACACAAAACCCCAAAAAACACACACACAAAAACAACAAACAAAAGCAAAACCAAACAAAAAACACTCAACCAAGTAAATCAATCCCTGCTATAGAAAAAGAATAGCTTAAAAAGCTAGGCAAGCCCTTCAACCAAACAGCGTAATACAGGTTGCTTGGTTTTACAGAAAATCTGATGCAACTCTGCATTTTATCTCCCCTGCCTCACACCTGAGGCATGACACAAGCTTAAAGGATGTCTATGGAAAGTAACCCTGGGATCACAGAAAAGCCCATACACATGTTGCTTACTCACAACACTGCTGAATACTGGATCTTCACAGTAAAATGGTGCTTCTTGTCACCTCTTCTCCCGAGAACCTTAAACCTCCCCATATTTTCTTTCCATTGTTCCCCCAAAGACCTGACAAGAGCATTTCATAAAAGCTCCAGGAAGCCAGTGCTCTTTATTCCCAGCAATTCCTTCCACCTCTGTTCCTTTCCAGAACCCAAAAGAAAATTGTAAGAAATTGCAAATTGGAAGATTAAGTCCCCTGAGCCACACACAAGCACAATATCTCTCTCTGTATACTGTCACTGATTTTGTGATTTCAAAGCCATTCTTGATGGATTCCCTTCCCAAAGAAGACAATCTACACCTTCAGCAACATTAGTTCTCTATCTGCGGTTCTGGAACTTACCCAGCACAATGCAACTACTGCAATTTATACACTACCAACATGTCTACAACCATGAAATGAAAGATGAATTCAGTCTATGCCACTTCAGCATCCGAAAAGCAGATTCCCAACCTGTTTCATGGGTCAATTTGCAGCCCTAGCCTGAGAACAACTCCTGCAGGACACACCAGCAGCAGATTATTTTCTTCCATTTGTGTTGAAAACAAAGGGTTTCTCATCTCCATAGTCTGTCATGATATGACCAGATGTGCAGTCTAGGCACACACACAATGGGGAGAAAAAAGGGCAGACGAATAAATTTGCATTAAGTAGGGAGATTACTTTTTGGTCTAGCCAGGATATTTCCTGAGTCCCAGGCACACAGACACTCACAGGACTCACACCTCTCATTGTGCAAGAAATAAAGTTTGCTTCTATGACACAGAAGTCCTGTAAATGAGGCCTGATATGAAATGGCCTAAGTGACTGTCAGTCAACAGCTGAGTTGTTAACAACCCTATGTTACAGAGTATTTCCCATAGTACATGATGACATCCACATCCTGTAAGAGCATATTATTTATATAAATATATTTAATTTATAAATAATACCAAGTTATAGATAGGCAAATTAAGCATATATAAATAAAAGACTTGAGTTGATTTCTGCAGACTTACTTTGGGACCCGGTGCATGGTGAGGATCTCTTGATGGTTAGTAAAGTGAATTTAGACTGCCGGACCAGTTAAGGATGATGGCATTCACCTATGTTTTGTTCTCAGGGGTGAGAGTGGCAGCTTGTCCCAGACTCCTTGCTGGGAGATGTGACTGAGAGCCTTGACTCCTTTTTGATTAATCATAAAGGGTGATATCACCTGTCACCTCTCAGCAATGGACTACCACCCTACACACCACCTGGACCCATTACTGCAGCTTGGGAACACATTCTCATATCTTCGCTAAACAATTCACCAATATTAAGCCCTGCTCATTTCCACACCATTACAACTCCAGGTTTATCACTGCCTTATGGCTCCTTAGACATGAAATAAGCCCAGGCATGCAGACAGGCTCAGAAAGTTGCTTAGCAAAAACATGACAGAGAAGTCCTTCCAACAAAATACATACTTAACTACTTGGTAGCCTACCCCAAAGTGGCAAAAATCTCGCTCTGACACCTTAGCAGTTTCTATAGCAACAGGTTGCTGCTAAAAATGTTAGATGCAAAATCCCTCATGTTGGGCAAATAGGAGCTAGAAGGACAGATTTAAAAGAAGAAAACTTCTAAATAGCTGCTGCCAGAGCTAGCACAGGCTCTGCTAATTCACAAATCAGTGGTGAAACAAATTAAAAGAAACTCCTACCAACCTGCTAGTTGGGCAGTGAATGGTGCATAGGGACATGTCTGTAGACCACTGTCCTGCAGCAACCCCCAAAAAGAGGTGGAGCCACAAGTATTTATCTCTCCTGCAAGGAAGCACTTGGAAGTGAAACCAGCTGTTTTTTAGGAACAGAACTCCAGCACAGCATACTAAGAAGCCTGAAAGCCAAAATATTAAATTATAGGTTTAGCAGTCCTGCTGCTCCTTCAAGAAATCAAGACTGGGTCATTCAAGCTCTGAGACTTCAGTCTTCCCAGCTGTATATGAAAAGTAGTTCATCTGGCTCACATGAAGCAGGTAAAACATTTCAAAGGCAGTCGCCCAGGCACTGCTCCGGTGCCAACTGCCTGCTCATGATACCTTGTGCTGCTCTACAGACTCCTGTGCAGCACTTGGTTCATTACACACATTGTGTCAAAGGCAGAAATGCCCTTCCTGCCTTGAGTAACAATTAGCTTAGCATGACATCGTTTTTACTGTCTGCGTTCATTCCCTGACAGTGGGAGAAAGCACTGTGGATACCTTGCCGTGAACTTCACATTGATACTCCCTTCACACACACCAGAAGTTCTTGGAAGATTGTCCTGGTCAGATTAAACTCAAATGCATAAAATCAAAACAGCCACTGCTCAGCTGCACAGAGAAGGGAGGTGGAAGGAAGCCCACCACAGTACTAAGAAGCAACTGCATTTGTCTGTGTGGTTCTCAAGTCAGAGAGTCCTGAAGAACCCACAGCCTTTCCTCACGAATGTCACACCCACCCCCGAGAAACTCACACCAACCTGACTTTGCTTTTATGTGCTGCTGAGTCAGGGAAAAACTCTCAACACACACAACTATATGTGTATGTGCACATGTTTGTTTATGCATGAGCTGTCAATCCCCGAATTATGCACAGATCAACAAGGCTCTTTGAATTCCCCGACTGTGAAGTGCATGACATTTAATCTCAACCTTCCTTTTGGATTTCATAATGTGCATTATCAGCAATGGCTATTCAGCAAGCAAGTACCCTTTAGAAAGCTTTCATCTGAAAAAGGAGTAATATAAAGGAGATTGAAAGAGACAATGTCTCTGATGCATGACGGGTTCTCCAGCTTCCACAAAAGGCCAGTGTGTGGGTACTGTGAGGATCATGCACAGAGACAGTCTGTCCCCAGCCCAGAATAAAAGCATTTAATGGGTGGAGAGAGTGGGGTTTGGAAGCATGAACTATAACATAAACCTGTACATCTATTCACCTCCCTCTTTTCGGCTCCCTAGGAAATAGGCACGGTGAGCCAGCTCCCAGAAGTGCCTAGTTTAGGATAAGATGCATCCTCTCCTGCAATGGCTTACGTCTTTCCATACACCATCCATCCTCTAGGCAGGAGCCTAGATGATGAGCAAGACTGGGTTTTTGATTGCTTTTATACAGATGGACAAGATTCTTGATCCTCGCAGTCAGCTTTTTGCTACCTGCTCCTAGGCAAACACTATTCCCTTGCCCACAGCACTGTGTCACACTTTAGGATTATAAAAAACTAAACAACCACATGCAAGGAAAGGGGTTCCTTCTCTTCTGATGGGTATGGAAATGCTTTGTCCTAAGCAGCTCTTATTAGTCACAGACACAGAGGACCCACATCTGCCTAAGGAACTAAAGCAAGATTTCTCTTTTTATAGCAGAGAGGAGGCAAAGGGATGGACATCAGTATATGGCATGAATAGCCTTGGTCACGGGGGACATCTGAGAACTGAGAGGTCCCACAGTCAAGAACCTCTCTCCCTGTCTTGCCTGGCACATGCAAAAGAAATCTTAGTAAAGAAAGGATAAAGACAGTACTGACTAGTCCTTCTCCCTGTCTTGTTTCACTCCTCTACCCAGGGACCAGGGGACAACAGGAACATTCAGAAAGCCAAGTGGTAGCAGCACCAGCGTTGACAAATCAAGGTTTCAAGACCCCATGGAAAACACAGTGTTGCCAGACGTCCCATTTCTAATAACAAGGGTTGTTTAAGGACCTTCCCTTCTTTCTACAACTTTAAGTCTCAGACACTTGGATACAAGTTCCAGTAATATCAGGATCATTCATCAGCATTGTGTGTGTATGCACCCATGGTGCTTTGCTATTGCTATGTGTGTGTATATATATATCTCTGTCAACAAGTGTGTAGCACAGCCTCTTGTTTATAAAAGCTCATGAGAGTGTCCCCATTACCTTACCTGTAATGTCATTCCCATACAGCAGTGGCTCTGGGAATTGCAGGCTGGCCTCTTCTTCCCCATATTCTTTGCAAGCACCAATGACAGGAACTCAGTTTGCATGGTGATGTGATGATGGGAATAAATTGGCTGGAGGGGATAAGCTCATCTGCTTTATTACTCCTCCATCCATCAACCCTCAATGCATCCTACTTGTCCATAAACAGTGGACATTTAAACATTTCATGGAAGGAACTGGCTGACCTAGTGATGTACAGCAGCTGGGTTTTTGCCCGACATGGCAAGAAGACATTCATATACCCTAAGGAGCAAAAAGTTGCACTGGGCAGGAATAGAGCAGGAGGGTGGGAGGATGCACTATAGGCGCCTTCTGTTCAGAAGGATGTCAGATCCGTGGCTAGCACTTACAGAGACTCCACCAGCAATGCTGATATTAAAGACACTAAATTTTATTCTCACTTACAATGAAAATAACCTGGGAATGCACAGACAGTTGATCTAAATTCTTCAGTCCTGGTCAATGTAACCTTTGACTCCTGGCAGATTTCCACTTTCTGTGGAGCAATATTTAGGCGCTCTTTATTACAGCTTCTACAGAAACCTTTTTTCCTAGGCCACAAAGAAAGTGTTGGTGAAAAGCCAGTACGACCCGGCTCCCCTGGACTGAGTATTGTGGGGTTTGAGTTTCTCTCTCCCCTCTGCAAGGAGGCAACTCACATTTCTACCTACTTGGAATACACTAAACACTTAACATGAATGCCATACCACACAGCTAAAACTAAATGTTCAAAAGAAAGACTAAAGGGACTTAAAACCATGGACCTTTAAGATACACTGTTTCTTCAAAAAATAGCCTGCTTCCGGGAGGTCGGGTTAAGACTGTCAATACAGCCCCCCATTTCCATGACACAGTTCTTCCTGAGGGTTCCGTACATGGCAGTGTCTGCACCCAGGCTGTGCTCAAGCCATTGCCCATGTACCTCTCACAGCTTTGCAGCAACACTGTACAGGGGACCAGTGAGACTGCTGTCTAGCTTGTTGCATGTCATGCATAGCAAGGCAGGGCCAGACAGCCAGGAAGGCTGAATTAAAGACACCTTCCTGGCCATCTGGAAGGTTAGGAAGCATGGCTGATCTCAGGAAACTGCCTGCTCTTTGTCACAGCCATCTCCATCTACAGCAGCCTTAGCTGTAAGCCCAGAAAGAAACTGCAGTGCCCAACATGGGCTGGAGTGATTTTAGGGCTCAGCAATGGGATTCGTGGACTAACTTCTGTCAGCTGGAAGAGCTTCTCAGGTCTTTCTATGACCACAGACATCCAACACCAGAGACTTGTGTTTCACTCATAAGGTGGCACCACTACAAAAGAGTGCTTCTGCTGCCATCATGGGTTACTGAATGAACTCGTACTCAGATAAAAACACCGTCTGAGTCACCCACGGAGTTTCCTGAAGACTTGTGGGTTTTCTCTGTAGGTCTCTTGTTCAGGTGCTGAGACAGCCTCAAAGTCTTTACTTTCTCAACCCAAGCAGGATATAGCTAAAAACATGAGGGCTGCAAGCCTTTGTGTGCTGCTCTGCCTGCACCTGCCCTGCTGGGCCAGGCAGTTAAAGTGCTGCTGGTGATTTTAATAAGAAAAGGAGGAATTTCTCTCTGGTTTGCATCGGCAGGCAGCTGCAAAGGGGACTACACACTAATCTCCTGCTAAAACACAGAATCCCTTCAAACAAATAAATAATTAGGTTGGCAGTGGCCAGCATTATCTGATGCTTTTCTGTTACATTAACTCGTACTGCTAATACCACTCCCCAGGAGACTGGACTATCGAACTACTGATCTATTTCTGTCTTTTTCCCTATGCTCTCATTGGTGCCTTTGACTTAAATTATATTAATTCAAATCCCTCACAAAAACTTCTAAGAAACTGCAGCAGTGGAGCCAGCTACCAGCTTCCGCTTTTGACCCCATAGGTTCAGAAAGAGAGCACACAGTTTCTGACCACCAACATCAGCAGAAGCTGCCCACCTTTAGCACTAAACCCAGCTAGAATTGTTTTGATCATTTCCCTGTTTTGGTGACAGGTCTCCTCTCCCCACAACCACAGTGGCAGTCAGCATAAATCTGGACTGGAGCTCTTTCTACAGACTCTGGGTTCTTGGCTTTGCCCTGTAAGATGAGCTGGCTAAGGGTCCAACCAAGGTTCAGTATAGATGAGTCAGGTGCAGCCTAGGCAAGGATTTCCCCATCAAAACCAAAGCAATAAGTTGCTATTTTGCATACAGAAGCATAGAAAGACATTTACAGATTTAGCTAACTGTAACACACACCCACTGCACAGAATGAGGATAAGAGACTTGTGCACATTGTGAAACCCAGAAGGAAAGTTTGCCGCTGGGAGACAGGGCTGTAGCACCAGCACTGCGTGCTAGGCCGTCCAGTAAGACCCTACGCCATCTCCAAGCTTCATCCTCTCAATCTGTCATCCAGGGTCAGTCATACTAATCAGCACCCCAGATGGGCACTGAAACACACAGAGATGCATTAAGCCTTGCAGATTACACAGACCTTCACAAACAGAAGAAACCCAAGGCCAGAGACTAATTTGTCAATTCCCTTCATGCCTAACCCATCAAAAATGTCTTTAGTGATAGCCAGATTTCTTTGTGAACACCTTTTAGCATCTTGAGCAAGAACTCTTTAAACATGGAATGAACTCATGCTAACCTGTTATCTCCAGGGCAAAACCAAACCTATAGTTTCGAAGGGAAGGCAAAAAGCAATGTGAACTGGGAACACCTGGTCAACTCTTAAGTGTTGTTTTTCCTGCTCTGGAAAAGGTCCTGATGTATTTGGGGGCCAGCATTGGGTCTTTTCCTGCTGAGACTTGTTTTCACATTCCTAAGTCAAAAATACAAAACCCAGAAGATCTACTTTCTATAAATAATGTCTCAATAGTGCCAAGGTCACCAAGCCTTTCCCTCTGGCACCAGGCCAGAAGCAGAACATAAACAATCTCAACATCTTTCTGGTTCACATGTGCTTTTTTCCTCTGCCAAGAGAAAGCTTGAAACCCAAAACATAGCACTAAGAAGACAGACACCCCCACTTCATGCACAGAGGAGCCTCCAGCTCCACCCAGGTCAACATGCAGCCTCCTGGGCAGTCCGCTGGGAAGGCAGTCCATCCTGCCTGCGTCAGAAGGAGATATTCTTTGTGATCCAACAGCATTTAGCAGTTCTTATTAGAAAATTGGGTACCTACTGGATGAGGACCAAATACGCACAGAACAAAGAACATTTCATGATCTAAACAGCTCAAACTGATGCTTGTAGCCAGCATGTGGTACCATCCCTCCCAGTCCCTACTATTCAACATGTTGACCTTCAGAGAGCTGCAGGACAAGTGAACACCAGCTGCAGATGTACTCCAGGCATTCTGCATGCTTCAGCGCTCGATGCTCATTGAGAACAGTAGAAAAACATTTCCCTTTGGATCAGACCCCAGCCTCCAAGCAGCTCCAAATGGACAGAAAACCTCAGGGCAGGGCATCTCTGTGGTTTATTCTCCCACAGATCAATGGCCACCTCAAGCCTTACCTTGATGTACCTCTCTGGAGATGCTCTTGTTCTCACATCTCTACAGTAAAACCTCACTGTAGGCCCACAAACAGAAAAGATCAATTTCTCTTGAGACTATATGGTAGACTTTACCTTCTCACCTTCTGTCTGGGACAACCACCTACACAGAGAACAGTTCCCTTGATTTTGCTCTGCACTGCAGTCAAAGAACAAGAATACAGACACATTGTAAAGCAACCAAGTCCTATTTTTGCCAGCTGCCATCAGTATCCAGCCCTTCTCTGCTGAGAGCACCAGGACACCACAGGTTCACGGTGTCCCTCACACCACTGTGCATGCCTCAGGTGTACTTATGCAACCCAGCTGAGATATGGCTAGGGCTAGTTGAGGTACTCTCATGCTGAGTCTTGGGAGCTTATTTTTGGTTTTTGCCAAAACTTTTCTAAGGAAACTTTCTCCCTGGGGCAACTCCCCTGCTTGAAGCGTAACTGCTATTTATTTGCTTTAAAAATCACCTTTCTCATCCACTGGCCCTGAATGTCATTACTCAGCAGACTCTGCTGTAGCGCAGATAGAGTTACTGAACAAGTTATTTATGTAAAATCCAGAATAGTCAGTGCTCTTGCATACTCTGTAGTTTCTCATGGCTCAGCTGAGCTGGTGGTAGCCCTAATGTCAACAAGGCTTTGGTTGCTACTGGCATTTGTAACTCCCAGCCTTTGCAGACAGATTAAATGGTACCCGTTTAATCACTTGCAGCTCTGGCTTTGCTGGCTCTGACTCTCGAGCAGCTGCAAGAGGGATGGAAACAGTGGTCCAGTAAGGGAACATCTCAGTGGACTCCAAGCAGCACTGAGGCAGGGCAAGGAGCAGGCACTGAATAAGGTGCTGCTTCTTGCTCAGCCCAGTTTGCTCAGTCGGAGCTGTACTCAACTGGAAAGCCTACGAGCTGCTGCTGCTCTAGACAGAACTGTGCACCTGCTCAGCTGGGACAGCCAGACCTCGCAAGTGGCATGGCAGACATCTCAGCACGCAGGAATGTGCAACCTCAGGCAGGGATACAGAGCATGCTAAGAGTGGGCTTATCTCACCTTCCCCCTCTGCAGTGGCTGGGTGTCTGTCCCGGCTCGCTCCTTCATTGCAGCTCTCACCCTGCCCCTCTCCCTCCATCTCCAGCCCAAGTACCACCCCATCTACTATGTTCAAGTCCTCCTTGCAGCCAGGGCTCCCAGCACACCTACAGGGCTGCATTTCATGGGAGTACAGCTGTACCAGCTTACCTCATCCCAACCCGAGGCACTGCTCAGCCATCGAGGCTGACCTCCTAGCCTGTGCAGTGGTCAGGACACAGTCTTCCCTTTCAGGCACATGAGGTACTTATTTGGGGACTGTAGTCGTCCTGTGACTCTTCCCGAACATGCATAAAAGGATGGGGCACTTTCAGGAATGAAGCGACATCGGACGCCAGCCTCTGAGTCAAGTGACAGCCAGGAGAAAGCCCTCGCCACAAAGCCAAGTGACCGCCTGCGCATCATCTCGCAGGACGGCACGACTACTGTCCCCTCACTGCCTCCGGGTAACCTGTCACTCTCCTACCAGGATGCAGCGCTCCACCACCTCCTCCTCCACCCATCTCACGGGACCAGGCACGGCCATCCCATCCCACAGACCGTCCCATCGCAGCCATGCGCAG